>ML682004.1:45077089-45161226 GCA_007922195.1 Podocnemis expansa
CCATTACAAAAGGTAATTTGACTTCAGGCTTCCCATGGTTTGAACCTGAAAACTGCTCTGATTTGCTGTTACTGTATGACCTGATCCTATGTTTTACACCCCCTTGCATTTAGTTTCATTCCTTTCTGTAAGTTCACCCATCTTCGAAGCATCTAAGGAAGTGGGATCTTCTCCCACGAAAGCTCATGCAAAAATAAATCTGTTAGTCTTAAAGTGCCACACAACTCCTTGTTGTCCTTCTCTTTCAGCCTAAAGGCAGGCAGGGGCTGTGGGGCATAGTAGGTTACCTGGTGAGGGGCAGTGGGAAATCTTCACAACACTGTGATCCATTGGGGGAGCAAATTGGCTTGTTGCAGTGGCATCTAAAGAACTGGGATCCTGGCTTTGAGTATATTGTATGGCTTAAGTTGTACCATGCTGCTCACTAGCCATGTGTTTATGCTGCAGTCTTAGGCCAGGTCTACGCTGATGGCAGCAAATTCGCGGCAGTAAGTTCAATCTTTCCAGATGTATTGAGCTGTCAGTGAGGTCCCTCTCAGTTGATTTAGAAGTTGATGCATTAAGATGGGGTGGGCAGTAATTTTGGCAGGTGGGCCAGAGGGCCGGCTAGCAAGGGGGAATATGTGCGTGTGCATGTGTGTAGTGATCCAGCCCCGGCCCAGGGAGCTGATTGTGGTGGAGGGGAGTTGATGGTGCGAAGTGGGCCCCTGGGAGTCAACTGCGGGTGGATGCAGAGCTTGGCTATAGGGCCACTTGATGGCAGAGAGCCAGCCCCAGAACAACTCATGCAGAATTGGCTGTGGTGCTAGCTAGGAGGCCAGCGAAGAGCCAGCCCCGTCAAGCTGCTGGATGGGTGGGAGAGCTGGCTGTGGGGTTGCATGGCAGTGAAGAGCTGGCCTAGGGGTCACCAGCGAGGGGTGGGGGTCAGGTGATGGCAGAGAGCTTGGGGCTGGCTTAGAGCTGGCTGGGGTGGGGGTTGGGAGGAGCTGGCAGGGGATCATGGCAGGCTGCTAGACAGGCTGAATCCAGCTCATGGGCTGTATCTTGTCCACCTCTGCATTAAGATCATCCTCTCAAGAAGGGTAGCACTGATGAGTTGGCACAGTAGAGATGTGAGTAGGCGTTAGAAACTTGAAGGAAGATGCACAAGTTATTTTATGTCACTTGCGCATCTCCCTTCAACTGCTGCCAGAATCTAGCCAGTGCAGACCTGGCCTAGGTTTTCTAGGAGGAGGAGGGAATAAGACGATCTCGTGTACCCCAGTTCCATTGACTCTGTCTGCTGAAAGTGAAATGTCCAGTTGCAGTAGACAAAGGTGCCAGCATAGTTGGCTGTCCTTCCAGCGCACCCAGACCTCTGCATGGGCAGGGTACCAACGTTTATGATGCCTCCCAGCTTTATTACAAAGAAGGAAGTGTTAACGGAAAATACCAAAGGGTGTGCCCTTCTGCTTCCTCAGAGGGTGTGGAATGGACATTGCTGCCCTCCAGCCGTGCTGATGGAGTCTGCCTCTTCTCTCCTCTTCAGCGGATCATGGGGGAAGAATGAATCCCTTTCCCTTTACCCTGGCTGACTACCCATTCTGTCCTGTATCCAGGACAACTTACTGTGACTCTGGGTCTGTTCTGATTTTACTAGAAACTGTCACTGAAAAACCAACAGGCATGTTTGTTACTATAGGAACAGTTAAGGTATAATTGAGTCGGGGCAATTCGTTTGGAGGTTTGCCATTTGTGCTATGTCAGCCATATTGCTAATCAGCGTGGTGATCCCCCGGGTCAGGATTTCTTTCCTCGCATCCCATGGATCTGGTTTTTGTCTACGTTTGTGTCCTTGTTAGATAGGTTTAGAAACTCTACTGGCATCAAGTGCTGTCTAGGAAATGAGCTGTTTGAGTTCCACATTTGTAAATGTGAAAGGCAACTGTATTCTGCTGGTGTGGTGTGAAACAGAGCACATTGGTGTGGGAGCTAACCCAGCAGATACCATGATGCTGGCATATGTCTCTACTTAAGAGCAGTTCTATGTGGCTGTATGCTGTGAAGCATGTTACTGGGTTTAATGCTGCCTGTCACACCAGTAAGGAGAGAGTGAAGTGGGATTGAGATGCTCTGAAGGGAGCTCCAGCCCTTTGTGGTTTGTGACCCCTGGCCTAGACTTCCCACACCAGCCTGCCTTCTTTTGCTGTGGTTTCTACTGTAATGCGGAAGGGTTTGTCCATATCCAGGTGGCCCTGCTGGACTTCGGTGCAACTCGTGGGTTTGATGAGGACTTCACTGATCTCTACATTGAGGTGAGGACTCGAATTGCACACGCTGCCTAGCTGCTTAACTCTTGCCTAGACTGAGTCCCAAGACCTTGCAAATTTGAGGGGTACGTCCATTTGCAGCTGAATCTGCTCATGAGGAAACTTGGCCTGGGGCATGTTGAAGGAGATAATGCCGCAGTTTTGCTTCAGTCTCTTTGTTCATGTTTGTCTCTCTCAAACTTTCTGATATTCCAGTTGTAAATTTGTATCACAGGGCCAGTTTCTGCACTAGGTTTCTCCTGTGTAATTCCACTTTTACTGGGGTGTCCTTGCGAGGTGAATTGTCCCCACGTCTCTGTGCTCTCTGCGCTCTTAAAGTCTCTAACTGTGGGTTGATCTCTGTCCCATCTTGGGGTATAGGGATGCTATAATTGGCTACTGCAAAGTAGCATGCCTGTAGTTGAACTGCTGTCCTGCTGTGTAATAGACATGTGAAAAGGATTTGGCTGCCACAGGGACTTCTCTCTTGAAGGTCCAGCCCCTTTCTTTCAGTGGGTTCTCAACATGCACAAGTCCTGCCAGAGTGAATTGAAATATTGTTCTTTGAGGGACTGGAGAAGTGGTACCTTTGTGCCTGGTAGGAGTTCATCAACATGGGGGAAATTTGTGGACTGGGGGCATTCATACTGTACTCATATCCTGTAACTTCAGCTTGCTTATAAACTACTTGAAAGCCCTTTAATATCGCTAAGCCATTTTAATTACATGTCCATTCCTTAATCAGAGCACTGAATTCTGTACTTCATGAAATAAGTACAGGTAGCTGGAGTTTGCAGTCTTGCCTAAAACTGGTGGTTCCCAAGCAAGGTTTGTGTCTTGTAGGGAATTGTAACTGCTGTGGCTGCTTGTTTTGTGGGCCACTGACTTCAGTCCTATTACAGAAGGTTATTGCAGCAGATGTATTGATGCAAATAACTCTGAAATTAGTCATCTTTCAGTTTGGACCCATGCAGTCCTAGATAGCAAATGCTGCTGTCATTGCTCTGTAGCATAAAGGGTGCAAGGCTCCCATCTCCTTGTCTGATGGTTTTCTTCCTATTCAGGTAATAAAGGCAGCAGCAGATCAGGACAGAGACACAGTGTTGAGGAAGTCGATAGAAATGAAATTCCTTACTGGATATGAAATCAAGGTATGGAATGGACACCCCTCCCGCCCCCCCCTTATTGTTGGCCAGTCGCAGATCTCGAATGGCTTGGGTCTAACGCTCTGCGGCTACTGTAATAGGGAAAAGCTGATGACAGGCCATGAAACCTACATGGTTGGGGTTTGTGGGAAGAAAGGATTCAGGATTCTGGTGACACAGTTGACTCTGCCTCTCCTAAAGCTGAGCTACAAATGGGGAAAACTACAGGACTGGCTGTAGCCGAGATGGTTTTTATGCAAACTTCTCCCTTCCCTTCCTTTGCTGTGGCAAAACCACTGTTTTTTCTATCTGTGCCGCATGGGCTTTGGTAGGAGCCTGGCACACCTGCCTGAGGGTAGAGTAAGAATCTCTCTCTTTCACCAGGGCATAATGTGACCCTACTGTGCACCAGAGAATATTGCATTCCCATTATCTCAGCTGAATCTCCCCTTGAAGTCTTGTGATTGAATGGTCAAGGATCTGTGTCTCACTGTAATACAACTGCAAGTGAGCTGCTCTGGGTTCCTCCAGGGTCTCTGTGCCAGGGACTAGACTGGTCTCTGGCTCTGTTTGAGTGCTAGCCTTGGCCTTTTACTTTTTTCCTCCTCCATACGTTAAGCAGCTGGTGCTGGAGTTGTCATCATGTGTTACTTACTCCTCTTTGTTTTTGGGCAGGAGATGGAAAATGCCCACTTAGATGCTGTTCTCATCCTGGGAGAGGCTTTTGCATCTGAGGAGCCTTTTGACTTTGGCACCCAGAGCACCACTGAAAAGATCCATGGTTTAATCCCAGTCATGCTGAAGCACCGACTTGTCCCTCCACCAGAGGAGACCTATTCTCTCCACCGGAAGATGGGGGGCTCCTTCCTCATCTGTGCTAAACTGAAGGCCAAAATCGCATGCAAAAACATGTTCCAGGAGGCATATAGGAAATACTGGAGCAGGAGGGCCAAGAAGCAGGAGCAGTAGCAGTAGCGAGGATGAACTAACAAGTGTCTTGTTCTTAAAGCCCAATTATACTGTATCTAGCGAAAAGCAATGTAATCATCTGTCATGTCTCCACATTCTCATCTTCTTGAGATGTAGCAACCTGTGTACTGTTTCATAAAAGACAAAATTGCTCTTTAATGCAGTCTGTCCTACACTCTGTCATTAGAATCCTATGGCTTACCAGATTTGTCCTCCTGAGGTGATGGGGCTAGTCTGCTGTGTTCTGCACTCTTCAAGGCACCAGCCAGCTCTCTCTAGGTGCATTTTGAGTATTTGTGATGACTTCATACTGTGGTTGGGTTTTTATGTTTGAGTGGGAGCGGAAAGAAAAAAACTAGGACTAATTTGTATTGAAAGCTGTTCATAATCCTCTGAAAAATAATCTTCCCCAACCCTTTTCTTTCTGTTAAGTTGGAATTTGAATTGTTTTCATACTGTGAACTATAGAATAAAATACCTGGTAACATACAACAGGTCCCTATTTTTGTAAGATGAGGTGGCAGTTTGAGAAGCCTCCTGGATTTTACTGACAGTGATGTGTACAGGTAGGATGGAATGTTAAACTTTCTGCTTCTTTCTTCAGCTTGCCAGCTAAAACTAGGAAGGCAAAGATTTAAAGAGTCAGATGCCAGTGGTGCCATAATTTATATTTAAAACATATTCATGGAGAACCCCTGCTCAAAAAGTCACTTGTCTTTAGTTTGAAGTCAAAAGTCTATGCAAAGGAGCTGTGCATAAGCACAAATAGTGTGAGTTCTCTATAGCCAGCATGGGTATCAGCTCCCCTTATGGCAGATTGCATAAGGCAATGCACAGACACTTCTTGGCTTGCTGGTCCCAGAAAAGAAACCGGTCTCTTTACCTTCTCATCTGTGCTGGCCAGCAGAGTTTGAAGGAAGGGGGAAATGTTCTCTGGGAGTCTCCTACCCTCTTACAGGCATTTCAAGCTTTTACTGAAATGTGTGCTACGTGTTTCTAGCCAAACACAGTTTTAAAGAATTTGAGTCAGACTAGTGAACTTACTTTTGTTAGGTTTTTGTACAATTGTTGTATCTCTGTATTACTTACTGATTTCAATAAAAACATGCTTGTGCAGAGGGTGTCTGCCTGCAGTTATTCCATCTCCCCTGTTCCATGGAATTGGGGTAAAAGAACAGCAGAGTGCTGTCAGACTCTCTACTGTAGTATGAATAGAAGAAACTGAGTGTGAAGAAGCATCAGAATCTCTTCTAGTGTTTATTTCCTGGAAGTGCAGTGTCGTTCTGCAAAAGAATCACTTCTAGTGCCTGTTTCAGGGCAAGTCTACACTGCCTGCTGGTTTTAGTGGCAGTTGAACAGAGATACACAAGTTACTTGTGCATCTCGGTTCGGCTGCCCTATGCCTGGCATGTCCACTGCACTGAGTTGAAGGGAGGGCCTCCCTTCAACTCAGTGCTTCTCCAGTTGCTGGAGTGGTCTTGATTGGTTTCCCAATCAGCTGAGCAGGTCTTCACAGACCCAGTCGACTGAAAGGTTGATCTTTTGCTGCTGTCAGTGAAGATGAGCCCTTAGTCTCCATGGTCTGGAGATAGACTTGAATGTTACCTTATTACCAGCTCATTGAACAAGACACATTTCATCCTTCCTCCCCAAACTTAGAGAATTGAATTGTTCCCTTATACTAATGCTTTAACTAACCCAAGTTGTACCTTCTCCCAGCAGTATAGGATGCTGATAGGGAATTCCTTCTCAGCAGGCTCTGACTGGGTGGGCTTAGCACTGGAACTGAGCTGCTGTCAGTGGGCTGGTCTGCCCAAGATGGGAAGAGGCAGTGGGTGGGTGTGTCTTTTAGACTTTCAGTATGTTCTAATTATTATAGATCTCAGCATATCAGCTAGCGTGTCACAGGTGCCAAGCAAAGAACTGGTAAATGTGTAATGCCATCTGCCCATTTTCTCAGTGTTGCACTTTTCCAGCCTTCTATGATTTGTAAGTGTACAAAGTTGACCTTCCTTGCAGACTATAAGTACTGCAGGTAAGGAATTAGATGATTGTTTGTCTAACCTTTTTTCCTCAAGCGCATGGACAAACCAAGAAAATTGCTTCACTTAACAGTTACAACAGTGCAGTGCTCCTTATTGCATATCAAAAAGTGATAAACCTGTGAACTTGGAGGACACACTAGAAAAGCATTGATCTTACTGTTGATTTTGTGTAATGATCTTCCTGTACTTAGGCCAGTTGCTGACTAGCCCCTGCTCACTGGTGCAAAAAGGATGACTTGTGCTCTGGCTTTATAGTGTGTGGTACACTTTTTTGTTCATCATTGACAGCAGCAGCCCAGTGTACAGAACAGACTTTCCTAGCAAGGCACCCCTACCTCGATTTTATTAACTCTATGAATTTACTTCAGGTTGCAGTTCTAGTCAGCTGAAGGTCAATTGTGGATGTTAGTGTGTAGGGGAGGGGAGAGCTTTCAATTACTGAAGGCTTTAAAGCTCACAGAGGTCTAGATGTGGCTCCTGCAATATTGGAGAAATTGAAAGATTTCAGTGTTAAAAGCTTATGTTAGCATTAGAGCATTTAAAAAGTTCACAAGGGACCTCATTGAGCAGAGTTTTTAAAGGAGCAAGCAAGCAATGCAGCAAGCGCTAGTGTGTTCAGACTGTGCAAGGTGTTGGAACTTGGTGGAAGAAGAGTTTGATACATTGGTGGTGTGGGTGGCATTTGGAATGGAGTCTTGTATGAGTGATTAGGGACCCACACTGTTACTGTATGTAGTACCAGAGGTCATTGGGTCTAATCAGGAGGAAAAGCAGCATCATCTTTTGGCTACCCAGGTTAGGACAAGGGCAGTGTACTGTTAGTAAGAAAAACCATGGGATTTGCCTTAGGGATGAATTCCAGTGGGAGGTGAAGGATGGCAGCTGAAGGAGTGATGATTGGGACTCAGTGTCTAGTCTTCCTGCTCTCATGTATAGGCTCAAAAGGAAGCTCTGTAACTACTCAAGTCCCACAGTAACATACAGGGCAATATGTTGAGGGTTTTGTAGCACAATGCACTAGAAAACCCTTTTAACATAAGGGTGACCCAGTATCTCACATATCAGAGATGACTCAGGAATGGGTTTGGTGCAGTGACCAAACCCTGGTCAGAAGAAACTCCAGGCTATTTTATACTGAGCTAGAATTTATATTGGTGCCTCTCACTGTGGTTCAGCTAACGGAGCTCAAAACATGGGACTAGGTCAAGGCTGTGAAGATGTCTGCTCTGGAGCAATTTGCAACCTCTGGGAACCTCTTTTCCAGGAAAAAGCACCTCATTTCTTTGCTCTAGACTTTGAAAGGGTTGAGATTTGCTTTTCCCTTAGACAACTTTCCTGGGTAAGAGTGGAGGCCAGACCACCAAGGAAAAGCTTTGCGAGAAAGGTTGGACTTCAGGTGCCACCCTGTCTGTTCAGACAGCACAGCCATCAACTCAGACAAGACATAGGTACTAAGTAGCAGGAGTTCCCCGGTGCTGACAAGTCAAGCAGCTAACCTGAAATCTAGGACACAGTGCTGCTGTGCTTTTGCTTTTCTATTGCAGTTCCCTTGAGTTCATACAGCCTCTCTATAGGACAGTCACAGCAGTGGGGGAGGGAAGGAAAGTGCTGGACCTGCTATAAGGTGTTGGGAAGAGAGGTCCTTTCAGACAGTGCAGTTGGCCCAGAGTTAAGACTGTAGAAGCACATGTGAAGCCAGGCATATAGGCTCAAACTCACACTGGCCGTGGCCCTGTTTTTTTCACCTTCGTCAGCTGCATGGGATGTGGTTACTTAGAGGTTTAAGCTACAATTCTCTGTAACAAGTTTTTAAACCTTGATTTGAAGACTCCTGTAACTCAGCTGGAGGTTGGGGTCTGTTTCAGGACTAGGTGGGTAAGGTGGTGTGGCCTTCAAGGTGCAGGAGGTAAATAGGATGATCATGATGGACCTTAAAGTATATTGAATGGCCCCATAGGCACAGTTTTCCCAACTGGGGGTGAAGCTTGACTTAGGGAGGCTGCAGGTGCCAATCAACTGTCATGAAATTCAATTAAGAACAAAGTACTGTGGGAAGGAAAAATCATACGGCACCACTACAAAATGGGACATAATGAGCAAGGTGGTGGTAGTGCTGCTGAAAAAGACGGGAGTATAGTGAATCTCATTGTGTAGGAGTTGTGGAAAAAAGAAATAGCATTCTGAAATGCATTAATAGGTATCTTGTCAATTTCAAAAGGGATAGCTGTGTTAGTCTAGTCCAGTTAAAAAAACAACAAGGAGTTGTGTGGCACTTTAAGACCAACAGATTTATTTTTTGCATGAACTTTCGTGGGAGAAGATCCCACCTCGAAGCATCTGAGGAAATGGGATCTTCTCCCACGAAAACTTACGCAAAAAATAAATGTTAGTTTTAAAGTGCCACACAACTCCTTGTTGTTTATTAATAGGTATGTTGCAGGTAAAACATGCCACTTAATTGTCGCACACTATTTGGCCTTGCTGTGGCTTCAAGTGAAGTTCTGCATCCAGTTCTGGGTGCCACCCTTCGGAAAGAATGTGGACAAGTTGAAGAGACCCCACAAATGTTAGAACATGTAATTTATGAAGAAAAGGTTGGGATGAAGGGGGAGAACCACAACCTGGGCAATACTCAGTCTTGAGAAAGGAGTGGGGAAGTAAGTCTTCAACTGTGTAAATGTTATTATGAGGACACCGATCAGTTTTTCTCCATGTCTGCTCAGAACAGGCCAAGAACTAATGCAGCAAGTGAGACTTGAGTTGGCTGTTGGGCAAAAATGTTCTAATTATATCACTAGCTAAGCTTTGGAATTGGGGATTTCACATGTTGGAAGTGCATCATTGGAGGCTAAGAAAAGGTGAGGCCTGGTTTACTTGGTCCTGCCTCAGATCAGGGGCCTGGACTTGATGACTTCTTGAGAGGCTTGGTAATGAACTGTGTGTGCTCAATGGTCTCATTTTGTGGTAGGGAGATGCTAGGTGCAGGTTTCCTTAACCCATCTCAGGCCTTCTCCAGGAAAGCAGCTATTGTGGCTCTGTAGCTATTGAGATGGAATACAAGTGTTTTAATCTGTTGCTGGTGTAGTTTGGTCACTAGAGCCAACAGGTTCTTGGTGAAGATGCTGGTGGGCTCAGGACTGGCCCAAGGGTAGAGTAATAAAGGAAAAGATTGATTGCCCTTAAGGGCAAAATGGCAAATTCTCAGCTTTCTGTTGGAAATGGTCCCTATTGTGCAGGCCATTTGGAAAACTTGTACAGAACTTTTTTACAATGGGGCACATGGTAGGCTGATGGACATGGTCCAGTACCTCTTGCTGAAAAGGAGGGAATTTCCTGAGAATGAAGGAAGGGGGCCTCAGAAGCAAAAGGAAGATGAAAACATGGTCTACTTATACTAGAATAGTCTGAACTAATAAAAAAGCTCAGGGGCGCTGTAGCTGACACAGTTCAATATAGTGAAGTGTAAGGTGGCTAACATTCAACAGAACTCAACATTGATAAGGCAGGGTGAGTTCCTGAAGGAGGCTAGTGGCAGCTGTAGAAGAACTTTTATCTGTGTACATCAGTATGATATAGCAATGGGCATGTTTATACATGTATACTCAACAAGACTACAGGATTCCTGCTTCCAAAAGCTTACAGGGGAGGGAAAAAACAAAACAAAACTATTTTTAACAGTTTTTATTGCAGTACATCAAAGTAAGTTAATATTAAGTGTTACCAACATAAAATATTGGTGTCAGGTCATTTATTACATTGACTGTTCCACCTTAAATATTTCTGTGCAAAAGAATCTACATCGTTCTGTAGCAGAGAATCTCTTACAATGTCCCCTACCACAATGAGGGCATATAAAACAAAATAGAGTGAGAAGAGGCAAAAAGCAATTATCTTTTCCCCACACACACTTGTCAGCTTTTATACTCTAAGACCAAAAAGTGATTACATCTATGCCATGCAAACCTGTACAATAATATTACAATGAAAAAACCTAAAAAATATTTTTGTAAAAAATAAATGATATGAAACTGTTGTACATAAAAAGCAGGTATAATTGCTCTGCAATACCAGGAGTAGTTGGTTTGTGGACTTCTCCCCCATGAATGAGTTTTTTTTGTTTTGTTTTTTTTTAAGATTCTCTAACCCCCCCACCCCACCCCACCCCACACACCTGTGGCTGGAAAGAAACAAGTTGTGGAATTGCCTCACTGCTGACTGAGATCTTCGAGATGAAAGGCTACAGCAGATTAGATCTTTGGGTTTTTCCTCCTAAAATAGGATGTGAACACACAACTCCATTTTATCTTCTGGAACTACACTGTTGCCTATAGTGCTGGGGAGAGGTTTGTGTCAGCACAGAGAGTCTGCACCAGGCTCCTGTTGAAATTTACTTTTGCATAGCCTGCACAAAACCACTTAGCCTCTCAGGATAAAGCTTAAGGTAGTGCCCAAGCATGAAATTCACCCTGGTGAATTTTTTGAAAAAATATTTTTGAATTTTGCAAACATGGTTGAAAGAAAAAGGCTTCCTACAACCTGGAAACAGCTGGAATTTTAGGAACTATGTTCTCTGCCATGCAGTGTCTGTCTGCTCTATTTTCAGTCTGGCTCCTTAAAGCTGCAGAGTACAAGGCTCAGGGTGTGTCCATTTGTCAGAAATGCTTCTGACTGCAGTTTATCTTTCTGCAGGGCTGCCACTGTTCTAAGAACAATGTCTTGCTTAAGTTCATGGCTGTAGTTTTAGTTATGTATGCCCTCCTCCATGCATTCTTTCAGCTTTCAGTTGTTTTGTACACAAAAATCTCTGCATCCCTTGGCTGTATTGTTTGATAAACCAGATAGCTGGGAGTGCAGCACATGTTGTTTGTAACTAGAATGAAGATTACTGCTCTCAACAGCGTGAGTCAGAACTGCACCACTGCTGAATAATAAAAATATGCATTTATAACAAACAAGCCAGATAGTAAGAGACAAGCTACTTAGGTGATGACAGAGTAATATTTTTAAGACTAGCAAATGCAGTGGATTTTGGAAAAGACGGTACATGAAAGGGACAAAGTGCTAGAGTTTGGGCCGAGAATTTTGAAATGTGGGAACGATGTGTTTACTTTTTTTGGTGATTTTCTGCGCCTTTCCTGTTCTGGAAGCTGGGTCGTCAGGGTGGTGAGTAAATCTAATGGGAGCCTTTCAGTGATGGAAGCAAAACGGATTTGCTGATAACTGAATGTTTTCAGTTTTAGTCTGCCCCCTCCCCAATACATCTATATGTGCGTACACAGAGCATATGCTACAAGAGGAGTCAAAATTCATGGGAGACTATAAATTGCTTGGCTAAATGCAAGCATATATGATTGGCCACTTTAAACAATGCTACAATGCCTAGTCGTGAACACCAAACCCTACAAAACCATCTTATTTGAGATACCAGGCAAGTATTCAAATGACCAAGTTACTCTTCTTATTTGAATGAGAATTTAAAATGCATACCTAGGACATCCATGTTTTTTAACAAGTATTCACAACAGTGAAAAATTTCATGTGGCCTAAATGTAAATGGAACATCAGAACCAATTCAACACATAACTAAGTCATAGAATGCTTTTTGCCTTTCAGATAACTTATGTGGACATTTAATTTTAACTGAGAAAATGATTGCTCTTTGTCTTTTTAGCAGGAATGAATTTGTGTAAAAAAGTACAATGCCAGACTCAATACAGGCAGCTTAAGGAGGGCACTGTCAAGATTACTGTACTTAACAGGATGGGTCTCGCCCTGGGCAACTCAGATTGGTCACTTTACAGAAAATGTGTGTTTGGAACAAACGGCTTCCTAGTCACTGGAATAAGAGCGTAAGCAAGTATACTGGTTTGTTCAGCAGTAATTTAAAGGTAAGTTGAACCTTGGCTCTTTGGTTCCATTTTCAGTGGAGCAGAGATGAGGAAACGAATACAGATTGATTCCTGATAAACTGACCCTCTCACATAGTACTAACAAGCAGGTGTTTTAAATTAGCAGCCTCAAATCTTCTCTGTAACAGGTTAACATCACAATAGGAGTAACATTTTAAATACAACATACATTCAATACAAAATTAATCTGCACCCTTTGAGAGCTGTGTGGGCCACAGGGAGGAGCTAGTTGTGGGAAGAGAAGCTTTTAGTGCACATGGAGCAACAAAATTCAATCTTTTTCTTAAAGTTGACTGTGGACTTTAAAAATAAGGTCGGTCCCTGCGATGTGTCTGTCTGTCCTCCAAAGACATTACAAGCTACCATGCTGGGAAGGGAGTCAGTGTTTGCCTGTTTTGGTGTAGATTTTAATAGTTAATGTGACAGTGAAACACCTGGCACCAACTTGCTATCACTGTGGACATGTAGGACTTTGAAATATAATGCTCTAGAGAATTTTTTTATATTCCTCCTCTCCAAGCCCCAAAAAAATAGCCAACCTTTGCCTAACAGGTTTGTATGGACAATCCACTCAGCACAAAATAAAACAGAAGTAGCACCTAGGAGAGCATACATGGTTGCACAGAAAAGGCAACCATCTGTCTCAGTCCTTGCTTTGGCTGTGCCTGTATATTATGCTGATTCATTTGAACCCTGTTGAATTTACCCATGATTTCCTTCAGTGAGGAGAACTGGAAAATTCCCATCCATTTCGGCATCTTAATGTGACCAAAACATGTTATATTGCTGACTGTAAGCACTTGGAATGGTTTGATAGGAGCCATTAAAAAAAAAAAAATCACAACTCAGGAAAACCAGCTTTGTAAATACAAAAAGCCCTTTTTATGCTTGAGTGTGGTTGTGGTGTAAAGCTAGCAACAATCCCACTGAGAAGAGAAGCCTATGCTGAAAAAGGGGATGGACGTTTTTCCTCTTTGACAGCCATTTGTATTGTACCTGTCCCCTTTCTTTCCATTGATTTAAGTGTCAGGCTCCTTGCTGAAAGGTAGACCATCTTCTAAGTCTGCCCTCCAGGGGCACCTGCCCTGCAACCTGGATCAGTAGTGGAATCAAACAGCAAGGTAGGATAGAGAAACAGCTTGAAACCACAGTCCAAAATTTGCAGGAGGGAGGAGGAGAGAGGGTGGGAATCATTCTCATCAGCATCGTAGCACTGGGTTACCAGATATGTTAAACTGCCACAGCATCAGGTCAACATCGTCAAGGTTCTTTACGGTACTACAGCAACAGTATATTCAACAGAGCTTTTCTAGGGCTAGCTATACTCGTATTTGACTGCACTAGCTTGGATGCTTACATTTGGGAATCAGTGAACAGCCTTCTGGGTAACAGGTGGCCCAGGAAGCTCAGAAGACCTCACTGAAGCAGGTCACAACCTTCTTGAGAACTGGTATGCCCTCTCTGAGATCTTCCACGCTGCCCCCATTGCAGCCTTTGGGAATACTGGACCCACCATAGATCCATTCCCTCCAAGAGCATCACGCTGTACAACTAGCACACAGCCCACTGGAAACCATGATGACACACTAGATTTTGCTCTTTGTTGTAGACAGGTATGTGGAACACTTTCCAATAAATGTTAGTTGACAGGCAGGTCATCTTCAAAATGAGGATTACAGCTTTACTTCTGCTATTGACAAGAGGAATAAAGTGTCTGATGACATTGTGGGGGATTTCTCTAACAGTGCAGTGTTGCCCAAGCAGAACATTCTGCCTCTACATAAATGTAGGCCCAGACCTCCAAGGCATCTTATGTAGCATGAAAATAGAACAACACAACTCTTTAAAATTAAAGGGTCTCTTAAATAGGCATCCATCTTCACATATAGGATGCTGCTTTTTCTTCTTGACTATATACATGTATTTACCTCTTAAATTTGTGTGTTTATTTAAACTCTAGTGTAGTAAAATATGCATTGTTTTAATATGGATTTGCTGGCAACAATCGTTGACATTCAGAATGTGGCTAGGTGAAAGCTTTTATGTGCCTCTGACAGACTAATTGCTCCCCACCAGGAATGGAGTCTCTGTGCTACTCTTCTATGGAATAATTAGCTTTTTTGTGAAAACAAAAATCCATCTGATTTATATTGATACTATTTAAGATACTTTTTCCCAAGTTAGGGTGGAGTAAATACGGAAAGCAGCTGAAACCACATGAAATGAAACCAGTACTAAGAAAGCTACTCCAGGTGTTGTTTTCCAGCACCCTAGGTTTTGTTTGCTGTTGCTATGCTTGTTTGTTTGCTGGCTGCTGCTGCTAAGCCTGGTGAGACCAAGGTGGTATAGAGCAGCACTAGAGAAGGTAAACCTTTTACCTTCTTCCCTCCACTCATTTCCAGAGGGGAAAGAGTGATGAAAGCGAAAACTGGGCTAACTGACAGGTGAGCCCTAGGGCTAACAAGCTGCAGAGGTGGTGGATCTGAGTGCTGAAGCGGTTCATGAGTCCCAGCTCACGTGGTCGGAGCTCTCCAGGGAGAGACTCGTGGTCTTGTGAGGAGAAACTGGGCTGGGAGGACTACTTAGGTTGGAACTGTTAGAAGCTGTAGAGTGCCTTGGCGAATCAGAATCCTGCAGCTCAAAAAATGCAGAAGAACATCAATGAGCAATAACGCAACTGGAATAAATCAGTCAGAGCAAAGGGGCCATACGTTCTGGCCAGCAGGTGGCTGGAGCAAAAGTTGTGCATACATTTGTCACTTAAGTTTTCTGTCCAATAATAGTGTTTACTCAGTATTTGTTTTTCTGTGTGTTCAAGTGAGTTGTTTAAAGCCCACTTCAGACAAGATATGGTGATGGCAGACAAAGGAAGCAGTTGCCCTCATCTCCCCCTCCATGATACTTCAGAGGGTGATATTGGCTGTGGCATTTTACTGGCCATTTTCAACTTGAAGCAGCAGAAGCATGTTCCTGGTGCAGGGCCCCTGACACTGGAATTTTCCCTTTCTGTTAGTCTGACCTTTAGGCTCATCTATACACTCAGAATGTTGCCTGGGGGGGGCGGGCCCCCCCGGATGCAGTGAGGTGGGGACTTGGCTGATCATATCTGTATGTGCACCTGGAGAGTCAGTGAAGGGTATGTTTTTATAAATGGTGTAACAGCTGAGTGAATAAGTAATTTCTCTCAGCTCCCTTTAAATAGTTTACATTGTAGATAAAACTTGTCTGAAAAGAATTGTTTTTTGAGATTTTACACAGTAGCTGATAAATTCTGGGCATTCAGTGAACAAAATCCAATATCTCTTATGATTTATGGCCTAAATCAGGGGTGTCAAAGTGTGGGTCAGATTTGAATTAAATGCACTTCAAGTGGGCTGTATGTACCATAAATTGAAATACCACGGCATCATGGAGTGCTGTGTACGTGAAATTGCACTTCATAATACCTCTCTCTCTGTTAAGGAGAGTGTGGTCACAAGGAGGGCAGTCTAGCATACCTAGTGCTCCATGATGATGTCGCAAGACCTGACGCTCTTGCGGCATTGTGGAGCGCTGAGTACATGATGCCACACACTGTTAGGCAGTGTGATCCTGTGGAGTGCGTTTGCAGACTGAATGGAAGAGGGTTGTGGGCTGCATTTGGCCTGTGGGCTGAATCTTTGGCACCCCTGGTCTAAATCTTTCTTGCTGCCAAAACACAATGGAGTATCGTCCCTTTTAGCTAAAAAAGAGCAGGTCCAGTTATGTGATCAAGCTACTACACTCATTAGCCTTATTGCCCCAAGTAGTGAGTGCATTTGCCACAGATCTGCTCAAAAGAGAAAAAATACAAAACTGTATTTTGAATAATGATTCCTAAGCTTCCCAGGGCTGGCTCAAGGAGCTGTGGCACCCTGAGCTGGCTTTTGCACCCCCAACCCCCTGGACCAGCTTGCCCCACCCCTAGGGTGGGGAACAGCTGGCACAGGGGTGGAGTGGGCCAGCTCATGGGGTGGACTCTACTCTCCCGCCCCTCACTTGGGCTGCCTCTTCTGCCCTAGGGGAGGGGAGGGCCAGCCCAGAGGTGGGGCAGGCGCGGAATCCGGCTTCTGGGCTGGCCTGCCCCACTCCTCGTGCGGAGCGGCAGCACCCCTAAACAAGTGGTGCCCCCAGGCCAGGGCCTCACTGGCTTATGGGTAGAGCCGGCCCTGAAGCTTCCTATGGTCTAGGTCAGCTCTGCAGCAGCAAAACTGAGACTAGAATTTGGGCCTTATTGGCATGTACAGTTTGCAGTTGTCTTGTCACTCACCTCTCGTTCATAATCCCTTGTGGGCACATCACTGCCTTGATCTAAACCACCAGAGGACAGTGAACCATCTGATGGTGATGCCATAGGCTGATGCTTTGCTCCATAGCTCCCTCCTGAGAATTCCCGCCGCAAAGCACTGCCATTTTGTGCAGATGATCCTAAAAGGCATGTGTGAATGAAACTGCATTACGTATGTGTTTGCAAACACAGAAAAGTCTGCTAGCTGTTACTTAATCTAATTGTGCTTTCCTACAGAGCTTCTCTCTGTTTTCCATGTTATAGTCTGATTACTTGATGGCTATGCTCATGTACCAAATCCTGTGATACCTAGGTAGGATGGTGTGCATAAAGGACAGAGCTTAAAACTTAACCTTTCAATGTCAGCACTCCAATTCCTAGTGCTACTTCATATACAAAAGGGGCCAACTAGTTAACTCTAACAATGAAGCTTGAAAAAAAAAAAAAGCATTGCAGAGAATGGACAATTTGCCATTGACTTCAATGGGGACACAGTGAAGCTCTTTCATGGAATGGAAAACGTGTGTGACAAAAGGAGACTCAGAGCTTGACTTGTTTAGCCTAACCAAAAGAAGGCTGAGGGAAGACAAATTGTTCTCTATAAATATATCAAAGATTAATACCAGGAAGGGTGTTATTTAAGTTCAGTGCCAATGTGGAGACAAAAACAAATGGGTATAAACTGGCCAACGCAAAATTTAGACTTGAAATTAGATGAAGGTTTCTAACCATCAGAGGACTAAAGTACTGGAATAGCCTTTCAAGGGGAGCTCTTGGGGGTGAGAAACCTTGGCTTCAAAACTGAGCTTGGTAAATGTATTGAGGGGATAGTATGATGGGACAGCCAATTTTGGCACTGACTGATCTGTGACTACTGGTGGTGGCTTTGACAATGCCCTGAGATGGGACATCAGAAGAGGTGGCTTCTGAGTTATTACAGAGAATTCTTTGGTGGCTAGGAAGTCTTGCTCACATGCTCAGGGTTTAACTGATCGCTCTATTTGCAATTGGGAAGGAATTTTGCCCAGGGCAGACTGGTGAGGCTCTGGAGTTTTTACCTTCCTCTCTAGCATGGGGCATGGCTCACTTGCTAGTGGATTGCTTGTATCTTAAAATCTTTAAAGCATGATTTCAGAACTTTAATAACTCAGTCACAGGTTAGAAGTTTATTACAGGAGTGGTTGGGTGAGGTTATGTGGCCTGCATTGTGCAGGAGTCAGACTAGATGATTGTATTGGGTCTTTCTGACCTTACAGTCTGAGTCCATGAGTCTAAGGTAGCAGTCAAGGAGTCACAGTATTAAGGAACACAATAATAATTCTGAAGTCAGTCATTTAATACTATCAAGAAAAACATATGTTCTAAGAAACAGCAAACACCATGTGGGATTTTCAAAATTGCTCAGTGTGAGTCTAACTGCTACTAATGAAGTCAATGGTAAAAAATCCCCATTGGCTTCAAGGAGAACAGAGTTGGGCCACTGCTGAGCAATTCTGAAAATCATGTTCACTAAGCACAGTAAATGGGGGCACTACTGGCTTATAACATTTCTGCATATGGCAAGATGGACAGCTGATCACTCACTTGCTGCCAACCCACTACTAGCGCTCATCGATCGCCCTGGTTCTGTGCGGGACTTTGTGATCGATGGGATACTGACAGAGCCAGTGAACGTAGTCCGACTTTCCTGAGGCCAAAGGTTCTACAGTGCAGGGAGACACAAAAAGAAGTTTTTATTTGCTGCTGAGTCAGCAGTCGATACTATAAATGGGAGATTCGATGTTAAACAACAAACAACAACAATCCAAAAATCTCCAAATGCTGCAACCTTCCCAGAGAGACTTCTGAGGGTGACAGGTCAGCAAACAGGTAGGATACTGCTCTGGATCGGAGCTGCAGGGGCCAGAAGAACACAGCAGGTTAGTGAAGTTTTGAATTACACAGGCATCTGAAAATGTTCTAGGTCAGAGTCCTCTTGCTAATGCTGACAGAGCCTGACAACTGGTACCAATTTAAATAATACATCTAGCTAAAGAAAAGCTGCTAAAATATCATTCATTGTTTCTTTTCAAGTGGTAGTTCATTAAAATGGGTTGGTTTCATACCATAATTCATGGTTTGAATATATTCTGACATTATTTAATCGGCTCTGATACCTGCACTGTTATTTCTTGCAATTATACAGATGTATTAGGCCAAATTGCATGCTAGATTATATGCTGATTTCAGTGGAGTTACTCCAGAATTTCATGGAACTATTTAAGAACAGAATTTGGCTGTCAGTTTAGAGCTTATACTGCACAGGCTGAATACTTTATCCTCAATGCTAAGAGGATATTTTTGGTTTTCTGTAAGTATTTTTGTTTGTCATCCCAAATGAGGGCTCGCTGTATGGTTTCCAATGTGATTGCCTGTCTGTGGATCTTTAGCTAAAAGCAAGAGAGTCCTTATCTTGCTTCCCAGCTGAGTTGCATATTAAACTTATTAGTATTAATGGGAATTAGGTAAATCAATCCTCTGCACAAAGAGGTGAAAACACAGCCCCTTTGTATAAAAAAAAAAAAAAAAAAAAAAACACAGAGCCAAGCAACTATAGCACTGAGCAGCGCTAATTTAATTTCTTCTTTAAAATACCCTTTCTCCTTTTACTTTTTTTCTATCATTTCCAAGAAATCTTCATTAGGGATGTTGCTGAAACTTAAAAATACAATTAAAAAGTTGAAATTAGCTCTGCTGAATCCTTCTGTGGGTATTCTCAGAGAGAATTAGAAACGTGTATAGTTGTTAGTGAAATATCATTGACTACAAAAACCAAGCAACTCAGTCTGACCTACCCTGTTGTTATGTCAGGGAAAAGCCCTAACTCAGGCATTCCATTTCTGTTATGGCATTTCTGGAGGTTTTTTGCACAAACATTGCAGTCTCAGTAGCCATTCCTCTCTCACACACACTTATGTTCCTAACGCAGAGTATGTAACTTATTACATTTTTAAAGATTTTTTTCTCATGTATAATACATATAGTTCTTGCATTACTACAGAACATGCTTTGGGTGCAAGGGATCACAAATCTACCTTTAAGAAAGACATAAGGAAGAAATCAACATTCCATTTCCATTTTTGGTCTCCCACAGCCAGTGATGTTTGAAAGCTGTGAACACACATCTAATGCTGCACCATTTTATTAAAGAATTATTTTTTTATTGAACAATTATATTGTTAGTTTCCTTCTGTCTAACAGCATGTCCATAATATTACAGGTATATGAAATCAATATTTAAATCAGTCTAGGGGAAAATGTGCTCTTGAACTATAGAGTCTGCATCACATTACCCTTTGCAACTCTGATCAGTTGATAAACACAGCTGAGCTATACAATTATCTCACCTCATGGATATAATAGATGGTAAGAATATGTACAATAATTTAAAGTCTTTAGTCAGCTCATGTAAAAATATGGCTGAAAAGTGGGTTTAACTGAATTGTGACCAATGCAGTTAGACAATATAAAGGGCTAAGAATTATTCTTTGTTACTCCCATTGTTTCTAATGCTGCATCTATGATCAGTCCTTCACAGTTACTATGAGATGCCCTCTTCCTCATTCATTGAAGGAACAACTTTAAATAGCAATAAGTAAATGAATGAACTGTGAATTTTTCCAGCATCTCCCTTAGCTACC
Source organism: Podocnemis expansa (assembly GCA_007922195.1). Taxonomy (NCBI): domain Eukaryota; kingdom Metazoa; phylum Chordata; order Testudines; family Podocnemididae; genus Podocnemis; species Podocnemis expansa. The sequence continues at coordinate 45,097,432 of ML682004.1, forward strand.
AACATATAAGAAGCGGAGACCACAGGGATCAAAAAGGCCTATTGACTATCCAGTGTGTCTCCCTGTTGATGCTGGAGCCTTCCCAACACTGCTTTAGCAGATGCCTCCAGTTGTTAAAAAGTGCTTTTTCATATCATTCCCTATCACTCTGTAGCATCTGTGCTCTACTTTCAGACAGGTGTGAACAAACACTATCTTCTCACAAAACATTAAATGGTGTAGCTAGTGCTTATTCCTGTGACATCTAGCACACAAGTCTGATATAGAGTACAACAACAGGAGAATCCTGCACAGAATGAGAGTAGATTGAGGTGTTTTAGGATAGATAGAGAAATCCATGCAGAGGACTTTGAGGAGTTGTACATTGTGATTAATACACTGGAACGGGAAGCAAGGACTTTTTATGCTTGTCAAATAAGCAGCATAGGGATCTTCAAAGAGAATATTTAATGCTAAGGTGACTAATCTCCTTGACAGACTACGTACTGCCAATAAAGGTTTAGAAACAGTGGGTTACTTACCAGTAACCATCCTTCTGTGAAATGGGCTGCTCACATACATTCAGTATTAGGTGTCTATGTGCCGCAGCACACGATTGGCTGCAAGCTTTTTGCCCTAGCTGACGTCCCCTCTGGCTACTCCTGTGACCACATATGCGGCCTGACCCTGATCCTCCCCCGTCCCCTTTTAAGTGGGGAGAGCGGGGAGGCCCCTGAATGTATATGAGCAGCACATCTTGAAGAAGGACAGTTATGGTAAGTAACCCAGTGTTCTTTGAGTGCTGCTTGGATACATTCAGTATTAGGTGACTACCAGCTGTACAATGGACGGTGGACAGAGTTGGAGTTTTCCACCTTCAGCACAGCAGTCTCCACAGGTGAGGCTCCAACCAGGGAGCTGCCTGAAGTAAGTGTATTACCTACATGAAGGGGAAAATTTCATGACTATGAAGAGCTGCAGTAAGGAGATTTAAGGGACCCTAGAGAGAACTACATGTCACCTTAAGGCAGCTTGGGCTTGTAGGCTCAACTATGCAAGCCCAGCACGACCCAGAGCCTGGAAATTGAGAAAATTCAATGAGCTAGGGCATTTTAATCCCTAAGTGAAGAGAACTGCTCTCCTCCAAGCTCTATGACCACTAGGCAATGAAAAACAGAGTAGGGAAGTGGGTCACTTCCACAGCAGGCTGGCCAGGAAACTGTCTTGGTTATTCCATGGTGTTGGGACCAATACCAGCCCCAATACAACCCAGTCTTATCCACCACCCTAGAAGGTTCATGATAGGACTGTATTTGGCGACTGATAGGAGACACTGTAAGCCTGCTCCTGAGAGTTATGGGGGGGGGGGGGAAGGGAAGGAGTCTGTTCCCCTGCAGAGAGTGGGGTGCACAGTTTCTTAATCCCATTGCGCCTTATACCCTCAATCTCAAGCTGTGGTGGCCCATAAGCAGGAAGTGGCAAAATGGCTCATTTATTGCCAGCAAGAGCTTGTACTGTGCCCCCACGATTAAAAATGGGTAGGGAACTACTTCACCCACCCTGGAAAACAAAGAAGGGGTTGACAAAGGGGGGAGGGGGTGACTCCATGGTACCCCATACTACTACACTGTCTGGTGAAGAACTCTTTCGGAAAAATGAAGTGCAGTAACCTTGAGGGCAGAAAGTCCACCTTAGGGCTATAAGAATGTAACCCCAAAACCAGAGGACTGTGGTGTAGTAGCCTGAAAACTCCAGGGGAGCATGCTACAATGATAATCCTTGCAAGGTGGGGAGAACCTGAAACATAGTGGTCCGAGAAGATATGATGAAGTAAAAGAAGGAACGTTCTTGACTTCTAAGAGGAGCCCTCTCCAAAAAGGGACCCTAGGAAATTAATGGTTAACAGAGACCATGAAGTAGGCATAGGTCCTAAGTATCAGAATAGGGCACTGCTGAAAACAGGGTGAGAAATCCCTGATAGGTAGGGAAATAGAGAGGTGCAGGAGGGAGAAGGGGTTCAGTCTTCTCGGTTGCACTCAAAGTGGCTGTATGTGTGTGACTCCAGGTACTGAGGACTTCCCTCAATGCACTGAGGCTGAGGGCTTGAAAGGAGGAACAAGTGTGACCACAAGCTTATGGATGATCTCATTGCACATCCCGTTACCTTGGCACCTATGGGAAGAAAGACATGAACATGCCGTAGGCAACCCAGCACTTGGAAGTCTCTGTGCACACAAGAACCGAGATGCCCGAGGTCCACAATCAAGTAAACAAATGACGTTTTGCTCAAGAAACAGCCTGGAGGATGGTAGTTGCAGTACTCTAACCTGTGAGACAGAGTATATGGGGTGTTTTGGGAGAGTCTTTGTTACTATTTAGTAATTCTCACTGTCCCCCTACCCTTTGAGGGGGCAACTACTCTGGGTGGAGCAACCCATTGAGCATGATAGAAATAAAAGGAGGGATCTAACTCCCTTCAGACGTGCATGGGACTGAGATGGCCCACTAGGCCTTAATGGTGGGGTAAAACCAGAGGATCACCAAGGGGCCCATCAGTGAGTAACAACTAACATGGGGTTAAACTGTCAAACTTGAGTTCACTAGTTACCATCTGTACCCACTGAGCCAGCCCCACCCCTTGAGGGGAAGGGAAGGAGTGAGGGATGCAACCAACCCTACGGCAGGTAGGTATTTGGTGAGAAAATTATCCCCCCTTGACTGAAAACGCATACCAGGAGACTCGGAAAGAGTGAGCCTAACCCTGAAGGGATCCACCGTTGGTAATGTAAAGGGGTAGGGACATATCTCTGCTACCAGCTGAGGAACACGCCTCTTCAGACGCCCTCTGCGACAAGAATCCTGTTGCAAAAAGCATAGGAAGCTACCAGTGTTTCCGTCTGAGCCTAGAGACCCTGGGAATAAAAGCTTCCCCAGAGGTCCTGGACAGAGGGCCACTTATTCTGAGAAAGCCTCATAGAAGAAACAGACGTGCCCTGATGGCATTCTTCCTTGACCCATTGTAAAGGGACAGAGAGCAAAACAAAAAACACACCTCGGGTACTCGGAGGTGGGCTCCACTGGGAACAGGGGTGCAGAGATTTGCCACGTGGAGCGCAGCAGGGCTCTAGGCTACTACATGGTCATTGACCAACTCAGGCCCTTTTCCCCACTAGTTTGGTGTGAATGGGGAACGGAGGAGGGAGGTGTGTGTGTGTGTGGGGGGGTTGGTATTGCGTATTGCCCCCCCCGGGAAGCAAAGTGCAGTGCTCATTCAATAACGTAGTATAGAGCAGGTGGTTAGGGCTGAGAGCAGCTGAAATGTGCTAGTATATGAGCACTTTCCCTTCGCAGTGTGGCAACCTCGAAGAAGGAATTATAATAGTCCTACCTTAACATCTCTATTTAGCCACAAGCATTCCAGCTTTCCTAGGTGATTGAGTTCTATGGGGTTGGCATGGCTTGGCTTGATCTTCATCATGTCTTGGCGAGACATACTAAGTTAAACTATGGAGCACCACGGCCCTGAACTGAGAAAATAGGTTTAGGGTTCAAAGCAGACAAGCTAGAATTATGAGGATTACGGGTGGTCAGAGTGGGGACTTGAGGTTGGCCCGTGGGGAAATGAGGGACCCCCCCCAGGAGGGTTGGGGGGGGGGAGATTGCCCACATGTATTAGGAAGACAGTACAGTCCACTGGGAAAATGGTTAGTAATATGGAAAGAAGTGGTCCCCAGATTATTGAGATAAAAAGGTACCTGGTCAAACGTCCCATTATAATATGGGGCGGTGTGTGGGGGGGTGGGGGGGGGGCGGAGAAGGTGTTTGCCTACCCCCCCCCTTAGAGTGTGGTCACATAGCAGTCTTATTTTGAAACAACAGAGGTTGTTTCGAAATAAGAAAGGCCATGTTCACACGACGCACCATTGTTTCGAACCAATGGGGTCTGTTGTTGCGAAACAACGGCGTTGTTTCAAGACAACTTAACCCCCATGTGGGGACGAAACAACATTGTTTCGAAACAATGGTGACTTGTTTCGAAATAACTGTTGTCTGAGCATGCTATTTTGCTTTGAGCTTTTTTCCTTAATTTGAATTAACAAACTTAATGCAAATTACCTTATTTCAAAATAAGGTGTTATTTCGATACAACTTGTAATGAAACAACTTGTATTGAAATAACCCCTGTGTGTGAACATAGCCTAAGAGATGCAGGCCCTTAGCATAGGAGGAGGAGTGTGGTTGCCCGAAGGTGGTGCTATCTTCTCAGGCAGATCCTGTAGACTAAGGCGGGGAGTCCTGTGAATACGACAGTTTGGGTTCATCGTGAACCCTACCCGATCGGGGTAACTCGTTCCCTCTACACTGGTGAGGACTAAGAGGGCAGTCAGGCGTTTGAAAGGGAAGCACGCCTAGAGATTGGAGGTCCGCTCTGGGCTCCCTGGCTCCACTTAGGAGGAGGTCTGTGGTCTCTGCAAACAAGGACTGTTCCTCAATGGATGACCTTTTGGGTGGTTTGAGGCAAGCCTGTCTCCTGGAGCCACGCCATGCGCCAAGTAACCACAGCAGTGGCTACTGCCCGGCTTGCTGTATCTGTGGCATCCCAAGTGGCTAGGAGCACCTCATGGGATGCCAAAGACCCTTCCCTGATTGACTCAAAATCCTCTCTCTGATCCTGGGGAAGGAGGCCCATGAATTTCTCTAAAAATTCCCAAATGTCTGAGGTGTACCTAGCCACCAGTGCCTGCTGGTTTGCTATATGCAGCTGAAAGGCTGAAATCAAATACATCTTCCTTCCCAGGATCCCCTTTCCTGGGCCCTCTGGACCTTGGCGTGGAATCTGAAGAGGGATCAACCCCCAAGCCCTACAGCAGCCTAAATCACCTGTGCACTCGGGTTTGGGTGATGGGTGAGAAAAAGAGAACTCCTCAGGTGGGACCTAGTATTACAGGCTGCTATGTCCGACACCGGGCCGATAGAGGCAGGGTATTGCTACCAGGACCTGCTGTGTACACTAGGTTACAAGGGCACAGCTACCGTGTCCAGTGGGGATGATATGCCTGGATCGAATAGGGGGTCTTGGGTCCCCCCAACCAGTTCAGCCTCTAAAACCATGTGGGCTGAAACCCTGTGTATAAAATTGGGCTGTAGTGTCTTCTCTCTAGGACTCTGGCCTGGGGTTCAGCACTATCAGGGTAAATAACAGCTAGCTCTTAGGTACTGGGGTGGATCTGCTGAAGAGAGATGTCTCTTGGCACTGACCATTCATGAGGGCAGTACCGCTATGGGCTTGGTGTGGTGTGTCTGGCCCTTCTAAGTGGGTTGGTTTCTTCCACATTCAGGGAATGAAGGCCTTTCTGTGGTGTAGGATGTTTGGCACTGGGACGTGTAGGCAGCACCAGAGAAACGGAGGTGCTACGGTGCAAGGGAAAAGTGGAGCATGACCTATTGCGCTTCCTAGCTTGGTTTGGGGCAGTACCGCCTGGAGCCTTTAGGGGAGCTGCTGCTTTCAGCATGGGGGAGCTCAACGCCGTACTAGGTGACAGGGAGTGGTGCCACTCGGGAGGAGACCATTTACTCAAGAGGAAAGCAGGCTTTCCTCTCTGCTTAGGAGGCTTTGGGGGAGTTGGCGTTGGCAAGAGCAACAAAGCCTTTGCTGCCTTGAAGGCCTCAGAGGTGGGCGGGATCCACACCATTTCTTGTTTGCAGTGCTGGAAGTGGCGTGGCCGGGGAGAGGTCGACCGGCAGGAGTGCTTCGGCATGGAGGATGGTGCCAACCACATCTTCTACTCCGCAGGGAAGTGGCGCCAGGATGGCCCTGGTGCCAACCTGGCACGCGGTGCTGGTGCCGAAGGAGATGCTGGTTCTTCGGGGATAGGCTGCTGCACTTGCTCTAAGGCCAACGCATGGCACTTACGCTCCTTGTCTTTCAGTGTCCTCAGCTTGAAGAGGGACAGATAGAGCAATCAGTGGCCTGGTGAGACTCACCCAGGTACCGGAGGCACTTCTTGTGGGGGTCATCCTGCAGGAAGGCCTTGCTGCAAGAAGCACAGGATTTAAAGCCTGGCATACTTTGTGGGTGATGGGAGCAGGCTTGAGGGTGGAAAAAGGAACTGGGGAGGGTCAGGGTTGGGGCCATATATATGGCCACGGAAGACCCTGTTCTGACAGGCTGGGGCAAAAAGCTTCTGACCAATCATGCGCTACGGCACAGACACCTAATACTGAATGTATCCGAGCAGTACTCAGAGAAGAACAAATAGATTTAGTACTCAGAAAGAATACGTTCATTTTAAAGTGATCAGCTGTAATAGAATAAACTATTAAAGTTGGCAGGCACGCACAGAACTTAACCACTTCTAGCTGTTTGGAAAGGCCATAGAAGCCTTATATGTGCTCATCCTCTCAGAGCAAACATTTTGCTCTTCTTTTTTTAAAAAAAAAAATCAATGCCAGTAAAGGGGAAGGAAAAAAAAAACCCAACAAAACTGTACCTATGACAATAGACAAAATTTACGTAAGGGCAGTAGTTCTGAAACAGTAAAGAGCAGCAAGGCAAAAGTCATTTACTCATGGATGCTAAGGTCAGACGGGACCAGTGCAATCATCTAATCTGACCTCCTGCACAATGCAGGCCTCAAGACCTAATAAGTCTCTACCCCATGACTGAGTTATTAAAGGCCTTAAATCATGATTTAAGGACTTTAAGATACAGAGCATTCACCAGCAGGTAAGCCATGCCCCGTGCTACAGAAAAAGGTGAAAAACCCCCCAGAGCCCTAGCCAATCTGCCCTGGTGGAAAACATTCCATCCCAGCCCCCAAATAGAGCAAAGCAGTTAAACCCTAAGCATGTGGGCATGTCTCACCAGCCAAGAAACAGGTCTCTGCAATAACTTAGAACACCCCCCCCATCTAGCCCCCGCCGCCGCTCTGCTTAGGCCACTTGCATATCTACCAGCAGTAGCTGTTGCTCAAAGCTCAGGCACTTTCCAAAGTAGGCCATCCCATCCCCTTCATAAACTTATCTCAGCCCCTCCTCCTGCACTGTGTGACAGGTCAGCCTAACACCCCCTATAGCTCAGCACCCAGGGGCCTGAGTCCCTAACCCCTTTGGTACATCACTGATGGGCAGGGAGGCTATGCTGCACAGATACACTGGCTGGTAGAGCTGTGTAATAGTGGCTCTACTGAATCCTCATATAGTGCTCTGTGATTTCGTATGACCAAAATAAACTTTTACAGTGGGCAACAGTAAGACAAGAGTTGCTTAGTGATGGATGACTATAAATTCCAGCAGGAGGCTGCTTAAAAAGTCCTATGGAAATCTCCCATGGCTATCACCCAAGATTTATACAATACCATTTCTCTCCTGTAGCCAGAGCAAAGCAAAGACAATGCATTTTGTTACGTGACCCAAATGTCTTATTTCCTAGGCACGTAGCTGACCCAAACAGCGCCTGAGGCACTTGTGTCACTTTAGTTTTACACTAGTGTAATGTCACTGATTTCTAGTTCCAAACGGCTAGCTGTGTTAGTCAAGGCCAGCAAATCAAAAAAGGGAGTCTTGTGGCCCTTTTTACAGACTAACAAATTTATTTATCGCATGAGCTCATGTAATACATAAATCCATTAGTCTTTAAACGTGCCACCAGACGCCTTGTTTGTATCATTGATTTTTGTGTAATTGCAATGTCAGCATTAATGGGGGCTCTTCAAAAAGATCATTTACCACAGCAGCATTTTGCACAGCAAGGGCTCAGTCACGCCCCTCGCAACAATGTCCCTCCATCAGTAAGGCAAGGGTAGCAGCATGTGGCCTAGTGTCTACTATTGTTCACCAGGGTGTTTTAAGTATAGAACAGTATGTACTAAGTAGGATGCCAAGCGTTTCAGTGAGACAGAAGCTTTGGACTGGCCTTTGTATTTAAAAAAAAAAAAAAAAAAAATCAATGTCAACCTACTTAATAAAGATACTATAATGCCTTCTGTTGTGTTGGGTAGTCGCAGATTCCACACAACTCTCCACCCAACAGAAAAAGCCACATGTTTAAACACAAACGGAACAAACCAGATGCAGGTGACTACATATAGGCCATTTGCTCCAAAATGCTGTTGCTTATCTTGTGGTTGTTATGGTCAGGACTTTTCTGACAGTGACAACTACCCATGAATTTAGCCCTTGGAATTTAATGGTGCAGTTTCCTCCCCCTTTATGTGAAGCGTACATTTCCCTCAGGAGTCCAGATTCTTCTGAGTATTGAGCATTCAGAACTGAAAACCCTACCCAGCAACGGGAACCTGTAGTGGATTCTGACTTGCGCTACTCAAAGACCTACTGCAGACTCTGCTTTATAAACTCCCTCTGAAAGAAGCAGTGAAATGGCATTCCTGGCTGTCTAGTGGTTATGGTTTTCACATAGGTGCCTAAAGGGACTGAATCCAAAGTCCACTGCCATCAGGAGGAGTCTTTTCACTGCCTTCAGTGAGCTTTGAATTAGACCTACACCACCATGACCAAGCTGTGGCTGCTATGTTACACAGGTAATTCCTAGTCCCTCTGGAGACAGCTGGAACAGGGGCATGGCAGAACTGTAGGACAGAAAAATATGCATGGTATGGGTGTGCTTTGCAATGTATGTTTGCATCTCTTTTATTATATTCAGTATTTATATTACTACAGAGCTCAAGAGCCCCAATGACTGACCAAGGACCTCCTAGTCCTAGGCACAAACACAGAACAGAGACTTACCCTGCTACAAAGATTTATTCATCACTGCTTGTGATACCTCAGTCTCTAAAATATGCCAGGAGTTACAGGATTTCTTTTCCCCATAAGGAAGCTCACACTATTTTTATTGTTTTCTTTTCTTAGTCCTTCCCTTTGTCTATCATCTTGTTCTAGTGTTGTTTAATTTAGGCTGTAAACTCTCCAGTACATAAAATGAGTCTTTATTTTAACTATAAAAAGTTCTTGCACTACAGAAAAGTTTATTATTAAAGACAAGTTCTAATGTGGTAGCTGTGTTAGTCTAGTTCAGCAGAACAAACAAGGAATCTGGTGGCACTTTTAAAGACTAACAAATTTATTTATCACATGGTAAATATTACATATCTCCCATGAAAGCGCATGTGATAAATAAATTTGTTAGTCTTTAAAAGTGCCACTAGACTACTTGTTTGTTTTCTTATTAATGAAAAGTTAAAACATTTGGCTCAATATAGATACATCCTGAACACCTTCCCACAGAAAACTACCAAGAATACACACTCTCCTACTACTAACTGCTAGAGGATGAACACTGTGGAATATAAAGCTTCTATAGCCTTGTAAATTATTTTCAGAAACATATTTTCATAGAGACAAGGTTCAGTCCAATAATTTTGCTCCTTAGTATTTTAAGCTGTGAAAAAATTTCTTGATATGTCACCAACTGTGGAAAAGATCAGGATGGACTGTGAATACAACACAGCTAAGAGGTGAAAGAAACCATTCAGAAAGTTTCGTTTCTCCCATGTTGTTAGCCAGGCAAAACAAAAGCCACACAGTATTAGTACAGTGAACACCCAGCTCAGATGTTCATACCCTCAGAGGCATAAAGGCTGGTGTGCCAGGGACAGAGTGCAGAGACGGGGAATACGCAAGGCTTATGGAATCATAAAGAAGGAATTTTTCAGCTGAATTAACAGTCATGTGATAGATGTGCTCGAAGTTGCTTGGAGAGGAGATCAGATGGAAGTGATGATGAGAGGGTGGATAAGGGAAACATGGCTATCAAAGACAGAGAGAAAAAGATCATGAGAGATGGTTTCACTGGTTAATACAGCAGGTGAGATTACTAGCAAACACCATCTGTGGGGATGTGTGTAATTTGAAGGACTGACTCAGATTTACAGTAACTACCCTTCTTGCAAGAAAACAGGCAGATTCTTTAGTTACCTTCCCAAGCCCCTATCAACTTACTTACATTGTAGCCCATTTACATGTCACCCTTGTTACCATTATAAACTTCAAACAAATCAAACTTAACTCATTGGGAATGTATTCTAGTATTTATTATTATTTAGTATTTCAAGCAGCACCATACATGTATATGGTGCTTTACAGACAAAGGAAATGTATCAGATCCCTGCTTTGAGGAGCTCACAATCTAAGTTAGACACAACACTAATAAAGGATGATGAACAAAGATGAGATGGAAAGGGAAGGAAGATTTGTGAGTACAACAGTGGAAGAACATAAATTCTGCTTTTTGTTATGCATACATTTTGATGACTTCAATTAAAAAAATCAGTCGCCATAAGGAATATATTTCTAGCTTCAGGGATCAAAGTGCGTCAGCAGAGCAGGCATGGAGGCAGCATGGGAAGGTTAACTGAGCAGGCTAGTGGAGTGAAATTCACCCCATGTAAAAAGACAGAACAAGGCTGATGCATCAGTGAATTATACCCTTAGTGCATGAGGCAGAGGCAGGAAGATATTCACAAATGCAAGTATTTTATAGGTCAGCTTAGCACTGTTGGTGCTGTGCTCCCGAAATGAAAGTTAGACATAGGAAAAAAGTTAAATAAGCAAAATTATACAAAACCAGCTTCTAATAGTCTCCAAAGAATGTGTGGACACAGTGCTCCTGCAATTCTAAACCATCAAAATCTAACAGATTTATTCAAATTTTTTAAGTCTCATTTTCCCTCCAGAAACCTATAGATCATACCATACGCGCATATACAGGTCATCAGTTTGCTCTGGGGCCTATTGGCCAATGGCCACTGGTCACTGGCAAGGTAAGCCAGTTTTTTTTTTTTTTTTAATCTCCAGCTCTTTCTCCTTCCCTTGTCCAACTGATCTCACCAACTTTTGAGAAAAAAGAATGTGAGCAATATTAGGATTTAAAAAATAAAATATGGTGCAAAACAGGCAGAAACCAGTTCAACTAAACCTAAGGCACTACATTTTATATAAGGAATTTATGAAAGCCCAGGAAAGTGTAAAGTGATAGCCCAATATATATTATGTCCATTGTCAAACAATAGTTACTACTGTTCTCTCAGAGTTGGGAAAACCCAAACATTTATTTTTTACATATTTATATTATACATATTTGGGAAAATCCCAACCATTTATTTTTTTACATATGTATATTAAAGCACCACATGTCAATAAAGCATGAATGATGGATTTGTTGCATTTGGTGTACAGTCTATTTTAATTTCTATTAATAGTTAGCAGAATCTAGAATATTAGTACAATCACTGGTGCACGGCACGCCATTTTTCTGATCACAGTCCCAAGTGAAAGGCAGTGATTGCTGAGCTATCTATACAAAATGGTGTACTTCCTGCAAAATGAAGGTATGCTTTAAAAAGCCAATAAGGTAGGTAAAAAAAGTCCTAATAAAAAGTCCTACCAGCTTGGAAGCAGAGGGCAGGTCTACACAGCCCATTAAAATGTTTAGCCAGCATTCCTTAATATAGAATTGCCAGGATACAGAAGCACTCTGGAAAACCAATCCTCCATCAAAGCATAGTCTGCCCCCAGATACAGTGTTCACAATGGCTTTATGTAATAATGAAAATGCATAATAGTAATTACTCTGAATGCCTCTATGCATAAAATTCTACCTGTTTCAGTAAATCTCGTTGGTCACTAAAATATAATGGTTCATATATAATGGAGACAGATTTAAGGATAATGAACTCAATTTCAAATACAATGGCTGTCAAGAACAGATTTGTAATGAAAAAAATCAGGCATGCAAGGTATGAATGCAAAATCCGTCCTGCATCTCCAGTGGATACAGGTAGTTGGGATGTGGTGCAGTAAGTGTAATTCCAGGATTCGGATCTTCATTACAAGAGAGCATCCATGATAAAGTGGCTTCAAGAGTCAAGAGGGCAGAAGGGAGGCCAGAAAATGTACTGAATTGGCAGGACATGAGTTCCTGAGTTTTTAATTGGTGACAGACTGCTGGGGGAAAAAGTGTACATAAATAAGTCTGGGAATACTAATAGGAATTATTCTAAATGACACAAATCAAGACAATGACTTGTATATACACATAACATCTCTTAGTGGCAGATAAGAACTTTTATTCTTTTAAGAAAGTAAACTCATTTACCACAGAGAGGCTCATACTAACCATTAAAATACATGGAAGCACTGTCCTTAAAAACAATCCAGTTCTGACTGCCTTTTGTATTTTCACCATGATAGCCCCATTCCTATAGTGCAGTGTTTCCCAACCTGTGTGCCAAGGCACCTGAGTGTATCCTCAGGCCTAAGGAGGTGTGCCACAGAATTTTTTGAAAAACTATTTGGGAAGTTCTGGAGTAGTCCATGAATATTCATGAGTTCATTTGGAGACTATGTGGAGGTGGGCCTCAAAATTATTAATGGCATCAAGGTGTGTCACAGCAGAGAAAAGGTTGGGAACCACTGCTATAGTGAACTTTGGGCACACAGAGCCTACCTGAAGTCCCATTCTGTATGTCTTCATTTCAGCAGTAGTGTACTAGTAATAGCAGTTTGGATGTTCTGACTTACACGCTCAGGCCTAGGGGACTGGGTGGGCTTGGGAGCCTAAGGCTTGGTCTACACTGCAGGGTTAAGTTGACTGAAGATACACAATCTGTGTGCTACAGAATGTGTATCTGCAATCGGCTTAGTTAATGTACTGTCTTCACTCAGCTGCACTGATCAGCAGTGCTCTCCCGTCAAGGCAGCATTACTCTACGTGGAGGGTGGAGTTACCGCATCTACAGGAGCATTTCTGTAAATGACTGAGCAGGTCTATACTGGCCACTCAATCAATCCTGTTACATTGATCTGTAGAGATCAATGCAGGATTTTCTGTGCAGACATGGGCTAAGTGCACATTGCCACTTTTAGCTTGCTGCTGCAATTCTGCTGAGTGGTGCTGGGAGACTCACTCCCAGCTGCAGTATAAACATATGCACTGAGGTCAATGGGGGTTGTGAGCAGATACATATGGAAACCCACAGTGATTACAGTGTAGGATTGTGCTAAAAGGCAGCAATTTACTCTAGTTCACAGAAACACAGAAGTTTAGAGCTGGAAGGGACCTCTAGTTCAACCCCCTGCTCAAAGCAGGATCATTCCTAACTAAAACATCCCAGCCAGGGCTTTGTCAAGCTGCATCTTAAATATTAGGGATGGAGAGTCTACCACCTCCCTCAGTAAGCCAGTTGCAGGCAAATGTTTGACTTACTTCTTAAATAGACAACTTTTCAAAAAAAAAAAAAATAGTGCTTGCACCCACAAACCTGAAAATTGCACACACAAACCAGCTTTTATGGGCATATTGTTACATGCATCGGCAGCTACTCTGCAAATTAAAAAATGCATGTTGTGCATTTCCATGTCCACATGCTGGCATCTATTTTGGACAATTTGGAACAGCTAAAACTCTCTAGTTGACTGACAATTATTTTATAACTTTAAGGTACTGAAATTAATATGTTCTATTTTGGTTTAATTTTAAATAGTGCTGTACAAGGCACATTCAAAGACAGTTCCCACTCAGAGAAATGAATACATGAGAAGGAACATACTGACATAACACTGTGAAGAGGGATTAGATTACAAAATTAAGAGTTACCCCTTTTCCTCTCCCCCTACTAAAAAATTCTTAATTTTTAAAAGCGCATTTTAGTGCTCATGAAAAGATAGGCAAAGCACAGGGATGGACAGTGGGAGCTTTCCTCACACACTGCCCTGCCAAGGTGTTGCTCAACCACAATCTGGAGAATCTACACTTGGTGGTCAAGCTTGACCAGTCTGTGGCCTTTTCCCTAAGAATGACAGTCAGTGTCAAACTGAGAGTGGATGTGTTGGTTACATGGACAGTACCCCACTAGAAACATAACCCATTTGACAAAAGTCATCAAGTGGATGATAGACAACAGTTACTCTACATTACTATCAACTTGATCTAGATACAAACTGAAGACCCAAACATAAAGGTACCCATGGACACAGTCAAAGTCCTCCTGATCTAAGCCTATTATTAAATCTCTATCCTGCACCAGAATCTGCTAGCACGGTCCCTTCTGACTTCAGTGAAACCTCATACTAACTGTACAGGTCCATGTTGGTGGATCCTGCTGTAGAACTGGGGTAGCCAAGTAAGGAGTCACTCACATGAATGAGGGTAAAAGTTTGAGCCTTTGTTTAATTATGTTTTCAGCTTTTTTTTTTTTTAAATATATTTTCATTCTAACATTTAAAGGACACGTTATTTTTATTTACTCTATTTTTTCCTTTCATCTTGAAAAAGTCAAAGAGTTGCATTTGTATAGTTTTATATTTAAACAGTCTAACAAAAGCATTTTAGCTGTGAAATGGTTGGCCTGTGCAATGTGCACCCCCCAATGGCAGAAACTTTGAAATGTAAACATATTTTTCTTATCCTTGTCTAGTTCTGCTTTGAAAGGTGTTCAGAAAATAAAAAGTTCTAAATCTTTTGCATACTGGCTGGATGTAATTTTCATTAACACTCTATCTTCTAAGACAAAGTGCATTTTAGGTAACATGAATAAAATATCCCTATATCAGAATTATTATGCACTCAAGGGACACATACTCCTATTAAATTGTTGTAACAAGCCATGAACTACTGAAATAATTTCAAAGATATTTCCTTCGTTCTATGAGGAATCATCATATAGGGAAAAAATAGTTATGGATCAGACTAAATCTCCTTACTTTTCACTTTGGTTTTGTACCTCATGTTCTAGTTCTTAAAAATATTTTGTGTTTAGATAATGACTTGCCCACTCCCCACCCATCTTCTATTCCCAACTGTTAATTCAGTGAAGTCATTATACATTATACTGGATTTGTAACATCACACTCAGTTGAATGGCAGCAGATGGTGATGCCAAAAATATAGTTTTTTGACTTAACTGCACCATCATGCAGCAGGGGAAACACCTGACGGGAGAAGAATCCTTATTCTAGTACGTATTTTGACATTCTGTGAAGGGAGTGCAGAGAATTATTGTCCGGGCTCACATTGTTTTCTGTCCAGATGGCTCTTTTCCCTGTCTACATCAGTGACAACAAAGTAGACTAATAAAGATCTGTCTAGTGTCTCTCTCAAGAGGAAACTATAGAAGAACCTAATGTAGCATGTTGTAGGGGTAATTTTCTTTCTGACCACAGGTTATTAACTTGCAATTGATGTAATCCTCATAATTTTTTATTCTAAGTCAAGTAAGGCTGCAGGCACTGTTGTCATAACAAATGTCAAATCCAGTTTGACCTAAGTAATATAGCTTAGTACTGAGGCCCAAGTTAATAGCAATGATTTCTTATGGCAAACTTCAATACTGAAGAAGTGTAGTGAAAAAGTTGAACACCGTATATAAATAGAATACCCTTCAGTCAATTTTAAGTGCAAAGTGGAAGTTACACATTTTCTCCAAAATTGCACATTCATTGGTGAGAATCTGAAAAATAATCCTACCTCTAAATGTTATCATTTAATTAAAATAAAGCTTGTTTAATCAGAATGTGTTTAGAATGAAAAGTCTTTTAGAACTGGAATCATCGAGGAAAAGCACAGCACCGCTGAAATGCTAACACTGGATTAACTAGCTCAAAAATGGACATTTTACACTTCCACTCATGCCAATTTTCACTTCTTGGGGTGGGGGTAGGTCAATAATTTTTCCAGCTATTGGTTCCCATACACACTCTGCCACTGAGGGTGACTAACAGTGGTGCCTTCTGACCAGGGCTGAAGCAAGGCCTGGTGGGGGTAGGGGCTGCCCACCCTCATGGGTTCTCCATGGCGGGGGGGTGGGGGTTGGGTCAGGGGCTCTGGTGCCACTGTCAGCGCTGCAGAGGGGGTTGTGTTGTGTCTCATGTTGCTGCAGGCTGATGGGGCCAGTTGTGTGTGTGGGGATCTGCTGCCATGGGGGAGGACCATGCTGTCATGGGTAGGGGGCTGCACTGCTGTGTGTTTGGGCGTGTGTGTGCAGCCAGGGCTGCTGCTGGAAGCTGGTGGGGGAGGCAGAAGCAGTAGTACTCCAACCCCAGGCTGGCTGGTGAGCTGACTAGCCACTCCAGAGGCTGGGCAGGCAGGCTGAGTGGCAGTGTGCCACTCAGGCTGGCCGAACCAGATTTTTGGGGGCTGTGCCCCCCCTTTGGCTGGGGAAGCAGCTACAGCCCCTAAAGCCCCTGCCCTTATTTGGCCCTACACCTCCAGGAGTAGCAGATATTCCGTCTTCTAGAAAAGTCATGCATGTTTTAAAGTTCCAGCTAAAAACTGAAAGAAACTTTCTTCCTTTCAAGCAAGGAGTCCTGTGGAACTTTCAGGCTGTGTTCAGACGTGAGTTTTATTTCAAAACAGCCGCCGTTGCTTCGAAATAAAATTTCTCATGTACACACGATGTACCGTTATTTCGAAACCGTTAAACCTAGCAGGAAATCAAAATAGCTGTTGTTTCGAAACAACATGTCCGAACAGCCTTATTTTGAAATAGCCATTTTGAAATAACAGCCGTTTCAAAAGCAGGCTTTCCTTTAATTCAAACTAACAAACTGTTAATTTGAATTAACTTATTTCAAAATAAGGATTTTATTTTGAAATAACAGTTACCATGTAGACATACCCTTAAAGACTAATAAATTTATTTATCACATGAGCTTTTAGGGAGAAAAATCCCACTTTGTCAGATGCTTTGAAGATGGGGAATCTACAGAAATTCCCCATCTTCAGTGTCTGATGAAGTGGGATTTTCTCCCAAGAACGCTCATATGATGAATAAATTTGCTAGTCTTTAAAAGTGCCACAGGACTCCTTGCTTGTTTTGCTGAACATGGCTACCCCCTTCAAACTTTTCTCCCTTTAATAGCTTTAACCCTAAACACTTTCCCTCAAAAAATTATTACCCTCTTTTAAAATAACTGAAGTTGAAATTCAAAAGCAGCCATTTTACAGTAATTCTTTATTAGTGAAATAAACACTAGCTGTTTGCCAACTTCTCTTATATCCATCTCAGGCATTTCACTACCTGGCCTATTCTTATTTGACTTACATTAGTTTCATGTTGTCTTTTCTTAATCACACTATAAAAATGATCTTAATACCAGGGTTCTTGGAGTGCCCCATTACAGATTAGAGAGAGTTCATTCATTGCACATATACTGTCCTCAGCTTTGATTAACAAATACTGCCAAAGAGCTAATATGCAAGAGGTAGGGCTCTATGGTAATGTTCAATGAAAAAGTACCATTAGCTGCAAAACTAAGGTAAAATGAACCTTCACATGCATCCTTTTCCTGCCTTACCATTATCTTCTCCACTTTTTCTGAAGGAACATTAATTGCTGCAAACATTAGTTAAGAGTGAGATGATCATTTAGACCAGGGGTCTCAAACTCAAATCACCATGAGGGCTGCATGAGGACTAGTACATTAAGCCCGAGGGCTGCTCCAGTGAAACCTTTTCATACAATGATATTGCAAATATCAATAACAATAGTTTCGTTGAGGGCCACAGGAAAAAACTTTAGGGGTTGCATGTGGCCCTCGGGCCATGAGTTTGAGACCCCTTATTTAGATCATAGGCCCACTGTATTTATGACATATGCCTGTAAATTACATGAACAAATCCTTACCTAAGCCATAGCCCAGCAGAAAAATGCCTTAACTTCAATGGATGTTTTGCCTCAATAAAGGCTGGAGAAAGTGGCTATATGTAACTATGTACATTATATTTTCTTCATATTTTGCATTATGTAAAATTAAATTGTATTTGTTTTTACACAGAAAGTTCCATTTCATTGATACAAGCAGACACTGCAGCCTAGCTAAAGGCAGTGGAAAACCAGACCTCCCACACAGATGAAACCTAGGTCCTAGGCATAGTAGAACTTACCTTGTCCACTGTAATTTAGAACAACCAACCAAAGGTCTCTGCACAACATTGCATTTATGAGAAGTATTCACTGGCCATTCCCATGTGTCAGTCAAAACCTGGCACCACATAATGCTGCTGTTGTTCTGAGAAATGTAAGAACTGCTGTACCCCGTCTCTCTTATTTTCACAAATGATCCAGGTCCAAACCCCAATAATTTGACCCATGAGAAGGGGTTGTTAATTTTCCCCATAAAGTGTGCCATATGAACAGATATTAAATATCATGTGAGTGGCTAAACCCCACATTGCCTCTAAATTAATGGCTGATTGTGACTTTTTGCCATCTTAGGAACTAATGACAAAATAGGTATTTCTACCTCAGTCTAATGTATGATGTAATAACTATTAAAAGCCTACCTCATATATAGCAAAGCAGCAGCAGGTAAACCCAGGAGCGTGGAGCTGCTGCTATGCTAGCTGGTACAAGGAGGGGGAGAGGTTATAGGATGATGCAGGTCCAGGGGAAAGCACCACATATTTGTACAAATGCATGAGGCCCACCAAATGGAGGAGGGACCTGGGGAGGTGCAGAGCACATGCATCTCTATCCCCTGCAAATCTTCAGCAGCCCAGGCATTACCTCACCCAGCTGTAGTTATCACAGCAATGCCTTTATAAAGTGACTCCTGGGCATGGTAGGTTGCCATGGCAACAAGGCAGCTTCTTGAGGCTCAATTACCCGTAATTAAGCCTCAAGAATTAAGCCTGAAGAAGCCTATGACTAAAGCCTCACACAGCACTACTTTCTTCTGACTTTCTGACACTGCATTTCTTTACTAGACACAGTGAACTGTGACATTTAAATGAAATCAAAATTTGTTCTTAAAACTGTGTATGTTTACCAGTTACATAAAAGACATGCAGAATGTACTTGTAGCTGAACCTCACCTGCCAGGGCTAACAAGCTGTCCTTGCTATAAACTCAGGAGCCACCAACAATCTGCCTCTCCAGTGTGTTATTTGCACATATCCATCATTTTAAATTTCCTCTCAGATAATACTGTTTATATCCATTTTCACTAGTTATGCTGCTGCTTATATGAAATATGGTAACATTCTGAATATATACTTAACACTAACCAAATTTTAATTTCTCTTTTATTTGCCATCTCAGTTACAGTCATTCATTAATATATTCTCTTACTTGCTTACCATAGGCAGGTCTTTGAGGATCTGTATTCCATCCCCTGGACCCATGTGTGCTATATGGTTAAAATTAGTTGGATTAGAAATTAATTTATTTCTCATTTCTGGATCTCGGAGCATTTCCCTGTAAGAGAAAATACTTAGTTTAGAGATTTTACACATAAGAAAGATGGACATTAAAGAGATTAAATAAATATAATTTCATTATTTGTTACTTTAAGATGGAAATTCATAAATTAAATATTTGGCCATGTTAAACAGAAGGATAACCCTTGCTGTTGATGCTGATCTATGTCAGCCCCCAACCTGAGGAAAGGAGACAGGGAGCAGGAAGGAAGGAATGTTGTTTTGCAGGCTAATAGTCCGCATCCAAGAAAATCCAAATAGTTACTTAGATTCAGAGACTGCATAACCAGTGAGAGCTGAGACACTACTCAAGAAAAGATGCAGAATCAGGCTCACTGATGACTTGGTGCTGCAAAGATGGAGGCAGAGATGAAGGACAGAAGATAAAAGAAGAATTAGAAGAATACTACACTACCTTTCACAGTCTGGGTCAGAATTATTTTAAGAGTTCTCTGAAAATGGCAAAGGTGCTTTCATTTCAGAACTCAATATATATTTTAAAAGCTATAACCCCAAGCAACATGGAATTGTTAAGACAAGAACTATAGTATTTTAGCACCAATGCACAACCGCTGTTTTTCTTAGAGCCAAACAGAAAGCAAAGTGGAAGGTCAACTGTATTTCCAGCAGAAAAGTTGGTAGTAAACAAAAACATTCATTTTTTCAGGTGTGTTTTAATGCAGTTGCTGGCAATCTGTTGTGGGCAAAAGGAACACAAGTGGCTCAAATGATCAGTAACATCTAAGTTAGGTCTAGTATGAATTCTACAGATACTTCTGGACTAGTCTGATTGGCAATGTTTGCCTAAATGACAATCCTTTCACGACATTTATATTATGTATACATGTCCTGAAGTACCACCCTCCAGGGGACTTCGCTGTCATTCAGAGCATGCTTATGGCAGTTCCATATGACTCATTAGTTAAGCAATACATTCTAAAAACCAGGTGTCCTGGAATACTGTTGAGGGTGAGATGAGTATTGCCCTAAACAAAAACAAACAAAAAAGCTCACAACAGAACTGGAGTCTAAAAGTAATTAATCCATATGCATAATTAGCAATGTAATCTCCTTTTGTAAAATTTTTATTATAGATCTTTATATATACAGTACATGCATGCGCGTGTGCGCGCGCACACACACACACACACATATACATACACATATACAGTCTGTGGGGCATGCACTCCAAATTACAGTAGCTATTTCACACAAATATTTAATTTAAAGGAATCAAAGTACTGAAACAGTCAGTGTATGTTCATATTCAGACTAGTATTAATACAAATTATACAACAAAGATAAACAGTGGTGAAAAGACAAATGTCTGAAAATAACTGTCTCTAACAAATGAAATGCTACACTGACATCACACAGACATTGCTTCAGGGCCTACAGCCATGTACAGATGACAAGTACATGTTGAATACAGACCTCCTTTGCTGCATCCTCTCCTCCTCTGGTACTCTGAATGAATAACGACGCTTATTGTTGATGTTTCGAACCATTTGTTTCCGGCTGTTATCTGATGTCTCAGGAACTACCAATTCATCTCCCTCTAGAAACAATATAAAAAGTAGCCAGCAACTTACTTCCTTTGTAATTAAATACATCATTTAGAACAAATCATTTTTCTCTAGATTTTGTATTTAAAGCATCTGCAAGAAAGCATAAAAAGCTGGTGGATTTTCAAAAGCCCAAATAGGAAAACAGTAAAATCATGAATAGCTTAAAAATTGTCAATTATGGATCAAAATATGGTGGCCCTCTGGACCCTCTGTCAACTTTACAGTCATCCTGGAGGGTTCACCCCAGAAGTCACATCCTCTCAGTAAAAAAATTACACAAGTTATGTCTGAGTAATCAGAAATATTATGAACATAACAACAAAACATACAGAAAGGTAGTTTAATCACTAACAGTTTAATTCTGCAACACTTACATATCAACAGTCCCACTGCAGCCTCAATGCTAAATATAAACAGACACACAGCATGTTTAAATCATGCACATATTCTAAATATTTTCTAATAGCGATGAAGTTCCAATTAAATCTGTGCATTCTAGAGTGAGAGAGATCAGTGTGTCATGAGTAGTGTGCTTCCTTAAGAATGGAAGCAAAAGAAAGTTCCTTGTGCAAATATGGAGTCTTTCTGCTGAATACCCTAAATGCATGGAGAAAAATTTATTGTGTTAATCAATTTCAATTCCTTTCTCACCTCATTTCTTGGCAATTATTGCCAATAACCCCCATTTCCTACTAAGGATCAATACATTTTCTTCGCATTTTTGTATTTCAAGGCTTGTAACGCACTGTACTTAAAGTAGCACTTTGTAATCCCCATATTCATCATTTACATATGGCTGCAATATTTCATACAAAGCATACCCCTTGTAAGGTACCATATGAAAGGCCATGATCTGCTGAAACATGCTGTTCTGTCAAAATATGTATATTGTTATTGTATGAGGATTTAAGAGATTGTGTTATATGGCTGCTATTGATATACGTTGTACATCTATGAGTTACTGCTGTGGTGGAGTGTGTTTTGACTCCTTGAGGAAGCTGTACATTTTTTAAATTGTAGGAGGAATGAATGCAACCTGTGATCCATTTAGAAAGCCTCTGGGTAGATACAGCTGTTCCTTTGGATTGTTTCACTATGGACATGAAGAGTTTCACGTGTTTCTGAAAGATTTTCTCCTGTACAGATAGAGCTCTTGTGTATGTAACTCCGATGTGTACAGTAATGCACTGTGTGTTTCACTGTGTGGCTTTGGGTGAAAAGTAGGTAAGTGGATTGATTGATAAGTATGGAATGACAAATTAATTTTTGGTAAGAATTTTGGGTGGGGTCATAGCAAGAGTTTATTTGTATAGAAAACTATGAAGAGTGGGTAGACCATAGGTATCCTGATTTCTCCTACATGTTGGGGAGATGTTATGGCTACTAGAAAACAATATTTTCATGAACAGGAATGAGAGAGCACATTGTTAGTGATCTGAATGGAGACATGGTAATAGTATGCAATACTTAGTTCAGATCCCTAAGTGTTGTGGATGCATTTTGGGTATATATTTTGGACAATAAAGAAAATATTTGAATATTGGGTCTCTTAACCCCCAATTTTAGGTGGAGAGCAGTGATGACTGCCAAATAAACTTTGATGGAATTCAGTTACAGAACTGATGCTTTGAATTTGAGCGTATGTTTCAGGACTTTTGGAATAGGTGCCTATGTGGCTGAGATATGTTTGTCCTTGCACCATTCAGTGAATCTATGCCATTTTTGAAGGTAAGTCATATGAGTTTTTCATTTTCTACTGTTTAGTAGCATGTTTCTGATTTGCTCCAAGTATTCTAATTCATCCCTCTGGAACCATGCAGGAGCCACACTCTGAGGCAGGCTTTTCAGATGTGGGTGTAAAGTTCAGGCATTATCCTAGTATAGATCTTTGAGTAGTGGGAATGTTAGTGGTGCACACTTGGACATCTGAAGCAGGTAAGAATAGCAAATATGTATCAGCCATGTGGGTGCTACCATTACTGCTCAATTTGTGCATATTTTGTGGATGATAGAGTATCACCAGTATGACAGGAAATGCATAGAAGAAATCTCTGTTTCAGCTGGGAAGGAATACATCCTCCCATCAACTGAGTCCCAGACCTGCTCTGGAACAGAGCTGAGGACACTTCTAGTTTTGTGGTGTTACAAACAGGTTAAAGGCTGGGTGAGTCTATCACTGGAAGATGTTTTGCAGTATTGCATTGTTCAATTCCCACTCATGTTTTGGTCTGAAGTGTCTGTTGAGAGCATTCACAGTTATGTTTTGGCAACCCTACAGGTACGCAGCTGAGACATTGATTTTGAGATGTATACACCATTTCCAAAATCCAGTTCCTTCTTTGCAAAGAGCTTGGGATTAAACCTCTCTTTGTTGGTTTATATAGAACATCCATGCAATACTGTCCATCATGATCTTTATTGTTTTGTTATTTATGAGTGGGAGAAAGTGTGAGCATGTGTTGCATACTATGAAGAGTTCCAGCAAGTTTATAGGCAGATGTGCTTTGATTGGTAACAATCTGCTCTGTGTAGTGTTGTCCAAAAGATGTGCTCCCCATCCCATTAGGGATACATCTGTAGTGATCATAAGTGAAGGCAGATACTGCGAGAATGGTATACTGGAACCCATGTTGGAAGGTTTAGTCTACCATAGTAGGGAAGCTTTAACATTGTTGGTATTGTAAGTAGTTTGAGCTGGCCCCGTCTGCACGGTCTGTAGACTGTTGTCAGGAGTGGCAAAGCCAGGCAGTCTGGTGCCTTAGACTAAAAAACATTTGCTTCCCCTATTCCTGGGAACCCTCCTGCCCCTGTGCAGGGGGCTACACAGGGCAGGAAGATGGGTGTGAGGCATGGGGATGAGGCAAATGTGACGTGGACCCCATGTGCCAGACATCCACTGCTGGGCTGCATGGGGCCTTTGGACTGCCCCACATGTGGGCCAGATTAGAGGGGCTCCAACCCGGGCTGCCCAGTTTTGGGGCATTACCAGACGCCCCCACCCTACCACTATGTGGGTCAGGCTGACAGTGTGGTAGCTACGTCTGTGGTGCTGGAGGGTTCTTGTTCAATGCTGTGGGGGACGGGGGGGGATGCAAGGGCCAGAGGCCACCCTCTCTTTGCTGTTCCACAGCCTTCCCTTCCCAACTTGCCTCTGGCCAGCTGTTCAGCCTCAGGGAGAGGGGTAGGCCAGATGTGGTCACTGCTCTCTGAGGTGAGGCTGGACGGTGTGTGGGGTGCTGAAGACTGCCCCACCACTAGACCCCTGGAGAGCAGTGGCCGCACACTGCTCCACCCCATCCCCTGGGGTGGACCAGCTGGCCAGGGTCAGGGTAGGGCCAGAACACTGTGGAGCAGTAGAGGGTGGGTGGCCTCTGGGCCTGGCCTCTCCTGCCAGCACTGAATGGGCCCCCTCCACCACTGGCGGCCGCCTCGCCTCCAGTCTGGCTCACATACTGGAGGCAGAGGGGGCTACCAGCAGTGCCTGGAACTGGGTAGCCTCAGCCGCAGCCCCTTTAATCCAGCCTTGTGCAGGTAGCCCAGTGCCTCCTTGCAGCACAATGCCCAGCGGCCTGGCATGACTGACTAGTTGTCAGTCATGTTTGCAGGCAGCTTATATATAAATGTGTGTGTTACACCATGGAAGTACTGGCTGCCAGGCATCCTTACAGTTGGAAGCATGTGTGGGCCATCAAAGTAACATTGTTTCTTCTTGATGAAATTAGATTTATGATAGTGGTGAACTTTTTTCTGGTCGTGATGCCCAGGCAGATATTAAGTTCAGCTGTGTGCCTATAAATTCCAATTACTGAAATGGACTCAAAGTGGCAGTGGAACCTGATCCCATGACTTACACTTCCCTGCATTTATTTTCTCCCATTCTGTAAGTTCCTCATCTTCAAAGCATCTGATGAAGTGGGATTTTCTCCCACAAAAGCTCATGCGATAAATAAATTTGTTAGTCTTTAAAAGTGCCACAGGACTCCTTGTTTGTTTTGCTGGTAACTGTACTGTCAACCAGGACAAATTTGAAAAACCATCCATGTGCTGGATGTATGGTGATGTGCATGTAGGCAGCTTACAGGTCAAGGGCTGAAAACCAGTCCCCTTGTTCTAGTGCTGGTATTATTACTCTTTGCATGACCATTCTGAATCTTTGTACTTTTACAAACGTATCCATCTTCTGAGGTCCAGAATAGGTCTCCATCCTCAGTTTTATTTCTGGTTTAATAAGTATTGGGAGTAAATCTCTTTCTTCTGTGCTGTTGTGGCACCTCTTCTATTGTGCCTGGAAGTACTAGATGATCTACTTCTCATTGTAGTGGGTGCTCATAAGATGAGTCCCTGAAGAGAGATAGGGAAGAGGATTAGGTGGTAGGGATAATAATAAAGGAGATGAAGTATCCTGTTTACATAATCTCTAACACTCAGCTGTCTGATGTAATGGACTCCTCAATGTGGAAAGGTAGATCATGCAGACCCTTGACCAAATTTTCAAAATTACTGCTTAGATGATGACAGTTATAATGTTGAATGATTTTGCTAGTTTTGTCATCTTCTGTATAGCCTCTCTCTGTTTTGCTGTGCATCAGATAACCTTTACTGTTGTGAGCACCATGGGTATCGTCTGTTGGAATGGCTGATATCTGAATTGTCTGCTTTTTGTTGCAAGGATACCTATGCCCAGTGTCTATAAGATGACTCATGAGTCCTTAACCATACGAAGAACTTCATAAGTCTTTCCAATGAATAACTTGATCTTCTGAATGGAAGATCATCTACCGTAGACTGAAATTCCCTTGGTAAGATGGCTGAATGGAGCCAGGATGCCTTTCTCATTACAAATATTGTAGCTGTCATTCTGGCAGGTGTATCCGCTATGTCAAAGCCAATCTGCTGGTCAGTTCTCAGTGAGGTGACCCTTGTTCACAAGGGATCAGAATTGTTCTCGTCTCTCCTCCAGCATTAGCTGAATAAAATCCATAAGTCTGCTACAACTGTTGTGGCCATAATGGGATGGAAGTGTGGTATAAATAGTGATGTATAAATGTAACGTAGCCAAAGAGTAGACCGTATGACCAAACAAATCCATCCTTTTCCAATTTTTGTCGTGGGGTATGGATTATGATTGGATTGTTTGCCCTTCTGGTGTGCTGCCTCTATAACAAAACAAGGGCATTCAAAGGAGGGTAGATAAAAGGAAATTCTGCTCTCTAGAAGGGGACATAGTATTTTTTGTCTGCCCTTTTACACATTGGTGGAATGCTGGGTGGGGTTTGCCAGATGGCATTGGCAGGCTCCATTGGCCCTTTGTCTGTTGGTAGAGTTCTTCTGGATGAAGCTGCAGTGTCTTAGATCTTAAGGAGCTTGTGATGAGTGTTGGATATCTCCTCAAGTGGGATCTTGAGGTCTTGTGCCACACTCTTAAGCAGGTCTTGAAACTGCCTCAAGTCATCTAG
This sequence comes from Podocnemis expansa, assembly GCA_007922195.1. Classification (NCBI taxonomy): domain Eukaryota; kingdom Metazoa; phylum Chordata; order Testudines; family Podocnemididae; genus Podocnemis; species Podocnemis expansa. Next base: position 45,123,651 of record ML682004.1, read on the forward strand.
AGTTGTGGCCAGGAGCAGTATTCTCGCTTTGTCTGAAGAGGAGCTGTGTGTTGTTGATGAAATCTTTGTTTTGTTGCATCTTCCACCTGTTCTGTGGATTCAGGAGGAGATTACAGAACCAGTTGGGTCAAACAAGATAAGGATAAAGTTCTGTCCAAGCTAAGGTGTCTGCTGTAGCCCCTTGTGTAGGGTGACCATTTGTCCCAATTATGCCAGTGTACTGAGTATGGTATGGGTAGTCCAAATCATCACAGTGCATGTCATGGTTCTCCATGATATCTGCTGTGTTCCCTATGTCTTGAAGGGGTGAAAATGGATCTGTGTGGTGAGGAATGTTGGGAACAGAAAATGCCTCCTTCTTCATCACATTTGTTTCTACCAGAAAATGGTAGCAGAGATCTGGTTTCATGTGGTTGTAAGGATGTGTCTGTCACAAATATTGGTGACTTAAGTGTTGAAGTTATCCATACATACTCCTATTGGCCATGATGAGTCTTTGCCTTATGCTTCTTCCCTAGCACTGATGTCAGTGCCATGGAATCACCCAGTGCCATCAGCTGGGTTGGGTCCAATAGAGCGATCAGCTCGTATAATTGTCATGGAAGGGAAGTTGGTGCCACTCTCACTGTTGGTGCTGCACTCACAGCCAGTGTCATTCTGGGGGTCAGTGCTGCACTTGTGATAAGTGCCGTTACCAGAGTCAGTGCTGAGGTCAGTCTCATTGGTGCTATGCTGCAGGAGGTCATTTTCGTTTTGGATCTGGTCTCTGCCCTAAGTGTCTGAGTCTTCTTCAGTGACATTAATGCAGAGGTACCAACGGGTTAAGTGCTACCATTTGTCTACCTGGTACACTCCTCTTTTTTGGCAAGCTTTTGGGTGAAGTTGAAGCCCCTTTAACTCTTTTTCACTGGGTAAAGGCGAGGATTCATAGCCAAGGTCAGAGGCAGGTCTCAGAGATCTCTCCATGAAAATCATTCAAGTCTGAGATTCCTTGACTCTCCTTGATTTTAGATTTTTTACAGTAGGAATATTTTTGAGTGATACATCTCTCATTGAGACACTGGATGCACTGGGCATCTCCATCTGATGCTGGCATGAGTCCCTAATGAAGATGCATCTTTTGAAACCTGAGGAGTCATGGTGGTAGTCCCCTGAGGAAAGCTATTCTACTCTGTTGGGTTAGGAAGCTGAAATCTGGAAAATAAAGTGAATATTTATTTAAACTAGGGAGAGGGTAAAAACTGACTAACCTAGTACAAACTAATGCTATAACTACATTATCTGTACACAAAAACAAATTGTGAGAAGAACTGCTATGGGATCTGTCTTAGACTGTAGACAGCTGAGAAGGAACTGAGGAATTTGGGTCACATGTGTACAGCTTAACACACCAGTTGTGCCATTAGATAAACTGCATATGCGCAACCCCAATTGGCACTTCTGACAGAAATCTCCAATCCGGGATGAGGGATGCACCAGACAACTGGAGTGCAGCACCCACACTGACACTACTTGAAGAAGAAAGGGGAGATTTTTTTTCCACTCAGGTACTGGTTGTGCTGAGTCATCTACAAGTATAGACTCATAGGATATGTCTACACTGAAATTTTTTTTCGAAATAAGGAGACTTATTTTGAAAAAAATAATTTGTGTACATGCAGTCATTTAGTTATTCCAAAATAAGCACTTTGTTTCTTTGAAAGAATAAAGCACTTTTTCAAAATAGCTAAACCTGCTTTTATTTTGAAAGAGCAATTCTTTTGAAATGGAGGTTACTCACCTTCGTGCGGTAGCCAAGGTTCTTCGAGATGCTTGTTCTTGACATGCTCCACTTAAGGTCTTTGTGCAGCACCACACCCCAGTTCGGAGATTTTTCATCAGCAGTGGCTCTATCGGCGGGGAGAGAGACAGAGGCGATGATGACAAGCTGGAGCGCTTCCCGCCCTGGTGACGTCATCAGTTCGATCTCTCTGCAGTCCTCTCCAGTTCCCTCGTACTGCGGAGACCTGGTGTAGGGCGCTCCGAAGTAGAGGGGAGGAGGGTGGGTCATGGAGCATGTCAAGAACACGCATCTCGAAGAACCTCGGCTACCGCACGAAGATGAGTAACCTCCATTTTTTCATCGAGCAGTGGTCTTGACTGATCCACTTAAGGTGAGTATGTAGCAGTTGCTCTGCGTGGAGGTGGGTGCTTCAAGCTATAGGTCCCATGCAGAATTTAGGACTGCTTGTCCTAACGCAGTATCCATCGCCGAGATGCGATTCAAGGCATAATGTTTAGCCTTGGACACAAAAAGCCTAGGTGTTTTCTGAAATGTTTTGGTTCGCTCCAGGTAAAATGCTAAGGCTCAGCATACATCGAGAGTATGTAGCACCCAGTCCTGTGGTGTGGCGTGGGGTTTTGGACAAAAAACTGGGAGGTGAATAGTCTGATTAAGGTGAAAGGCAGATGAGATTTTGGGAACAAATTTAGGGTGAAGTGTTAATGATACCTTGTCCTTATAGAAGATGGTGTAAGGTGGAGGGGCCATAAGCACCGCAATTTCCCCCACGTGGCGGGCAGACGTGATTGCTACTAGAAAGGCTACTTTGATTGATAAGTGTAGTAGAGTTGTAGAAGCAAGCGGTTCGAAAGGAGGTCTTGTCAAAGCTTTTAGTACTCTCGTGAGATCCCATGGGGCAGTTGGGGGGGGCGCATGTGTGGAAACAGATTCTGTAAACCCTGCATGAAACGTTTGACCGTAGGATGAGGAAAAATTGAAGAGTTGTGGACTGGTTCATGAAAGGTAGAGATAGCTGCAAGGTGAACCTTTATCAAATTTATTGATAGATTGTTCTATTTCAGGTTGACGAGGTACTTGAGGATTTGAGGCACCGGAACTGTGGAAGGATCAAGAGAATGCTGCGTGCACCAAGAGGAAAACCGGCGCCATTTGTGCAGGTAAGTAGTTCTGGTTGTGGATTTTCTGCTATTTAGTAAAATGTGTTGAACATTGTGTGAGCATTGCAATTCTATGCCCGTGAACCATCTAGGTTCCACGCTGACAGGTGAAGCCTGTCCAGGTGGGTATGGAAATGTGTCCCGTTGTTCTGTGACAACAGGTCCGGGAGGAGAGGCAATGGAAGAGTTGGTTGCTCACCTGTGTAACTCTGTTCTTTGAGATGTGTGTCCCGTGATGCTCCACTGAAGGTGTTGCAGCATCCGGGCACCACTCGACGGTCATTTTGAAAGTAGGTATACAGCAGGCTGCGCTCGCGCCGAACAAGCACACGGCGCTGCCTGAGTGGCTCAGTGCGAGCGTGCCCGCTGTCCCTCAGTTCCTCTTTCCCAGCAGGTTAGCATCTGTAATAGACAGGACAAGAGGGGAGGAAGGGAGGGTGGTGGAGCATCACGGGACACACATCTCGAAGAACAGAGTTACACAGGTGAGCAACCAACTCTTCTTCTTCGAGTGATGTCCCGTGCTGCTCCACTGAAGGTGATTACGTAGCAGTTACGCAGGAAGGTGGTGGGATGTCCTGCCTGAAGACAAGATCTTACAACCCATTATCGTATCTCTAGTTGCCGCTAAGTCCAGAGCACAGTGAGATATGAACGTGTGCGGATTAGACCACGTCGCTGCTCTACAGATGTCTTGAACATGGACATTGTGTAAGAAGGCCATAGTTGCTGCCATGGCCCGAGTGGAGTGAGAACGAATGCCTGGCGGAGGCTGGGTATTCGTGATCACGTAGGACGTATGAATACAGTCCCTAATCCACTTAGAAAGTCTTTGATTGGAAATGGGTTTTCCTTTTTGTCGTTCCGCAAATGATACAAATAGTTTGTTGGATTTCCGAAAAGGAGCTGTTCAATCAATATAAAAGGCAAGCGCCCGCCTGAAGTCAAGGGTATGTAATGAGGCTTGCAGCGGTGAGGTATGCGGTTTCAGGCAAAATGTAGGACGGTGGATAGGTTGATTAACATGAAATGTTGAGACTACCTTAGGCAAAAAACATGGGTCCAGGTGTAGTGATACCTTGTCTTTATGAAAGACAGTATAGGGAGGGTTGCAGCGTAAGGCGTTCAGTTCACCCACTCTCCTTGCAGATGTGATGGCAACCAGGAAGAAGACCTTCATGGAGAGATAGTACAGAGAACAGGTTGTCAGCTGCTCAAACGGTGATTTCATGAGCGCTGTAAGAACAAGAGTGAGGTTCCATGGGGTTGCTGGAGGACGAATAGGCGGAAAAGTGTTCTTCAAGCCTGTTAGGAACCTTTTAACTATGGGATGTGCGAAAAGCGAGTAGTTGCTCGTAGGGTGGAGTGCTGATATAGCAGAGAGGTGAACTCTTAAGGAACTATTAGAAAGAGACAAATGTTTTAAGTGGAGGAGATAGTCCAGTATCTGAGGTATAGTAGTTTCGTCAGGACGTAGGTTATTAGCTATACACCATGTGGTAAAGCGTCGCCATTTGTAAGAATATGAAGTTCTAGTGGATGATCTTCTGCTATTGAGTAGGATGTCCTTTGTCAAGGCTTTTTCCCCACTCTGGCACTCTGAGTGCAGAAGGTGGGGGCCCGCAACAGGCCAGAAAAGCCACTGGCCTTAAAGCCTGCTCTTAAAAGTCTCCAAGGCCTCCAATTCCTGGCCTTGGAGTGGTATCGCTGCCACCACCCAAATGCAAAAAAACCTCTTGTGACCCAGGAAGGCGCACTTGGGAATTCCTCCCTGTGAGGTACTTGCAATCCTCTTTATTCCTCCTTCAGGAAAGTGACTGAACTCCAGCTGCAATATGAGCTGGAACTGGAACAGGGTTCCCTCTAGTAGCTGCCTGTGCAGTCTAAGGCACGGGCACACAAACCTCTTGCCTTTCAGGACACAGAACCAGAACTTGCTTAAAAGGTAAACTCTTTAATCAAAAAGAACAGATGATAAACACAGAGAGTTGCTTCTCTGGGAATTAACTTAGGTAGTTACAGGGTAGTGGGGTGGGGGGTTGTGCTTGGCACAGAGAAATCCAAAAAACAAGCCAAAACCAAAGAAAATACCCTGACCGCGTCTAAATAAACATTCCCTGTTCTACTCACGCCTGGCCAGTACCAAACTTAACTTATCTCTGGTAAGGATGTTGCTGGATTCTTCCTCAGGCCCCTCTGGCCTCCTCCTGATCCTTCCAGGAGCTCTGCTGCATCCAAACAGGCCCAGGCCAGGCTGCTGTTACAATTCAAAAAGCTGTGCTTCGTTCCTATTGGCTGTCCTGGGACTCACTGACCAGAGTGTTAACCCCTTCCTCCCCAAGGGTTATTACATCCTTGACTTGATGGGAGCAGGATTCCTCAGCTACCCGGAACCAATTAAATACCACACCGTGAGGTGTAGCCTGGAGATGTCCGGGTGATGCGCTGGAGTATTGGACTGGTATAAGAGATCCTTTATTAGTGGAAGGCGTATGGGTCTGCGTACCGATAGATCGAGTAAGTGAGGGAACCAAAACTGGCGGGGCCATGCCGGAGCGATTAATATCACTGATGCACAGTCGTGTTTGATTTTTTGAATGACCCTGGGTATTAGAGGGATCGGTGGAAAAGCATACAGAAGATGGCTCGCCCAGCTGATCAGGAATGCATCGCCCAATGTTCGAGGTTCGTTCTGTGCCCTGGAGAAAAATTTTGGGCACTTCGTAGTTGCTGCTGTTGCAAACAGATTGATTACTGGATGTCCCCATCTGCGAAAAATGGCCCGTAGGACAGAGTTGTTGAGCTGCCATTCGTGAGTTACTGGAAACAACCTGCTGAGGGCATCTGCAGTGATGTTTCGCACACCTGGTAGGTACACCGCAGAGATATGAACCTGGTTGTGAATGCACCACCCTCCAGAGTTTGACCGCCTCTGCGCAAAGAGAAGGGGACCTGGCCCCACCTTGGCGGTTTACATAGTATACGCATTCCATATTGTCGGACATGATGGTGACGGCTTTCCCAGAAATGGCAGGGAGAAATTGAATGCAGGCATGTCTGATGGCTCTGAGTTCTAATATGTTTATGTGTAGGGATGCCTCTAGCGGAGACCATCTGCCTTGTGTCGCTAGGTTGGCCATGTGAGCACCCCAGCCTTTCGAGGAAGCTTCTGTTGTTATGGTATGTTCTGGCTGAGGTTGTAGAAATGGTACACTGATCGAGAGGTTTCGTGTATCTTGCCACCATAGGAGCGATGCCTTGACTGAGTTGGGGACTGTCACAGTCTTCTGAAGTGGGTGGAATTGTGACCTGTAGACCGTGGCGAACCAAGCCTGTAGATGGCGCATGTTTAGGCGTGCGTTGGGAACAACGGTTGTGCACGCTGCCATATGGCCTAACAGTTTCAACAGCATTTGTACAGTGACAAATGGAGCAGTAAGAATGAGATCGATCAGTTTGTGGATCATTAATTGGCGCATCTGAGGTAAGTATGTTTGGGAATTCTTCGAATCTAACACAGTGCCTATGAATTCTATGATCTGAGTTGGAGTCATGACTGACTTTTCTACATTTATTTTCAGGCTGAGTTGATGAAAGAGAGTTGTTGTAGTCTGCAAAGCCTGAAGGCAGCAGTCGTGCGATGAGGCCACGATCAAACAATTGTCAAGGTACGGATAAATCTTGATACCGCGAGCGTGGAGGTAAGATATGGCCACTGTTAGGACTTTGGAGAAGGTGCGAGGCGCGGTAGATAGGCCGAAGGGTAGAACCTTGTATTGGAAGTGTTGGCCATTGGCAATGAATCTCAGAAAGCGCCTATGGGAGGGATGAATAGTGATATGAAAATAAGCATCTTTAAGGTCGAGGGCTGAAAAACAATCACCTTCATGCAATAAGGGGATGATAGTATTAAGGGTAACCATTTTAAATTTTTCACGTTTAACAAATCTGTTCAGGGGTCTTAGGTCAAGTATTGGTCACCACCCACCTGACTTTTTACGTACAATAAAATAACGTGAATAAAACCCCAAGAAATGAAAAGGTAGGGGTATCGGCTCAATAGCTCCCAGTTGTAGGAGATGTTCAATTTCCTGCTGAAGAGCTTGTACGTGATAGGTGTCCCTGAAGAGGGACGGGGAAGGGGAATGGGGAGGGGGCGGGGAGACGAATGGGATAGAGTAACCAAACTGTATTATTTCGAGGACCCATTGATCAGTAGTAATACTCGACCAGGCCGGATAATAGTGGGCTAATCGAAACTCAAAAGATGATAGTGAATGGATATTGCTGGAAGGTGGGAAATGATCAGACCCTCGACCAACACATCAGAAATGAGGTTTGGTTTGAGGAGGTTGAGACGTCGAATTAGAGGAGGTGTGTTGAGGCCTCTGTTTATGCCGATAAAACCTGGTTTTAGGCGTGCGTTGGTGATCCAGTGGCTTAAGATCAGATAGGGATGAATATTGGGTTTGACATCGTCACTGAAAAGGTTGCGAGCGGATGTTAGCTCGTCTAGTATATGGAGGAAAAATACCAAGGGTATGTAAGGTCGCCCTGGAGTCTTTCATTGAATGTAATACCTCGTCCGTTTTGGAGGAAAATAATTGAGTCTTCTCAAAAGGTAAGTCTTCAATTTTATTGTGCAGCTCCCTGGGCAAAGCAGCTGTGTGAAGCCAGGATGCACGGCGAAGGACCACTGCTGCAGCTGTCAAGCGTGCTGCCGTATCAGCAGCGTCTAGAGACATCTGAAGGAAGGTGCGTGCTGTTAGGTGGCCCTCCGCGATTAGGGTCTTAAATTGCTCTTTTGTAGAGTCCGGTAAGTCTGCAGTAAGATTAGATAATTTGTCAAACATGCTATAATTATAATTGGACAGAAGTGCTGCATAATTAGTTAATCTAATAAGCAAGGTAGAAGATGAATATACTCGCTTCCCTAAAGCATCTACCTGCTTCCAGCCTTTATCAGAGGGGGTGGTTTTAAATGCAGGCTGTTTGCTTCGCTGGTTAGCAGCATCTATTACCAACCTATTACCAACCTATTACCAGGCACAGGGTGAGAAAAAAGAAACTCCATGTCCATAGGGGAATGTAATATTTTCTGTCATATCTTTTGTTGGTTGGGGAAATTGTGGCTGGGGTTTGCCATATTAGATTAGCCGGCTCCATAATTGCCTCATTCATGGGGATTGCTATCTTGGCAGAAGTTGATGGATGCAGTATTTTAAGTAATTTATGTTGAGATTCAGCAGCCTCTTGAAAGGGGATATCAAGGTGCTGTGCAACTCTTTTAAACAGATCGTTAAATTGTTTCAAGTCGTCGGGAGGGCTAATAGGGCGCTGAGTAAATATTTCCTCCTGTAATTGAGAAGTTGCTGGGGAGTGATGAATGGAGTCATTAGATTTAATTGTTTCAACGGAGTGACCCAGCTGAGGCGAGTTGGTAAAACTATTGACTCCCAGCAGAGGATGTTTGTTTGCCCTCGTGGGAGATTTTGTTTGACAGCCTGGCCTGAGGAGACAATAGCCGTGTGTCATGGTGAGAGTGAGAGTGACGGTGGCTGGAGGAGCACCGTCATGAATAATGACGGTGCTTGTGCCTGTCAGAAGCATAGCTGTGTGAGGGAGTGAGTGAACTGCAGCAACTGTGATGAGGAGAAGAGTAATTTGAATAGTGACAGTGGCTGGAACGTCTTGACAACAAAGATAAGCCCGGTGATAGGGAGGATCGATAGCTACGGCAGGGGCTGGGAGAGATGTAATGGGTCTTACGAGACCATTTGCGAGGAGGTGAACCCCGTGCCTGAGGCAAGTTCACTGCAGTGCCGGTAGGGCTGGGTTTGAAACAGAGAGGCTGTGCTCCTTCTCGGGAGCAGCCGGTGCTGACGATGCGGGCATGCCCTGGCTGTGAAGCTGCGGTGCGGGGTTCTCCGGCGTCGGCAGTGCCGATGACTTATCAGTATTAGGAGGCACCGGGCCAGTTTGCTTGGCAGCCCGCAGTTCCGAGCCAGCACTGGGTGGGCTGTGCTTGGTCGGCAATTTATCCTGGCTCCACTTAAGAGACACGGGAGGATAAAGACCTTGAATCACCCGAGGATCCTGCAGCCTCTGGGGTGTTCGGGTTAGAAGGTTTTTTATGAGATGAGCGCCCTTTATTAAGCATAGAGGACTCATTCTTTTGAGAGGAGCCAGCCAGGTTCGGCTCCGTGGTTGGCGCTGGGGGGCAGAGTGATTTCTCCATGAGGAGGATTTTTAGGCGAAGCTCTCTGTCCTTCTTGGCCCTGGAGCTGAGGTTCGCACAGTGCTGGCACTTCTGGGGGACATGTTCCTTCCCCAAGCATCTAATGCAGAGTGAATGGCCATCCGATGTTGGTATGACCTCATGACACTGCGAGCATTTTTTAAAGCCGGGTGATACCGGCATGTCTGTGAGGCGCGGTTGGCTCCGACGCCGCTTCTTCCATGTTGTTTTTTTTTTAAAGAAAAATGAGTAAAAGTAATAAAATGGTGAGAGAAACCTATGTTCTTTTCATGGCAGGAGGCCAGAAACAGTGAAAAGAAGGGAGCGGAGTTAGAGACCATGAGCTGCTGCGGACGGTTAAGAACAAACTGAGGGACAGCGGGCGCGCTCGCGCTGAGCCACTCAGGCAGCGCCGTGTGCTCGTTCGGCGCGAGCACAGCCTGCTGTATACCTACTTTTAAAATGACCGTCGAGTGGTGCCCGGACGCTGCAATACCTTCAGTGGAGCAGCACGGGACATCACTCAAAGAAGAATGGGTGGTACTGTGGACATGGTTTTGAGGAGAGTAAACCACGTCTGACGAGGCCATGCTGGTGCTATGAGCAGTACACTTGCCTTGTCCTCCTGGATTTTCCGGAGGGTTCTGGGGATCACTGGGATCGGAGGAAAGGCATAGAGTAGAGTTTTTCCGTAGTAGAGAAGGAAGGCATCGCTGCTGGATCCGCGACCGATTCCTGCATGGGAGCAATAATGCTTGCATTTCTGGTTGCGTTCGGAGGCGAAGAGGTCTATGGTGGGGAATCCCCAATGAAGGAAGATGCTGTGCAAGATGTCAGTGCAAATTTCCCATTCGTGTTGGGTTGGGAAGGATCGACTCAACGTAGTGTATTGTCCTTGCCAGGTAAGTATTCCGCGGAGAGGTAGATGTTATGTAGTATGCACCAGTTCCAAAGGGTCATTGCTTCTAGGCAAAGAAGGGTGGATCTGGTGCCGCCCTGGCGGTTGATGTAACACATACATGTCCTGTTGTCTGTGTGGATTCTGACATGTTTGTCTGCAATGGTGGGGAGAAAAAACTGGCATGCACGTAAGACTGCTCTGAGTTCGGGGACGTTTATGTGGAGGAGAGTTTCCGTGTGCGACCAGAGGCCCTGAATCGTCTGCTGTTGGAGAAAAGCTCCCCATCCGATGAGGGAGGCGTCTGTAGTGATGGTGAGAAGTGGTTGTGGTAAGAGAAAGGGGACGCCCTGTAACAAATTGTTTGGATTTGTCCACCAGGACAGGGTGTGTTTGATGGAAGGTGGAATGGTTAGCAGTCTGTTGACGGACTGGTTGAACGTTCGGCATTGAGACAGAAACCACAGCTGGAATGGACGCATGAGAAGATGAGCGTATCTGACCAGCTAAGTAGTTGCTGACATGTGTCCCAACATTTCCATGCAGCCGCGAGCAGAAGTAAAGTTGGATTTTTGGATTAGCTGGACGAGCTGAGTTATTTTGTGGAACCTGTTGAGAGGGAGGAATGCCCTCCCGAGAGGGGAATGTATTTGTGCCCCTATGAACTGAATGACCTGTGTGGGTCGTAACGTTGACTTTGTGTAATTGATGTTTAGGCCTAAAGCGAGGAACAATTCCTGAATGCATCGCACTGCCTGTTGTACCTGAGTATATGTGGGGGCTGCTAGGAGGAAATCGTTGAGGTAAGGAAAAATGTTGATGTGTCGTTTTTGAAGGAATGCAGCTACCGGAGCCATGAGTTTGGAGAAAACTCTGGGTGCCGTACATAGTCCAAAGGGAAGAACATTGTATTGGTAGTGTTTGGAGAGAAGGGTGAATCGCAGGAACCTTTGGTGAACAGGAATAATAGGGACATGAAAGTATGTGTCCCTGAGATTGAGAGAGGCCAACCAATCTCCCTGATGTAAGGCTGGGAGGATGGTGTTTAGAGTCACCATTTTGAATTTTTTCACTTGTATGTAACGGTTGAGGCGCCGGAGGTCTAGAATTGGTCTCCAACCACCTGTTTTTTATTCTGTAAGGAAATATGGGGAGTAGCAGCCCTTTCCCCACTGGTTGTTTGGTACTTCTTCGATTGCTCCAATGTATAGAAGATGTTGGATTTCCTCTTGAAGAAGTTGTACATGGGTGGGGTCCCTGCAAAGGGACTGGTAGGGATATTGGGATTTGGGGCGTGCGATAAAAGGTATGGAATAGCCCCGTTGAACGATTTCTAATGCCCATTTGTCCGATGTTATTCTGCGCCATTGTTGGGCAAAGGATTGTAGTCTGTCCTTGAAGATTAGATGATGGAGTGGTGACTGAGGTTGGCATGTTACTAAGTGGTTGGCAGCTCTCTTGACCGAGGTGTCAAAAGTGTTGTCTAGATTTTGGAGGTTGTGAAGTATGCATGAACTGATTGTTTTGTTTCCTGCGAGGCTGGCGGGGTTTTGGTCTATAAGTTTCAGACCATCGGTTAGACTGATATTGTGGAGGCCTGGAATTGTATGTCTGAGTCCTGGGAAATCGTTTGTTTGAAAACAAAGGGGTATAAATACCCAATGTACACAATGTAGCACAGGAATCCTTTAAGCTGTGCATTATCTTGTCTGTCTTTTTTTGCCAACAGATTGTCTTTTTCAAAGGGAAGGTCTTCAATTGTGTGTTGCAGCTGTCTGGGTAAATCAGCCGAATGGAGCTAGGAAACCCATCTCATTATGATTGCCGTACCAAGACATCTGGCGGCAACATCTGCTCCATCTAAAGATGCTTGTAGGGCTGTCCTTGCGACCAGGTAACCTTCCGAAATCAGTGATTTAAAGTGTTCACGTTTGTCATGTGGTATGTCTTCAGCGAAATCCATGAGTTTGTTGTTTAGATGGTAATCATAATTAGAGAGTAATGCAGTGTAATTGGCTATCCAGAGTTGTAAAGCCGCAGAGGTGTAGACCTTTTTACCAAGTGTGTCTAATTTTTTAGCGTCCTTATTCATGGGAGCGGATCTGGAGTAGGATTGTTTGGTGCGTTGGTTGGCCGCCTCCACCACTAAGGAGTTTGGTGGGGGGTGCGTGAACAAAAATTCATTGGTCGTAGAAGAGATGAAATATTTTTTGTCTGCCCTCTTGTTAGAAGGGGGATTAGATGCTGGCGTTTGCCAAAGAGTTGTTGCAGGCTCTAAAATACCAATATCCATTGGAAGGGCCAGTTTGTTGGATCCTGCTGTTTGGAGAATTTTATACAATTTATGTTGACTCGTATTGTGGGAGTCTAAAGGAATGTCCATGATGTCTGTGGCTCATTTAAAGAGCTCGCGGAATTGCCTTAGGTCATCTGTTTTAGTATCAGAGCTAGGGGCGTCTGGATCCTTGGGGTACTCAGAAGTGGAGGATGGTGCCGTGGACCCCTCAAGCTGCGATTGTTGCTGCTGTTGAGGACTTGGACTAGGCTGTGTTGGTAGGTAGGCATGCAATGCAGGCGGCACAGTAGTGCTACCTGGCCAGTTAGTATAAGTCATCCCTGGTAAGGGAGGATAAAAATACCATGGTGGATATGGCCATGTAAAAGTAGTTGCAGGGTTCTGGACTGGAGGTTGCTGTGTCTGTGGAGCTGCTTGTTCTAGCGATCTAGGGCTAGAAGAGGCAGATGAAGGTAACTGATAGGAGGAGCCCAGAGTTGAAAGCGAGCTAGAGTGAGAGGAATCCGAACCAAATAGAGGAGACCCAGGGGCAGAATAAGTACTTAAATCATCCCTGAGCTCAATGTGTTTTGTTTTATTTTTATGTTTGCTATGAGCATGTTGCTCAGTTTGATTGACTGTTATTGTTGGCTGGTATGTCTGGCTGCGGTACTGGCAACGGCAGCAGAGCAGAGAAAGGAGCTAGTGCGGGAGGCAGACATTGAGTGACCGGGTGCGGTGTATTCGGCGGTGCCGTACCTGGTACTGGGAAGGTGGTCAGTGCAGGCAGTGCCTGTGTGAGCAGTACCGCCGCTTGCAGAGCCGAGATTAGCGCCTGAGGCTCTGTCGGCGCCACTGAGACAGCCGTGGGTTTAACGATGCGTGTGCGGTTTGTCTTGGTAGTTTTTGATTTGTTTGAGTCTGCGAGGGTTGCTGTACCCGAAGGAGGACCCTTCTGCAGCTCATTAGGTTTTACATCATTGGCCCTGACATGCTTAGGTGGGACCAGAGAGGATAGTGTAGAGCGCCGCTTTTGCGCTCCCTCAGATGGCTGAGGAGAGGCACTGGGGTCCGACGCAGTGCGGGGAGCCCCCTCCAAGAGTAGGAGCTTCAATTTGCGCTCTCTGTCTTTTCTCGTTCTGGAAGTGAGATTTCGGCAATGTTGGCATTTCTGGGAAAGATGGTTTTCACCCAGGCACCTAATACAGGCTTGGTGGTCATCTGACGCTGGCATTACTTCTTTACAAGAAGTACAGCATTTAAAACCTGCTGGGTTTGTCAATTTAGCCGCTTGAATTAATGATTGTTCAGTCATAGTAAAAGATGTTTCTGTCAATTTGTAGGTAAAGAAGCGCTGTGAAGAATCACGCTGGAGCCACCGCGGACTCCGTCTGGAGTCAGAGCCGGTATGAGGGAACTGGAGAGGACTGCGGGGAGATCGAACTGATGACATCACCAGGGCAGGAAGCGCTCTAGCTTGTCATCATTGCCTCTGTCTCTCTCCCCGCTGATAGAGCCACTGCTGATGAAAAATCTCCGAACTGGGGTGCGATGCCGCACGAAGACCTTAAGTGGAGCAGTCAAGAACACTACTCGATGAAGAAATACTTATTTCAAAAAAAGCCATTCCAAGCCATGGAATTGGCTTTGTTTGAAATAATGGGCAGGGATACCCCCAGCAGGGCTGGTTTCCCTGCTAGGGGAGAGATGCCCCAGTGGGCTCCCTTCACCACTGGAGGGAGAGATTCTCCTGGCGGGGCTTCGTTCCTTGCTGGAGGAGGGATATGTTGAGGGCATTGCTTTCCCCACGGGGGCTGCATTCCCCGACTGCCGGCCAGGGAATTTATTTTTATTTTGAAAAAGCAGTGTTGTGAAGACTCACTGTTTCAAAATAATTATTCTGAATTAATATCGGTACAGTTATTTCGAAATAAGTATTTTGAAATAACTAGGACAGTGTAGACATAGCCATGGGCTTTAAAAGTCTACAGTCAGACGGAAACTTCACGATCAACTAGTCTGACACATTTCAGGTCAGAGAACCTCACCTAACCACTTTTCTGTAATAGACCTATAACTTCTAGCTAAGTTACTGAAGTTTTCAAATCACGATTTAAAGACTTCAAGTTACAGAGAATCTTCCACTTAAACAAACTGAAACCTGCAAGTGATCCATGCCTCATGCTGTGGTGGAAGGCAAAATCTCTCAGGGTCTCTGCCCATCTGACCTGCAGAAAAATTCCTTCACAGCTCCAAGTACAATTATCAGTTGGACCCTGTGCATGCAGGTAACACTCACCAGACACACAAATGGGAAAGAATTCTCTGTAGTAACTCAGAGCTCTTCCCATCTAGAGTTCTGTCACTGACCACTGGAGAGATTTGCTGCTAGCAGTCACAGATTAGACACATGCCATTGTGGGCAGTCCCAACATACTATTCTCTTCCTTAACTGATCAAGCTCTATCTTGTAGCCATTTAGGTTTCTTGCCCCCCACTACTCCCCTTGGAAGGGTGTTCCAGAACCTCACTTCTCAGGGAGTGAAACCCTTCATCTAATTTCAAACTTAAACTTGTTGATGGCCACTTCTTGTGTCCACACTGCTGCTTATGTTAAATAACTTTTCTCCCTCCATGGCATTAATTCTTCTGATATATTAATAGAGATCTATCACATCTTCCTTCAGCCTTCTTTTTGCCAGGCTAAACAAGTTGAGCTCTTGGAGTTTCCTCTCATAAAGCAGGTTTTCCATTCCTCGTACCATCCTAAGAGACCTTCTCCATATCTGTTCCAATCTGAAATCATCTTTCTTAAAAACGGGAGACCCAAGATGAGGATTCGAGCACCTAAAAAACTTAAAATCTAGAAGCTGTCCCCTTAAAATAATTCTAAAAATAGGTACAACCTAAGGCTTCTACAAGATTCTCTCTACTTGTGGCTTGAAATCATTTGTACACATATCTTCCCCGCAAAATCATACCCTATGGTTCAGAATCTATTAGTGTCTGGGAAGCAGTGTAGTACCATTCTTCATAACATATTTACCAAGGTGATCTGCATTTGTGTGCCAAAGAGCTAGCTTTGAAATGTCGACATTTTATTGTGGGTTTTTTTGTGGCACATATTGCACAAGGCCTTTGTGTTGCTTTCTTTAGTAAAAAATGATCAGCTAAAACAGATGCATCAACCACATATTTTTTTTTAATGTAAAATACTTTTACTGTTGGTATCTGAGCAATTTTCTAACTTCCTTAACTTAATATAATGTGATATACTACATAAGGAGTAATGGTAATGAGAGTTATAGTAGGACCATAATCAGATATTACAGTTAAACGTATATAATACTGATCCATAGAGAGAAAAGGCAGTAATTAGTTTAAGCAAATAATTTTAGTTTTGTGAGTATAGAAATAAAAATGCAAAATAAAGGAAATTAGGGAGACCACAATTGTGCAAAGTATTCCAGACAAGGACTCCCCAGTGCTTTTAAGTGCTTACTTTTAGTAAATGAAATAACGTGGGAAGCTAGTAAATGCTGACATTTACTGGATTTTGAAGCCAAGCTGTTCATTTCTGGAACTCTGTAGTAAATGACAGTTGGAAACAGAAACTGAGAAGACAATCCTCATGTTTTCCCTGGTTTTGATGTTCATTTCCTATTTCTGAGATTTTAACAGAATTTATTGCTAAAGAAGTGTGTGAAACTGATACCTTTGGAGAATTAAGTCCTCCATTCATTCACAGATCAGATGCAGCACAGAAGAGATAGTGCACTCCCTGTACAATGTGCCTCAGCTTAGTTCCATTGGGACTGCTTCTAATGCTGATCCATATCCAACAATATTTGCCCTTTCTGCTGTATTTGCCATTGAAAGTATCAATCTGTGATGATTGTAGATCCATTTTTATTTATCTTTCCAATAGTTTAAACTGAACTATCTCATGACCACACGACCCAAGGCTGTCTCCTACAACCAGGTTTTAGGAATTAGAGCTTTATGTTAACCACATAACAGGAACCTCCCTTTCAAATAAGGCTAAGATTGCTCTTTTTGATTTTGAACATAGAGTGCCTACATTCACATCCAACACCATCTGCTGACTGCATGTAACTTTGCATATAACGCCTCCTTTCCTTAAGATTAATCGCTTAATGGCTTATGAAAGTTATGAAAAAAATTACAAAGCTTAAAAGAGATAAACTTTCAGAACTTTATGGTGCTTGACAGCCTTATTTGGAAGAGACTGAGATGTACAGAAGCAAAAACCTGTTTTGTTCTCTCCTCTGTGGGGTAGGTTAGCTCCTGATCTAACTCCCAGTCCTCATTTAGATCTTTACATTCTGTGTACATGTTCCCATATCCCACTGGGGTCTGTAGGAGAGTAAAAAGTTAGTGCTGGACAAATGGCCTGGCCTGAACCACAGGTTATGGTGTTACTAGGGGCAAGGCCCTGCTGTCCTGTAAATGAGAGTCTAGTTAAAAGTTATTTTATTGTCCCTTTTCTCTCCTCCCTTCCTTCAACTTATGTAAGAAATTTAACTAAAGTATGCTAGTATCCCTCTTCTGCATAAGCTCCTTGATGGGAACATTGCATCATCTTTCTCCCCTTCTTCCTCCCTTGCAAAATGCTTGTTCAAGAATTTTTAGTCATTGCTGTTACAAAAAATAATATGCTGTAAAGTTAAGAGACTGCACATCATTAGTTAAATCTGTAAACAACAAAAAGGGCAGGTATAATTATATTCACCACATATCTTCATTGTTTAGGTGTTAATGCAACCAAAAAAGGGTCTCTGGGGAGTTATCATGCATGTAAGCTTTTACATATTTTTAAGCATAAAAGGACTGTAATACACCCTCCTCCTGGCTCATTTGCGGTGTTGAGGAGGAATGAGCTGGCAATAAAGGGTGACTGTTGATCCAATCAATCTTAGGGCTCCTGTTTCATTTTTCTAACAGGCTCTACCAATTCACCCTGCTTTATAGTAATTTTTCTACCTAATAATTAGATCTCAGTGGATACAGACTCTCTCTCTAGAAAATTACATAGCTATTAGTTTAATTTTTAGAGGCCACTGATGGCTTTTTATGTGTGTAGTTATAAACTCATTTATCACTGAATCATTCTGTTTGTTCCATCCTTTATTGTGGCATTGTGATCTGAACAAACCACAATACAAGAACCAGATTTTGAGATAAAATATGATTATGGATTTTCCAAATATCTACAGTGATGATCATGGGCTTTTGATGAGTTCTATCCTTTGTTTCCAAATTTCCCTAAAGTTAAGTTTGAAAAACAATGCTCTTCATTGCAAGGCTGAGAAGAAAACTTCAGCCTTTGTTAAGTAGGCTTTATACCTCTCCAACTCATTGTGGTATCTCAGTGCCTAGTTTGCTTCCAAGTTAATATGTACAGATGAGTTTGAGATTGAATATCCACAACACAAAGACCCAGCCCAGAGCAAGGTGTTATTTCAAAAGAAACATTAGCAGTAGTAAAATCTGCTCTCTCTCACTTACTTACCTGCCATCTTATTTTTGAAATATATTAATCTAATTGTCTCCAGTCCTAAAAGGTTTAGTGACCCTTCTGTATTCAATGGTCGCACCTGAAAAAATGGAAAACAAATATCTTAATGATCAATCATATTTATATACTGCTTCTCATCTTGAAAGATCCCGAAGTGCATTACAATCTACAAAATAAGCATTACTGAGATACAGCCTCCTCAGACGTGGGATGGGGAGCCAAGTGGTGCAGAGTATACTGTGCAACAGTAGCAGAGGAGAAATTTTGTCCAGTAGGAAACCTCTTCACTCCTGACAATGCATACGTATGTTGTATGGCCACCCAATACAAAACCAATCCTAATGCTTCACCTTGGTAACTTGCAGACAACGAACTGCATAAAACAATTTATTTAGCTAAATGATGGAAAGCTAAAGTCCCAGGATTCAAACATGGTTCTGCAAGGAGTCAAGTTTTTTCACACCTTAAGAATAAGACACGCCTCTGTCAGGGCATTAGCGTCATGTCTTGGTGAAGCTTTTGCACCCTGATGATATTGTGATGACAGTGTCATAACACAGACATTTGCAGTTTCAAATGTCAAAGATGAAAACCATTTCTCACTACACTTACAGTGTATATTCTATTCAGAAACAAAATCTTTTTATCAAATAACCATCCCTGATTCTCCTTCACACAGCAGTACCTTGCTGAACAGTGGCTTCAGTTGTTATACACTGTTTTATATTAACAGTAATCCAAAGATTATAAATTTCACCTTGATAAGCAGTCATAACATTTTTTTCTTATTTAAAACTGGGGTGACACATTACTCAATCAAGCCTGAGATGTGACAGTTTTCAGCTCTTGAAAATTTGAGTGCAGAAAAACATAGTATTTAATGAGGCAGTGACAGTTTTCTCCTAGAAAAAAGATTTTCTTTGTTGTGTTATGTTGTATTTTTGCAAGGAAAGCATTTCCTCCTTATCACTGATGCAGCATCAGTGCTCCAAAAAAGCATTTTAGTTCTATTAGTAAACATCAAAGTGTTTCTAATGACAGCTGGTTGTAATATTCTGAAATTGCAAGAGGGTTGAGACCTGTTCAGATCTTTTCAATCTGTGACATATATTAGCTTATGGCAATATCATAGAAATAATCAGTCTCAATGAAACTGCATGTAAATTAAAATCATGCACTTTTTTCTATTAGTAGTTCCTTTCACTTCAAGTATTCTTTACTGATGTCCCATACCTCAGCTGCTCACAGATTTGTGGAGTATCAGAGTCTAGCCTAACTGCTTTGCAGCCCAAAGCTAGTTACCTTCTTCAGTGGAACTGTCTGAATCCATTCCATGGAGTTCACATCAAAGATATCGACTGCATTGTCACTGTATACTGAGAGGTATGGTGCACTGTAACCTAGGAAGGAAAGATTAAATATATTGTCATATGCATTTAACCAACACAAGGTTCATAGCATAGAATTTCTTAAGGATTTCAACTATATTCACTGAAGCATACTTCAAATATTACTAGTATTTCTGAGACCACTGGGCTTGTTTACAATTCTGGAGAAGTCAAGGCTTTATCTATAGTTATGGATGCAACTGACTTTCATCACAAACCTGTATTTTGGCAAGCCTATAATATGTGCTTAGAAAGTCTGACTGACCTCAGAACTGCCTCAAGATTTATTTTGAAGGCAAAAGAGAATGATTAATTTTCATAACACTCTGCAGAAACAAACTCTTTTAAGCTATAAATAACTAAAAATTACTCTCTTTTGAATAGAGAACTTTTGTTTGATGTTTCTTTGTCCCTTTCTTGGGTGCCCTTAACTATTCATTTCCTTGCTTTTAAATGGTTAGATTTTGTAAATGAAATAATATAGGGAGGCAAGTAAACAGTGACCTTTACTGGATTTTGAAACTAAGCTTTTCATTTCGGGAACTATACATTGAATGGCAGTTGGAAACATGACCTGAGAAGACAATACTCACATTTCCCCTGGTTTTGATTTTCATTTAACAGAATTTAACACTGGTGAAATGTGCACGATTGATAGCTCAGGAGAATTAAGTCCCCATTTATCCACAGATCATATACAGCATGCAAGAAATAGTGCACTCCCTCTGTAATGCACTTCAGCTTAGTTATGCTGGGACTGTTTCTAACAGTGATTCCTATATCACAGGGTTTGGCCTTTCTGCTGAATTCACCTTTGATAGTGTCAGGTGATGATTGTGATACTGGTTTCCGAGACTGGACACACATTCATTAGGAATTGAAATCAGAACATCCATTTGCGCCACACAGGCAACCAAAAAGTCTTTAAAGATGGTAATGACAAGGTTTCATGATCTTTCAACTAGTGGTCTACTAGTGAGAACATCAATCCCTTGAGCCACCTTGTGGCAGAGTGGAGGGGAAACAAGCCCCTCAGAGTCTCTGCCACAGGTGCCCCACTGCCTGGGCTCTGGGTAAAATGTAGTAGCTGGACTGCAGAAAGCCAAGGAGGGGAGCTCCAGCTGATAGTACTGATTAGGTCAGAAGTCTTAAAATCAAATCACCATGATGACCACAGGAGGACTAGTATGTTAGGCTGAGGGCCACACCACTGAAACCTTTTCATATGATATTGCAAATATTGGTAACAATACTGTTGTTGTGGGCTGCATGAAATAGCTTTAGGGGCCACATGCAGCCTGCAGGCTGCGTGTTTGAGACCCCTGGATTAGGCCATGGTAGACCCCAGTCTGAGGAAGCAATGAGAACAGCTGTGCCCCAGGCTGGGGGTCAGATAAATAAGCTTCCTGTGGAGAAATCCAGAGAGGCATGGTCAAGGAGGAAGCTTAGAGCTTAGGAGCTCAGTGTGCCTCCTGGCATTGTAAAGGTAGGAACCCTATGTCTTGGGGCCTACAGGGGGCTGGGTGGGAGTGGGTAGTATGATTTGCATTGTTGTAAATAAACCAGCATTGGTTTTGCACTGGGAAAAAAGCCTCAGACTCTTGTTATATGGTGGCAGGAGGAAGACCCCAGAACAGACGCAGGGGGCTAGAGGCAGGTGCAGTTGCCTTATACACCCCATGCATATTTTCCCTTGTTTTGACCCATTCATTTTCAAAGCTCTACTGCTGCAACCCACACCTTTTAAATATGAAGGAGACGACAGATTTCTCTTTGGTTCCTATGAATGCTGCTCCTGTAACAGCCAACAGGTGTCCACTTATACAATGGGAAACTCTCCTTCTTTGACAGGGGTTACATATGTCTCCTTCCCAGCAAAGGAAGAATTTTAATTATAAAGTACAAAACATCAACAAAATCCAATATGAAATATGTTATTATGCTTATTAATTGGCAACTTTTAGGCTATTTTATATTCTAAATTAAGTTTAAAATGAATTCAGACAGCATTTTAAAGGCATAAGAAAAGCATGATAAAGGTTTTTTGCCTTTCTTTTTTTACTCTTCTAGACTGAAAGTCATGCATGCCTTTGAAAAATGTGCAATAAATATTTAACAGAGAACATCCTGGAATAAGAAATCTTGACGTGTTTCAATAAGGAAGATGATTTTTCTTCTTAACTTTATGGAAAGTATTGTTAATGCCTCCTATTTGCCTATTCTTTCTTTCTTAAGGAGTAGGAAAAGAGACGAGGAGTCAGATGGGGAGAAACAGGAGAAAATGAAGGACATGGGAAAAAGAACTGGAAAGCAACAATAATATTAGAGGAAGGTATAAGCTACTACCAGACCTGAATGAACCTGAACTTTGAAAATGTTGACCAAAAATTTCACTTTTGGCGGCATAAATTTAGGCTCCTAACAGAAGTGACAATTTTCAGAGGTGCTGAGTGCATGAAGTAATGAACCTTAGTAGGAATAGGGAGGTCTCAAGGACTTTTAACAGTAGGCCACTAATTTAGATGATTTTAGTTATCTGAATTTAAAAATCCTGAGTCTCTATTGTTCTTTCAATCACAGCAGCATAAGTCAATTACAGAAGTATAAAACTAGGCCCTCTGACTAGATTTTGAGACAGTGAGCATGCAGTTCAAATACAAACAGTAATAATTAATAATTATACACACACACATACACTTCACATTAATATTCAGAGAGACTTACAGCAAGAGGATGGTGTTGCAGGCCACATCAATTCCTGTTGTCTGGATCTTCGGCCCTGACAGTCAACGTAAACCCCAACGCTGCTAAAACACAGCAGATATTCTTTATTTGAGATTTCGACTGCGCAGATGGCATCAGTTGGCTGCTGTGCAATAAATGATAGGGTGTGGTCATCTGGATGGAGCAAACTGTATGGGTTTCCTTCTCCATGCAATGGATATTTTAGGAATCCTGACTGGTAACCAACACAGAGCCGCTCACTGAAGACGGACATCCACTGAACATTACCCAGGACTTGAATCTCCTTCATCTTTTTGTGACGTGTCTTGCTCTGATTCAGTTCATAACAGAGGACCTGTCTTTTCATAGCCACACACAGGCAAGTCAGGGCTCCATGGCGTACCTGTCCAGAAACTATTGTCTGGCAGCCTTTTGTCTCTGCCAGCTTATAAAACTCAGTCTCTCTTCCATCCAGGGCTACCATTGGGAAAAGCCGTACATGACGGTTTCGTCCTGAGATCACTGCAATTAGCTGTTCATTAGGGATGAGCTCAATCTGATGAACTTTCTTATTGTCACCAACACGAATAATCTCTACGAAACAAAAACCTGAAGTAAACCAATCTTAACAAGCATTCTGATTTAAAAAATGATTGCAAAAAGGATTAATTTAAAGGGGAATAGGAAAGCAAACTCTTTACTACTTTCTTATGACTTATAAACACTGTCACAAAATTACAACACAAATAAAACCATTTTTCCATTTTATTTTATATTAGATATACCAGGTCCTCATTTTCACCATCTTTTTACTTGAGGACTTGAGTAGTGATGTCAGTCAAATATGCAGTTCTACCTCCCAACAGCTATGTGAGGGAGACGTGGATTTTTCTTGCAAATGATTAAAGCATATTCCATGCAAAAACAGTTAAAGAGTTCCTGTAGTTAGAAGAGTGACATTTACTCAACACGCAGGTCTACACTTTGTGTGAGTCTTTGCTTACTCTAAAGAATTAACAAATTTTTACTTCTGTTAGGTTTCAAGAACCATTTTGCTTAATGCAACAAAATCATGCAAATATAGCAAAAAAGAACTATGTTTCAACTGCATAATCTTTATTACCAGCAATAATTCAAGAGACAGAAACAACACAAAACAGCTGGCTATCAGTACCAATGTGGACACTACATACTTATCAATTATTAAAATAATTTCTAGAACTGTAAACTTAGAAAATTGGATGCAGAAGATATGGTTTACAGGGTCAATTTTCCAATGAATCAAATTGACCCTTAGTATAATTAGTACGATTCATTACATCTTACCATCTTTGGTGACATGCACAACAAACAACCCTTCTTCATTGCCCAGAGCTATTCTTTCATGATCTATGATAGTGAAAACAAAACAAAACAAAAATGGTGAGGCATGTCTCTTTGGACACACTGCTTCAAAAAGGGGGATATAAAGCAGATACATGCTATTAATACATAACGTTTTGTCACTTACAGAAAATAATAAAATTATGGAAATGTAGGACTAGAAGGGACCTTGAGAGATCAGCTAGTCCAGTCTCTTGTCCTCAGGCAGCACTAAGTATTATCTAGACCAGGGGTGTCAAACTTATGGCCTGCAGGCAGAATCTGGCCCGCCAAGGGCTCTTATCCACCTTCAAAGCCACTACCTGTTACAGTGAGTCAGCTCTGCACCCTGTCGGCTGCCTGAACAACAGCATGGATAGCAGTCAGACAGAAGCTGTCAGCTCCCTAAACCCTCCATTTCCTGCCACGGCAGTATGGTCTGAGACTCCAGTAAGTAGGGGCCCCAAGGGGGAGGGAAATATCTGGGGTGGCAGCAGGTGAAGAGCCCTTGGGGGGGGAACCCACAGCTAGGCATGGGCTGCAGGGTCCCCTGGTTTCAGGGGTGGGGGAAGCTTGGAACTAGGGGGGATTGGAACCCAGAGCCAGGTGCAGGCTACAGAGTCCCCCAGTGCTGGAGGGGGAATCTGGAGCCAGGTGCAGGCTGTACAGCAGAGTCCCCAGGTCGGGAGCAGGGCACAGACTGCTTGGGGACGCCTGGCTGCAGGCCAGGGATCGGGTCTGGGGCCAGTGGGCATGGGGGGCAGATGGACCCTGGCAGCAGGTAAGTGTGGTGGAAGAGTGTGGATGTGAGGGGCTTGTGGATTCAGGGGGTAAGCATTGCTGGGGGATGCTGCATTTGGGGGGCAAGCATGGCCACGGGATGAAGGGTTCAGCATGCTGGGGATGGAGATTTGGGGGTGTGTGAGCATGGCTGAGGGTCAGGGATCGAGTATGGTGGAGGCTAGGGGGAGATGGGCCCAGGGCCATGCCCCAAGTTCAGGGACTGGTCTGAGCCTCTTTAAACCAGGTAGGGGATCCAACCCTGCAGGGGGTGGGGAAAGGGTTGGGGAGCCCGTGTGATACTGTGTTGGGAAGGGGTTGGGGAGTCTGTGTGGGCACATGGCCCTTGTCAGGCATCCCGCCCTCCAGTCTGGTCCGCCACATAGAATGAATTTGGTACCTCTGATCTAGACCATCCCTGACAGGTGTTGGTGTGACTTGTTTTTAAAAACCACCGATAATGGAAATTCCACAACCACCCTAGGTCATTTGTTCCAGAGCTTAATTACCCTTATAATTAGGAAGTTTTCCTGATATGTAACCTAAATTTGCCCTGCTGCCATTTAAGTCCATTACTTCTTGTCCTGGCCTCACTGGATAAGAAAACATCCTCTCTTTATATAAATGTCTTTTACATATTTGAAGACTGTGATTATGTCCCAACTCAGTTTGCTCTTCTCCAGACTAAACAAAACTTATTTTTTCAGTCTTTCCTCATAGGTCATGTTTTCTAGATCTTTAATCATGTTTTTTGCTCTCCCTCCTCCAGTTTGTCTAACTCTTTCCCAGTGTGGTGCCCAGAAATGGGCACAGTACTCCTTGCTTACAACACTCCTGCTGATACATACATTTTTCACACCAGGTTTACATTCTTGACTCATATTTCATTTGTGATCAATTATAATCCTCAGATATTATTCTGCCATTCTCCTTCCTAGGCACTCATTTCCCATTTTGTATTTCTGCAATTGATTATTCCTTCCTAAGCATAGTACTTGGCATTTGTCCTTACTGAATTTCATTCTTTTTATTTCATACAGTTCATCAAGATCATTTTGAATTCTAATCCTGTCCTCCAAAACTAAAACATATACCAGTATATGAATGCAAAACACAGCGTTAGCCTCCCTTTTTCTTTCCTGCAAGGCCAGATTAAGCAGCCCTGGGCTGTGCACCACTATGGCCCTGCCCCCCAGCCTGAGGCCCCACAACAAGGACACTGGCCTGGGGCCCTGGCCCCCCCCATCATGGCAGCCTGCGGACAGGCTGTCGTTGGAGTGCAGCCTGGGGCCAGAGGGAACTTCCCCTCTAGTCCTGGTCTGACTGGTCTGCCCCCAGAAGTGGGACCAGCTGGCACGCAGTGTGGCCACTGAAGAGCTCCCATACTCCCCCCAGTGCCAGCAGCGCAGGGGTTATTCCAGAGCCCCCCCCACTACCCCACAAGCAAGCCCTGCCAGTGCTGTGGCAGGCAGGCAGGCAGTGGGAGCTGGATCTTGGAGAGGCTTTAGGGCCTGGGGCCCAGGTTTCAACCCCTATATCTGCTGTATTAATCTGGTCCTGCTTTCATGGTACAGTCAAAAGAAATATCAAATCCTTTTTCTACTTCTCATACTAGTAGAAATGTCGCTATGTAGCATTATCAATAACACCTGTTCAGAGCAGGTACACACAATACTGACTTTGTAGCAAAGAAAACATCAAATGTAAATAAACCATGAATGCTGTGCGTTTCTATGGAATCGATTCAGACTGATAGGAGTGATAATGGAAGCTGTATCTCCAGTCCTGAGCTGATAAGTGGTGAAGGATATTCTGTATTACTTGGTTAGTTAAGGAACTGTGTTCAAGATTTAGCTTGAATTGCACAAGTGAGATTCAAGAGCACCATTCTACTGAATGCGCAAAATCATTATTTGTGCATCTGGCTTTTGCTCATGCAGTTACTCATTTTGCACAAGCAAAACCAAGTTAATAAATGTTGAGGGACACAATTAACAATAAACATAATAATTGAAAACTAACCCCTTGGACCTAGAATCTACAATTTTGTTAACATTTCTGAGTAAAGTGTGCAAACATCTGTTTTGGAATAACAGAACTCACAGACAGAAGCTTTATTTTTCTTATATTTTCAGAGGCTGTGGGAATCAAAAGGGCTGAATTTATCCTTCCTGCCCCCACTTTTAGTGAGCCAATCTCTCTAGCATTTATATATCAAAGGTGTAGGTTGTGATAAGAAAGATCTGTATTCAACCCTCTGGGGAAAAATGCAATCTTAACATAGCACGTTAAACCCGTTGGCCACCCTAATTTACAAATCAGCTTGATCTAAATTTTTTGAAAAAGATCTAGATGCAAATTAATGGCTCACCATAATTTCCTGAGAAAGGCACTGTTCCACTCCCCAGGAAGAAAGGAGAGTTGAGAAAGTATTAACACCCTAACTGTGTCTGGTGACACCCAAGAAATGTTTACGGCAGATTATCAACTTCATACCTATGATTGCTGCTGCCTGGGTTGTTTTGATGAGAGGGAGGGTGCTGTCATAAGCCTCTTTGGGAACATAGACTGATCGGTCTTTGAGCTTGTTCTTCTTCAAAATTCTATGCAATTCATTCAGCACTCCTACCCACTTGCTCTTTTCATTCTCACTGTCTGCTAGAATCAGGATCGAACACTTATTACTGGATGCCGAGAGCTGGGAAGCTGTAACCTGAAAAAGTTTTAAATGTATATGCTTAAGAAACAAAAGAAAAGAGGCTTCATCACTAGTTATTGAAACACAAGTCCATGGCTATCAATCTCCTTTTCCTTAGATGCTCATTTCAGCTGTATTCAGTCAACTGAAGAACTGGGCTCCTGCATCAGAAATCCATGCAAAAATAATCTAGTGAAGGTGACTAAACCAAGAAAACTTCATTGTAAGTGGATTTGTTGTTAGCTATATAATTTGGAGATTTCCACTCTAAGTTATTAAGTGTAACTATGTTTTATGGAAATTTTATAAATGAAAAACATGCTTATCAAGTATGTATTTCTGAAAGTCCACTCAGTATTTGGTACACACTCTCAGCTCTTGTCAACATTAATGTACTGTGAACTATGCATGAACAACCAAGACATCGGAACCTTTTCAAATGGTTGGACCACTTGTTTACATGTAAGAATAAAAAACAGTCTCTGATTTGAAACTGCATTCAGCATTAAATTCAAGCTGTTTAAGACTAACTTTTTTAATGCAAGTGTCTGTTAATCCAGCAATCTAATTCTACCCGATATTAAAATATTCACTATTATCTTGGGTTTCCTCTCCCTGCTTTGATGTACTTTCTGTAAGGGTAAATGTTTCCCTTTAGAACAAATCCCAGTGAGTGAGAGAAAGTTCTGCAAGATTGTTTTCCAAAAAGTGATTTGATGATTCACTCAAGCTAAATCACTGAAGTCACTCCCTTACCAGTTAAGTGAGAGAATATCACTAAACCCATAGAAATATATAATTCCTAGTTTGTTGCAAAAGAATGTGACTTGGAGAAACACTGGGAAAGACTAGGAGATGCTAAAAAAAAGCGTGAGAGGCAAGATCTAAGATAAGCAAAGATTCTTGTATTTCTATTATTTATTTATTTTTGCCCAGGGTGGGGTCAGTTGAAGACTTGCATTTGACTGCTGAGTTTCCAGTAGGTTATTTGTAATGCATTTAGAGTAGCAGTTTGCTGATGTGAATTGCTGGAAAATAACATAGGAAAAACTATAAGCAAAAGTTTCTGCAGGGAAGCATGCTTTTTTTTTTTTTAAGTTTTTTTTTTTTCCTTACAAGGAAGTGGGTTTGCTCAGAAGACAATGCATGTGTCTAGTTTTCCATGATTCCCTGTGAATAGCTGAATTTAACTGTGGGCTACTCTGTTGATTTTCTTTTTCCTAATCTAGCTCATTTTATTTATTATTTTTCTTCCATTCTTTGGTGACAGGGCTTTTTTTTTGTTTGTTTGTTTGTTTGTTTTAGTGAATAAACACTTTAAAAATACTTAAATAGCCTCAAAGAGAAATATACTTATTTAATTCCCTTAAACTCCTAAAATAACAAGGAGTCCTGTGGCACTTTTAAAGACTGACATATTTATTTATTGCATGAGCTTTCATGGGAGACTATCCTACTTTGTCAAATGCTTGAAGATAGAGAACTTACAGAATGGGAGGAAAATATATACGGGGAAGTGTTAAGTCATAGGATCAGGTCAGACTGTTACAGCAAATCAAAGTAACTGCTGAGTTTAATCAAAATGATACTCAGTCAGGAGAGGTGAATGACAAATGTAAGAAGGCCCCTGTAACTTGTTAGCCATCTTTACTGTGTTTGTTATGTTCTTTTTTAGCCGCTAGGTATTTCCAACAAGGACTCTCTGAACTTAGGAGGGGACATGATATAGCCAAAGGACTATGAACATATGATACTGAAAACTGAACAACAAGAAAGAACTCTTTTACTATGGAGAAGCAAGAAAAAAAAGGAAGGAGAGGAGGAATGGAATGTTTTTGTTAAATACATTCTTAAATTGAGGGAGAAATTGGCTTTTAACAAAGTCAGTCCAATGACAAAGGGCAGGGAGTAAAGCATTATGGATTTGTAGCACAAACTATGATGAAGGACAGAGCCTGAGGCACAGAAAAATGGCAAATCGTAATGCTGTGTTCAGTATTTAGAAATGTACACTGTATCATGTTCAATCACAACCCTGTACTGTGCATGGCTTATTGCCATCTGTGTGCCACTGTAGCTGATATCCCACGTCAGGTGGACCAGCTGCTGATAGAGATTGGAGTGTCAATGGCATAGGTGGAAGCAGATTGGAGCTCCTGCAATTTAGTTTTGAGGATGCAACTAGTAAGATAAAGTAAAAGTTCTCCTGAGAAATATTCTCTGGAATACTATCCAAATCTTTCAGTGGCAGGAGTCTGAGCAGCTTGCTGACACTCGGAGACTGTAAAATAATACATAGAACTATACAAGTAGAATGGGTGGCATTTCAGAAAATACTAGTTGGCCCAATAAAAAGTATTAAATTCAACCACTTAATCTCTTTAAAATCCTAGCAACAACACGGCTACAATAACAATGCAAGAAACATTGTAGTTGATAGAAATGTTTTTGGGGGGCGTTTTAATTTGTAGAGCAAAGGCTACCATAGAAAAGATACAGCTATTTAAATAAAGTAGGGAAGATTATCATGTAATAAAAAAATTTAAAGTCAAGAAAAAGTGGGATAAATAACCAGATGGTCTGATGATGGCCACACTAAGAAAGGATCAAATTCTGTACTCTTTTACCAACCAGAATTTTCACTACAAGTTTTGCTCAAAGAAGGAATGCAGAATTTGGTTCAAAGTTTCTAACTGGCTGTAGCATACAGTGCAAATTAAAATATTATATAAAATAAAAAGAGTAAAATAATGTGCTCATAGATGAGAATTTTGGACCAAGACCTTAACTAAAAGGAAAGAACTCAATATCAGGAGATGCTAAATACAGAATTATAGATGCAGGGCAAAGCCCCCAACCACTAACTCATGTAGTCTAATCCCATGCCTTGTATAGGGATCTGTACTAGCATTAAGGAATCTTGTACTATGGAATCTAAACTGTTTATAATTAGTACGGCACTAAGGCTCCAAATCTGATGTGATCCCTACCCAGAAGCAGACTTCAGTGGAACTGTGTGTGGGTGCTGGGGTCTTACCACTAAGACATTACTAAAGGCAGGACAATTGTTATACCCTTAAAACAAACACACCCAAGGGAGCACAGTGTTTAAGGTCTGAATCAAGCTTGACTTGCTTAATGAGAAGAAACACCTAGTTTAGAAGATAGCTGAATTCTAGAAAGTTAGAGAAAAGGAACAACTAGCAGTAACAGGAGTAAAAGCTCCCGAACACAGAGTGAAAAGTATACATCTAGCAAAATGTTTCCTGCTATGACATGGGACTGCTTCCTTCCATATTACGCAAAAGGGGAAAATGGAAAGGAAGAACATCATTACGTGGTTTTTAATTAAAGAAAAGATTTAATTTAGTGTGTGTATAACAAATGGGAAAGAATCTGAACATTAAGCAATAATGCAATGATGATGTAATCTGCTAGCATTTGAAGAGGATCCAAAATAAATAAAAGTGAAGATTCTGGGTTTCAGCAAGAGATGTCCTTTTATGTCTGAATCTGGGATGGAAACCTGGACCCAATGAAGTGGATTCTCATTGACTTCAATGGGGATAGGATTTCATTCCAGGTCTTCCCTGCAGTTCTTGATTTACTGTTGTGTTTTAGGTCACTCTTTTAATCCAAAACAATGAACAACAGAAGAAGAGAAAAACCATGTGATAAAATGCAATGGCATAATAGAGCAACGGCTAGGAAGTTAATAAGAGGGGAATCAGACAAACATCAAAGATAAAGCAATGTATTATCAAAGTTTGTGGAAACAATCTAGTGAAAAATGTTAAGAATATAAGAAAAAAAACAATGAGTACAAAATCCTAGTTTCAGATCTGAAAGCAAATCTCTTGTGTATTTTCTGCATTCATTCCTATCCATTGACATGATGGGAGTTTGCAGAGCTCAAATGTATATATTCAACCAAGATATGCACATATACAATAAATATATGAGGAACAGATTGAATAATATGAAACATGGATATGGGGTGAAGATTAAGGTTGGAAGATGTAAAAAGAAAAGATCATTGCAGAACTAAACAGCAACAAATAAAAAAGATACTTCAAGAAGATTAGAAAAAAAGAGAGACGTCAAAGAAGAGGAGACCATCTACTTTAAACCATGAAACTGTGATGAAAGTCATCATTAAACTAATTCTCTGGAGCAGGAGCCATCTTTTTGTTCTTTTTTAAGGTGCCTACCACTCTTGGGTCCTGGTCCATGGCTCAATCGCCCACGCATTATGACAATACAAATAATATAATTCTATGAACCATTTCTGCCATGGGTAGAGCAGGATCTGTGGCTATGTCTATATTGCTTAGCACTTTTGAAAAAAACTTTTTACAAAAAAAATTATTTCAAAATATATTTGAAATAATTATCTCAAAATAACTTTTTTGAAAAATGCTACTCTGGAACAACGGTCCGGGGACCACTCCTTGTCCTGAAATACTGCAGCTATTTTTGTTCAAAAGTGAAAGTCTACACTGGACTTTCTTTTCTGAAAAAAAAGCAAGGCAATAGAAAAGATAGGCAGGCTTTTTTGAAAAAAGCCTTTGATGCGTTCCAGCAATGGCTTTTTTCAAAAAAGCTATCTTGAAAAAGCCTGCTTTTCAAAATATAATGAGGTTTAGTGTTGCCAAAAAAGGGCACTGGTATTTTGAGATACCGGCACACTTTTTTGAAAAAGCTAAACCCGACAGCTTTTTCGAAATAAAAAGCCTTTTTTGAGATAGCTTTTGCAGAAAAAGCCATTGCCAGACGTGGCAAAGGCTTTTTTTAAAAAAGCCTGCCTATCTTTTCCATTGCCTTATTTTTTTCGAAAAAGAAAGTCCAGCGTAGACTTTCACTTTCGGGAAAAAAAAGTCATGGTATTTCAGGACAAGGAGTGGTCCCCGGACCATTCTTCCGAAATAGCATTTTTGAAAAAAGTTACTTTGAGATAATTATTTCGAATATATTTTGAAATAATTTTTTAAAAAAAGGTTTTTCGAAAATGCTAAGCAATGTAGACATAGCCTGTGTTAGCAATGGGGAGGAACATCTGAAAATGAAGGCCAGGGTGTGGGTTCAAACCCAGTCCATCATGGTAACAAACCTGCACCTATAAGCAATCAGGTTAACATATATACTTACTCTAAAGATACAGGGAATATCTTTTCGATTTGCATGGATGACATCAGAGGCCAACACAGAACTCACTGAGAATTCTTCATCCCTTATAGAGACAACAAATACCATTCAGAAGGGAATAAAAGTCTAATATTTTACTTGTGTTTGCATGGTAAATGTAGATCCATTATATGAAGCAGACAAAAACGTAACACCCAATCAAAATTTTTAAAGTAGCTTGATTTTCCATCCTTCAGTCAATATCAGCAGAAATAAAAGTTACGAGTATGTTGTGACCAATTTTTGACCATGCAGATGTTCAGAGATAAATCTACCCAGCCATTCCACATTATGCTCATCTTAGGTATAACAAAAACAAAAACAAAAACAAACAACAACAAAAATCCAATTTCCCCTGCCCTGGAATTCCAAGAAACTACAAATTGTAGCTAAATTGAGAAATACATTTGAGAATTTAAAAAAACTAGCTTCCATATTAAGAGCGGAATGCTACAAGGTGTTGAGTGCTCTCAACTCTCAATAAAGTCAACATGATTTTAACAATACCAAAGTCACTGGAAGTTGAGATTACTCACACTATCCCAGGATCAGGTCTTCAAAATAAAGAAAATCCATTAGGTTCTCTTTATAACAAGGTTTCAGTTTTTAATCATTCAGAACTGTATTCAGCTACAAAATGAGTGTATTTTCGTTCCCTCCACTCACCCCAGGTCTTCTACACAACTTGGCAGATGCACAGTTACACAGAATGCAGTAACTCAGGGCTTTTCTACACTTGAGAATTAAAATGCACTAAGCCATCTTACCATGCATTAACAAGTCCACCACCTATCCCAGAATCCCGCTTATTGTGCACTAAACATCCTCTTACTCCAGAATAATAAAACGTCATGCACGAGAGGAGTAAGGCTATTCCAGAACAGTTCTCATGCACTAATGAGTGTGTGTACAAAGCAGAACATTTAATTCTCATTTACAAGCCTTCAAAAACATCCTAGAATGCCAATCAAGGCCCCTCTGGGACATGGATCTGTCATACTTGTCAGTTTCACTGCTCTAACAGTTCACTGGTCTCAGTGGTGAGGCAGGCAGCTAGTGGGCTCCCCGGTCCTGGTGGAGGGGCAGGCAGCCACTGGGTTCCCTGGTCCTGTCGGAAGGGTAGCAAGCCATCGGGGTCCCAGGTAGCAAGCCATCGGGGTCCCGGGTCCCCGTCAGCAGCAGAGCTGCCGAGGATCGAGGAACCCTGGTGGTCGGAAACACAAAGTAGCTGAGGACCTGGGGAACGCCAACTGGAGCTTCCAGGCCACCAGGGAACTCCAGCAGCTGGAGCTGCAAAGTTGCCAGAGACCCAGGATCCCTGGCAGCTGTGGGGATGCTGGGTCCCCAGGCACAATGCCTGCGTCCTGAGCAAGGGTCGGGAGGGCAGCAGGGACCCTGTGGGCTCACTGCAGCTCCCTCTGCAGGGAGCTGAGAGGTTGACTTTTCAGCAACCCCACACAGACTCTTGTCTTTTGAAGTGCTCCTAGTGTAGACAAACTTCAATGGCAAAAGGATGGCTGTTTGGACATGCAACTGTGCAATAACTAAACCGTGTTTATTAAACACAAAGGCTTACTGCAGAACAAATTTTCTAGTGCAGCCATACCCTTGTTAGTTTAAAAATCCCACATGAATTCCTAACAGATTGGAAAAACAAGCAAAGAGTCCTGCAGCACTTAAAGACCAACAAATTTATTTATTGCATCAGCTTTCGTGGGAGAAAATGCCACTTTGTCAGATGCTTTGAAGATGGGAGAGTGATTTTGGCTAAGCATGCACTGAGTGTAGGTTTCAGATACTGAAAGAGAGCTTTCCTAGCATGGATGATAGGTCTTAAAATGGACTGAAATACTTCACAGTACATTGGAACTAGTCTACTGATTTTACAGCAGAGAACATAACAAATGACTCACCCACAGACTGATTTTGTTAGGCTATTGGGCCTGATACTGTTAAATTCTGGTACCTTACAAGCCTTTGGTCACACTCTGTACTGTTGGTGTCAATAAAAATTCTTGGGTACAGAAACCTAAGAATGCAATGGATATTTATACTGCAGAAGAACCTAAACTTTAGCTACAGCCACAAAACACTCTAAGTTGTTATAACCACATTTGGTTAGCAAGAACAAAAACAAAGGGCTCGTTTACTGCCTGGCTAAGACCTTATGTAGCAAGTTTTATATGGAACAAATTTCTGTGGTGTCTTAACTGAACATTGTCAATAGCAATGACGTTTACCGGAAAAGAAGCTTCAGTTTAAATCAGGGGTCTCAAACACATAGCCCCTAAAGCTATTTCCTACAGCCTGCAACAACACTATTGTTACCAATAATTGCAATATTGTTGTATGAAAAGGTTTCAGTGGTGCGGCCCTCAGGCTAACATATTAGTCCTCATGCAGCCCTCTACTAGTCCTCATGAGGCTCTCGTGGTAGTTTGAGTTCGAGACCCTTGGTTTAAATATTGCTCAGGAACACAGAAAACTTCCTGGACATAGCCTGAATTTGCTGTCTCTAGTTTTCCAATAAAAACCAGACTCAGCACTACAGTGCTTACCTCATGTCAATAACCTGACTCACTACCACACTAGGCTGGGATGCTTTTCCTTCTGCTATATCATATAGGAAGAGTTTGAAATCACAGACCACAGCCAGTGCTCTCTGCCAACCTTTCTTTACTCCAGCTGGTTTAGGAACCTGCAGTAAAATAAATAGCACTGATCAGCCTTCCATGAATTTGTGCATTGAAAAATGTAAAAGAA
Organism: Podocnemis expansa; assembly: GCA_007922195.1. Classification (NCBI taxonomy): domain Eukaryota; kingdom Metazoa; phylum Chordata; order Testudines; family Podocnemididae; genus Podocnemis; species Podocnemis expansa. Next base: position 45,158,440 of record ML682004.1, read on the forward strand.
CATAATGCAAATGCTGGCTCTGTCACTGACAGTGAAGAGTGGTATCAGTAACAGGAGAAGTGTGCAAGTGAGAGCTAACTCCCAGTGCCACATGTGAGTGCTATGTTATATTATAGAAAAGCTGCAGTGTCATGTTTCTCTCCCCACCTCACCTTTCTACACCCATAAACTCTTTAAAAAAGGAATAGGACTGATATAAGAAGAAACATCTCATTCTCCTGCTTGAATGCAGCCCAGAGAGATAGTGAGGTGACATTCAACAGCTCTTTGGTGATCTCAGTACAATGCCCATGCACGTTACAAGAAACCACCACTAGAGCTGACAGTAGTCTCAATAGATGGGCCCAAAGATTAACTGAACTAGCCTCTTACTCAAGAGACAGTCCCTGTAAGACAGGTTCAAAACACATTGGCACAACAGAAGGTTGCTGCTGCCAATGCTGTAACTGTTCTGTGAATAATTAGAGGTCTTCAGTCTCCAAGGCTGCAACTTTAAAACGAAACAATACAAAATAAAACAAATCGGAGACAGACTTTAATTCCCTGACAAGAAAGGAGAACAACCAACAAGGTTAACACCAAGCTACCCATTCCAGTTTGCTAGTACTTACTCGAACATGGCCTTCGTATGCAGTTCCTATGCCTTTCTGTGGATCTATCCCCAGTGGACCTTTGGTCTGTTCTGGAGGGATTGGGCACAATGCTGGAGCCTTGTCTGCGCAGGTCACATGGCATGAAAATCCACATACTTATCAGAGGGGGAAAAAAGGGAGTTAATGTTTCATACAAAAGTCTCCTTTCTTTTGTAATATGAAAACTATGGTAATTATAGATGGACAAAAGAAGGTTTGCCCTCTCTTGAAATGTACTCCATTGCCAGTAACTGAATTATTTCAACAGAATTTGCTATACCAAAAGAGGGGAAAATTAAGTTACTTATAATAGAAGTAAATACATGGCTGAAAAGCTAGATTCTGATATGAATGTGAACTTTCCCAAAGTTCCAACACTCTGGTTTGGAATACATGGGAGAAAGAGGTGTCACCTGGGAAGTCAGGGTTGGGGCACTTGCAAACATCAGATGTATGATTTTGGTTTAGGCCCATTTCTAACAGAAAACAATGAAAGTCAGAAATCTAAATGATTTGTGTTGGCTTGTGAGGACACAAATTTAGACTAATGAAATCCTGAAGAAGTGTAAAACTGGGCTTGAGTGTCAGGGTTTCTCTTTGTTTCCTTTTAGGCGACGAAGTCTGGCTGGTGACAGCACACCTGACCATGACCATGATTCCTCACTGCCATTTTAAATCTAAACTACATTATTAAGCTATCTTCAACTATAAAATCATAATATTCTAAAGATTTCACATCATGATCTGTTTCCTCATTTACACAGTTTTTTCTACCGTATTCTGAATGAGATGCCCAGAATGTTTAGTTCCCACTGTTACAAGATTGCAAGACAAAGAACACAACACAGGATTTTAACATAAGAATTATGGAGTGCATCGTTTCAACATAATAACATTGCTCACGTAGTTTGAAAAATAACTTCCATAAGAGCATAGGCACCTAAACTCCCATTTACTTTTGTCATACTTACCTTCACAAGTGCAGCCCTGTCTTATTAAACCGACCATGAGAGATGTGCACTGATTGCATTTTGTAGGGGTATTAAAAGATTTCACTACAAACTGGTGGGCCTTAGGCTGTGAAACAAATGGACACGTTAGTTTCTGGAAAACCTTTTTAACAAAGAATAGTTATTTTCATAGACATATCATGCATAAAAGAGCATACATGTGAGTCTGAAGGATTAACAAAACAGAGAGCTGTGTATATGAGTCCTGGGCTGAAAATGCATCAGATCTTAAAACAGCTCAATTTCTATGAATTGCTGCTATCATCATTTCTAAACAAAATACTGAAACTTGGACCATGTTTTAGCATGAGTTTGCTGCCACTGCTGAAGGGAAGTTGTCATGATCAGTATGTATAGCCTGCAAGAAGTTGCAGGGAAACCTTTTTTTTTTTTTTTTTTAATATTGTTCATAGATGCTTCATGATATAGGCAGTGGGCCTCAGCTGGAAAAGGAAAGCTAAATGTGGGCTGGTAACTGTAGTTTAAGATCCTGACAGATACAGTAAGGGGCAATATAGTTCAATTTTTACAGTGCGAGGCATGAGTGGGTTCATAACATCAATGAAAAAATATTTAAGGAAACAGACCACACAAGGCTGATTTCCAAGGGAGTTTCCCCTCTCTATGAATCCTAGGAACACACAGTGTGTGAACCAATGTACATATTCCGTCCCTCCACAGGGTGAACAGGCTGCCACAAAGACAGCAGAGACAAATGACCGTGTCTGTGTGATGAGCCTGTTATGACTCAAAACAGATCCCACATGACGTCCAAAAAGCTGCTTCATATATCTCCTGTTGATAGGTTAATCCCATTCTGTCCAGGAAGACAGCCTCCTCGAGAGGAGTAGAGTGTGGTGGGAAAGGGAACAGAATGTTTTCCTATCGTACATTTCCTGAATGCAAAAGATCACCATCCATTTCTATAATATGTATGATCTGAGAGAGGCAGAACTTTGCTAAACTTTTTTGATGGCTAGACATAATGTAGTTTATTTCAAAAGGGATAGCCGTGTTAGTCTAGTCCAGTAAAAAAACAACAAGGAGTTGTGTGGCACTTTAAGACTAACAGATTTATTTTTTGCATGAGCTTTCGTGGGAGAAGATCCCACTTCCTCAGATGCTTCGAAGATGGGTGAAGTAAG
>ML682004.1:45166226-45193108 GCA_007922195.1 Podocnemis expansa
GAAACAACATGTTCACACTTGTTGTTTCGAAACAACAGTTCCGAAACAACCTTGTTTCACCCAGAAACTAGGTTTAAGTTGTTTCGAAACAACTGTGCGTCGTGTGAACATGTTTTTTTTTTTGTTTCGAAACAACGAGGTTGTTTCGAAACAAAAGTGCTGTGTGAACACAGCCTATAAGTCTTTTTGCCATGGATTCCACTTTCTAAGCAATACCAAGAACTGAATGCTGCCCACAGGAGAGGGGGCAGAGAGTGGCTAAGAAACATTACAGCCAAAACTATGTAGGTAAGATAGACATGAACTGTAACAGTGATCTTAATTTAGAATGTGAGCTATTTTTTATTTAATTGTAATTATCTCCTTGACTGCTTTGACTTACTGTTACTGTGTGACCTATTCCCATGACTTACACTTCTCTGCATTTATTTCCTCCTATTCTGTATGTGCCCCCATTTTCAAAGCCTCCGACAAAGTGGGATTTTCTCTCATGAAAGCTCATGCAACACATAAACTTGTTAGTCCTTAAGTGCTGCAGGACCCTTTGTTTTACTGCAGTGGTTTTCAAACCAAGGGTTGAGACCCAGTACTGGGTCTCAGACCCTCAGGCACTGGGTCTCAATGACGCCTGCTGCTGCCACCAAAAGACTGGAAGGCATTGCTGAAAGATGCAACTGCTGGGTCATGGGCATAAATTATTTTTTTTAACTGGGTCCTAAGAAAACAAGTTTGAAAATTGGTTTTACTGTACTAGACTAACACGGCTGCCCCTTTGGAACTTTACTGATTAGCTATCTGATTTTATACTGACTTGACGTATGCACACAATATCTTGTTTTAATCAATAAAGTTATGTTTGTTTTACCTAAAGCAGTGCCATGTTGGATGTGTAAATGTGAAAACCTGACTGACAGCAAAAGCTAATGCATATTGATTTCTCTGTTAAACTGATGGACCAGTGTAAATGAATTTGCAAGATGCAGTGGGTGTGCCCTGATCCTTGTAAGATAGAAGTTCCTGGAGTTGCATCCTGGGACGGGCTCCTCACTGGGGGACCATCTTCTGAGTGGCTAGTGAGAGCACACATCCACTGCCTGAGAGACCTATTACACACTGGATACTGGTGTGAACTGACCCAGTAGTGGGGTGTTTACACAGCAAGTCGGGGTACGTCAGGGCCCTGGTGTAGAGAACTGGGGGGCACAGCAGCACACCAATCCAGATTGTAGGAAGATAATGTCAGATAAGAAATCTTCATTTGGCTTCTTCACATGGCTCTGCATATTCTCCTTTATGGGACAGACTAATAAGGAGTGCTGAAACAAAGCTGGAGGCAGGAACAGAATCCTACTTGAATACAGAGTGAAGCTACATGAAAGTATGCATCAAGTCCAGTTTGTAGCTTTGCAGATTCCAACAACTGGCTCCTCCCTAAAACAGGTGAAGGATGTAGTCATAGCTCCAGTGGGATGCAGCTGAGTTGCAGCAGGTACAAGGAGTTTTGCTGTTCTGTCGCATTCAAAAATGTATTACTTAATCCATTGAGAAACAGTCTAGGAAGAAATAGTATAATTTATGTGACTTTTGGCATCAGACACAAATAATATGGAAGATTTATGGAAACTTTTAACGCTCTCCAAGTAATAGACAATGGCCTTTCAGGCAGCAAAAGAGGATGGAGCTAGGCTATTGACACTGGTGGTAATGACAGAACAAGGAGCACTGGTCTTATGTTTCAGTGGGGAAGGTCTATGTTGGGTATTAGAAAAACATTTTCATTAAGAGGGTGGTGAAAGAGGTTACATAGGGAGCTGGTGGAATCTCCATCCTTAGAGGTTTTTAAGGCCTGAGCCCTGGCTGGGGATTTAGTTGGGGTTGGTCCTGTTTGAGTAAGGGTTGGCTTAGATGACTTCCTGAGGTCCCTTCCAACCCTAATATTCTATGATACTATGAAGAGACTGTGGGTCTGGATCAATGTTGACTCTAAGCTGATGATGCAGCTGAGCAAGTTTCCTACCCATTCCCTGTCCTGGGACCAGGCCCCTGAGCCACTGCCCATCAGCTCCCCAAGTGCATCCATAACTTGCTCAGTTGCATCACCAGCTTAGAGAGGGAACATTGTATAGATGTCCTTTTGTTCAAACTTTAGTAAATTAATAAAACCACAATATTTCAGTTTAACATTTTTATTAAACAAATATGAAGCAATGATGCTGCCTATCAAGCCTCCTCTACACCTCAGTTTTTGACACCTGTCTTTGTCACATTTCCAGAATGCATATACCGAGTCTAGGTCAGCCTTGAATCCAGCACTTAGATATGACTTGATGCGCATTAGTGTGTCTAGAGGAGAAACATCCAATCTGTTACAAGGCTCTGTCTTAACATTACTCATTAGCCTGAAGCCTCTTTCAGCATCTGCATTAGAGACTCGAAATGTACCACCTATATCAACCAACTGGGCCAGGAATGGGAACTTGTCTTCTGTCAGTGTATAGGTGACAAACATCTAAGAATGGTTTCAGTGTACCAGCCATTACCTTTTCCAGAACAACAAACATTTTGGTTGTCTGTAATTTCAGCTCACCTTTAGAAGATGTGAAAATACATAAAGAAAATTTGTAAGAAATTACACTGATAAGAGCTGATGATCACAGATAGCCAATACAATTCTATTATTTTTTAGAGATTCCTAATCAATATGCCAATTCTGACTAGATCTCACTCATTGAGCTAAAAGAAGTCACCCTGATTTAGGCTTACATATTATTTGAGCTAATGTAAAGTAAGGTCAATGACAGTTTTGTCACTTTACTGAAAAAGTTAGATCAGGCTGCCTTCTCTCTCTGCTACAATCCTCATCTACCAGTTTTGTGTTGTTCTTGTCTGCAAACTTTGAACTTTCCTTTACCAGCTTCCAACTGAAAACAGAGCTGTGCTAAAAATACATGGAGAGGCCACCTCCTCCTAAAGTCATTGTTTATGACACTTGGTAAAGATATCAAAATGGGAGGACACATGTAGTTTGGCTATGATATATTGTCAAGGCCATTCACTTAAATGTGAGCACAGGCGGGGTGTGCCTCTTGGATACCACAGAGCCAAACATGTGTGAATGCCTATTATAGTGAGCCATTGAGAGATCCTGGGGTGGAAAGTGCTGTAGAAATGCTGGGTGTTAATAAAGTAACATAAGGTTCTATACAGTTTTCTGTGTTTATTCTGAATCTTGGGTGGAATTTGTGTGTTGTGTCTACCTATCCCACTGTTTCCCAACCAGTGTGCCACAGCACACAACTTTGCCACAAAATTTTTTGAAAAACTACTCAAAGAGCTCTGGATTGGCTCATTGGCTCATGAAAATATATGGCTTCATTTGGAAACTATATGGCAGTGTGCCTCAAATGAATTAAAGGTAGCAAGGAGTGCCATGGCAGAGAAAACGTTGGGAACCACTGACCTATGTGGCAGCAATGACTTGAAAGGGAAACAAAATGTTTCCTTACACATCAACCCCCCCTCACCCCCTGCATGGCATGAGCTTTTCCCTGGCATCTAATCTGCCCCCAGCCTGGGAGCCCCAACCCAGCTCCGATCTCCAACTTCTGCTGCCCGCCAGCCCCGACTCCGGCTCCTCCAATCCCCACTTCTGCTCCCTGCCACCTGTGACCCCGGCTCCTCCTCTCCACGCTTCTGCTCCCCGCCAGCCCCGACCCCGGCTCCTCCACTCCCCACTAGCCCCGACCCCAGCTCCTCCGCTCCCCGCTTCTGCTCCCCGGCAGCACCAACCCCGGCTCCTCCGCTCCCCGCCAGCCCCGACCCCGGCTCCTCTGCTCCCCCGCTTCTGCTCCCTGCCAGCCCCGACCCCAGCTCCTCTGTTCTCCTCTTCTGCTCCCCAGCAGCCCCAACCCCGGCTCCTCTGCTCCCCACCAGCCCCGACCCCGGCTCCTCTGCTCCCCCACTTCTGCTCCCTGCCAGCCCTGACTCCAGCTCCTCCGATCCCAGCTCCTCCACTCCCCGCCAGCCCCGACCCCAGGTCCTCCAATCGGGAACCTGCACTAGGGTCACGACTTGCTGTGCCAGTGAGCGGCAGCAGCTGCACCACCGCTCACTGGCACAGCTTACAGGGAACAATGGTCTGGATGAAAGGTCCTACTCTTTAGATGGGACATGAGATCTGAGGACAATGAAAAATGCTGAAAACTCTGCCAGACAGTTGAAGATCAGTCAGCCATTGTTGACATGGCCAAGCTAGGCAACTCAGTATCATCCTTACCCCGTCCTGACATATCTTCCTTACTATCTTCTGGCTCAATGGAAGCGGGGAGGGAAATGGACAGAAAGACCATCTCCCAGTGTAGCAGGAAGGCATCTGACAGAAACTGACTGTCCCAGCCTTCTCTGGAACAGAAAAAGTAACATTTTTTGTTTCTCTGGTTGCAAACAGGTGTATGACTGTTGATCACAGCTGGCAAATACGGTCTCAACCGAATGATTCTTCAGAAACGATTTGTACACTTGGAATTTCTCTACTCAGATGATCCACGAGAATTTTGTTTTTCCCTGCTGGATGCAGAGCCACAGAGTAAGTGTCGTGACAAATACACCAAATCTGTAGACTTATCATCTTTGCACCCAGAACAGTGAAGTGAGCTCCACCTCATTTGATGATATAATTCATTGCTGATGTATTGTCTGTAATCACTTGCATAACCATCTCCTGAAAATGACAAAGGAATGATTTGAAAGTCAGATGAACAGATCTTAATTGCAATTCACTGATGTGCAGGATTTTCTCTGGAACAGACTAGCGCCCGTAAACTATCAGTTATCAGAGACCACTGTCTTTCAGTTTCTTTGTTGGAATTCGGGCAGTGGCATCCAACCAAGTGGTCCTTGGTTTGGCTACATGAAGACTCAGAGGCTTTACTGAGGGACCCTCAAGGTCCAGTCCCATTAGGGGGTGCCACTCCTTGGAACCTTTCAGTCCTTTCTTAGTGGGAGCAACAGGGGCCAAGACTGGCCTTTAGGACACTGGATTGGAGAATTACTTGGAATCAGAGTTTCTGGCCCTGAGGGCTTCCTCCAGGAGAAAGAACAGCAGGCAACTCTTTCTAATTTGTCAGGATCTCGGAGAAGAAGCCTTCAGATCAAACAACCAGAAGGTGAAGGTCCTTCTCCTAAGCATCACACATAGTTGTCAGATTCTGGGAAGACTTTTTCTTCTTCAACTCTGCCATAACATGGTACTGAAAAAGAATCACTACCTGTCTAAACTAACAGCTAACACTAAAACTAAAAAGGAGTTGTGTTTTGTTTTGCTGAACTAGACTAATATGGCTACCCCCTTGGAACTAGGCAATACTATCTATCTAAGATGAAAGAAGCTCTTTCTCTGAACAAATGGAGGAGGTTCATATCTGTTTCTGACATGCGGTTGGAAGGCACTGAGGTGGTAAGGATGTTCCACCCTCATACAGCTTTGCTGTAGTGGGGTATGATGCACAATGGGAAAGGTCAACACTGTTAAAAACTGGTTCTACCTCAAGGCACCAAAAAGTTGCACAGTACTCTTAAGTGGGAATATGCAGAGACACTTGAAGAATAAAACACTCCCACTGAGTTGAATGCCTCTGTATAAACGTATTTTTTAAAAGGAGGCAGACTAAGAATCTGTTTCTCTCTCTGTTAGCCACTAAACTATTAAAAAATAAAGGGGAGACCAGGGATGTGTACAACAAAAGAGATAGTTGATAACTGTCATTTCTACAAAATGAACAAGGAGTCTGGTGGCACCTTTAAAGACTAATAAATTTATTTGTTGCATGAGCTTGTATGGGAGAAAATCCTGCTTCATCAGACCCCTGAAGATGAGGATTTTCTCCCACGAAAGCTCATGTGGTATATAAATTTGCTAGTTTCAAAAGTGCCACCAGACTCCTTGTTTGTTTTGCTGGACCAGACTAACACGGCTACCATTTTGGAACTTGTCTTTTCTACAGAAATTTTAAAAGGCATCACAATTTTCTTGCTATGTCAGCTGGGAATTACCACTCTGGTAATTAACCACCCCTCCCCTCCAACACTCCACAAACACCTGTCCAGCAACAATATAAACACTTTTTATAAGGGGTATAAATACTCTGGTGATGACTTTTCTCCCTTGTTTTTGACAGAGTACCACTAACTTTTAAGGAAACGTGTTACATTTCCAAAGTGCCTTTCCTGAACGTGGCTAAACAGTCTTCTCCATCTAAAAATATACTCAGAGTAGTGAGCAGGTGTAATTGTAGATTTAAAAAAAAAAAAAAAAAAAAAAAAAAATCCTAGTATGAGAGAGTGCTCTGGTTTATAATTTTTTTTTTTAACAAATGCTTCCAATTGTTTCAGAGAATTGTTGGTGAAGAATATTCATTATTTAAAAACAGCCAAGATGGATAAAGGTATACACAAGCTCTGATGTGTGCATACTCTTTCCATACTGAAAAATAAAAATCTTAACAATATACCAATTCATTGCAAATAGAAAATACATTTCAAGCTTTCATGGCAATAATTAGCAATAAGCAAACTTTTTTTGTGCTTAAAGTTACTAGGTTCAAATCATAACTCTAAATCTTTACCAATGTCAACCACTAATGATGTCTTTAAATAGTAATATTGCCAGCCATATGATAATGGTGCTATAGGTATTTTAAATTATTTTGTAAAATCTGAATATGAAATTGCCTGGTTCCCATTCCAAATCCCTGCAATAATTCATAACTTCTTCCCCTCACTAATTAAAAGACAAAACAACAGCTCTCCCCCTGCACTTCCTACAATTAATTGTAAGAGAAATTTCTATAGCAAGGGACAGAAATGTCACCTTTCTTGTTGTTAAATTTGGAGATTTAGCCTGGAATATCCTAAATACTTCAAAATATTCAGAAAGAAAGGAATATCTGCGGAAGGGATAAGGTTACTCTACAGCCTAATATGTCCATGCAGAACATCTGCAAGGCATGGTCTTAAAAGATAAACCATTTGCTAGCATTGTAGTACAAGTTATGCAACTTTTCTGCAAAGATCTACAAAGTTTTCTGTTTAGGAGCTTATCTACAATGTTATAAGAAGTGTTTATCACTGTACTTATGAAACTGAAAAATTAGCTTAGGACCTGATCCAGGACCATGGAAAGGCAAAGGGAGTTTAATAGTGGAGCAGCAGAGCATTAGTTTGTTGAATGTTGCAGTATTTCTTAAATTTCATTCCAAAGTGGGCTTAGAGCTTGTTTATATGGTGTGACAATGTGCACAAGAGGGGTTTGAATTCAAATGCACAACATACTGCACACTAACTGGCCTGCATAAAACTTGCTGGAACACTAAAAGTTCCCTCCTTTGCTGAAAGAGTACTAAGTTAAAATACACCAAGGAAGTTTTAATGCATTCCAGGTGGGTCCACATGGGCCAGTCAATGTGATCTAGAATTCACACCCTGAAAGCATGCATTGCCACATCATGTAGACAAGCTATTAACAATGTGTAGGCCCCAAAATGGTCATATTAAAATTCTTCAGACTAACCTTAAAGCACTCAGGGCTGGCGCAATGCAGTAAGCCCAGTAAGCATTGAAGGGGGTGCCAACATTTGAGGGGCGCCAAAATGGGAAGCGCACCATTGCGCCATGCTCTTACATCACTCATCTGCGCCAGCGTCTGTGGTGCTTGCAGGGGGCACCAGAAATGCTAGCGTCGTTCCTGAAAGCATCATTAACTAATAAAACATATATTGTACCACACAACTGCACAGTCTTAATCATGCAGGCAGTCTTGTTGACATCCACAGGATTACATGGTTTGGGGCTGCAGGACTGAGCACCTGGCTGACCATTTACAAGGTATTTATGTGTGTACTTAAGTCCATCCATATCCAACAAACCACTTAAATATATGCTGAACAGACACAGAATCAGAACCACAATGCTTAAACAGTAGAAAGTGTACATTATAAACTGTGTTGGGAAAAATATAATAATCTGTGTTTTTAATTTAAATTAACACATTATTATTAATATTATTATTAAAGAGATAAAAATCATCAGCCTAATCAACAGGTGATTTCCCCAACAATCTATATTGTAGGGGTGGCCAAACTTTTGGAACTCAAGAGCCGCACAAATTGATTATTAAACCTTCGAGAGCCGCACTAAGACATACAACCATATATTTTTGCCTACTCAAAAATTGCTAAGCTTAAAAGTCATTGCATACTTTAATTTTATTGTAAAAAGAGAGCAAATATTGATCCTACTAATGTCAGATTCTAATAATTACTTGAGGTTACCATGAAAGCTAGGCCTATACAGTAAAAACTTAGCTGTCACTAGATGTAAAGCACTGCAGGCTTGTGGCAAGTTTTTTTTTTTTAAATCTGGGCAGTAACTTGTCAATGCAGTAGCTAAAAGCTCTCTCAGATGCTGATCTGTAAATATTGCACAATGCTTTGAATTTAATTGTGGAATACAATGTTTCACAGCAGTAAGCTGTGCCAAAATTTGAAAGTAATCTACATTCAGTTTTAAACTTTTTTTCTTTGTATTTTCATTTCTTAGTATTTCACATAATATTTAGGACTTGCAAAACATGATTTTATTTTAACAACGAGTAAGTTGTATTAGGGCTTATGGGTATGTCCACACAAGTCTTTTATTTCAAAACAACACTGGTTGTTTCGAAATAAAAAACTGAATGTCCACACAACATTTTCTTATTTTGAAATGACAGGCTCTGTCATTTCGAAATAAGAACCGTCATTTCGAAACAGCTTAAACCCCATTCATTTTGAAACGGCTGTTATTTCGAAATGGTTATTTCAAAATAAGGCAGTTTGGACATGTTGTTTCGAAACACCACCATTGTTTCGAAACAACGGTTTTGAAATAACATGTCCAAACAGCCTTATTTCAAAATAACCATTTCAAAATAACAGCTGTTTCAAAAACAGGCTTTCCCTTAACTTGAATTAATATTTTCTTAATTCGAATGAACTTATTTCGAAATAAGGACTTTATTTCGAAATAACTCATTTCAAAATAACTTATTTCGAAATAATGATGTATGTGTGGACATAGCCTATGAGACAATCTAAACCTGCAGTGGCTTCTCTGACCATGCCACACTTCCCTCCCCCACCCCCATTGCTGCTTCCCTGCCGTCTCTTACCACGCTGCTCCTTCTCTGCTCTCCCCAACAATGCCTCACTTCTGCCCCCCCAAACCCTGACCCTGACCATGCCGCCCCTTCCCTGCCTGCTGGATAATGCTGCCCTTCCCTGCAGGGCTCTGACATGCTGCTCTTCCCTGCCATTTGGATCGTGCTGCCTTTCCCTGCAGGGCTCTGACCACGCTGCCCTAGAGGTGGCCTTAGGCAATCGGGGGCCCTAGGCGAAGGCCCACTGTGGGGCCCCCTAAAGGGCCCACTATTGGCCCCCACTGCTACCCTCCCCCAGCCCCACTCCCCCTGGTACCCCTAACCAACTCACACCATCCCCCAGGGCTCCTTGTTTGTTTTGCTGAACCAAACTAACAAGTCTATCCCTTTGGACTTCATAAATTATTCTTGGGTATGATCAGGGGTGTCGCTGCCCTGGGGAGGGACCTGGGGCCCGGGCCCGGGCCCAGGCCCTGCCCCCAGCCTGCAGGCCCTGCCCCCCGGGCTGGGGACAGGGCCAGAAGCCGCCGCGTTGCCACGGGTGGCTAGGCCCCACATCCCTGGCTGGGGCTGGGGCCGGAAGCAGCCGTGGGCAGCTGTGTCCCGCATCCCCGGCTGGGGATAGGGCTGCTGCTGCTGCAGGAGGCTGGGCCCCAGATTCCCCACCACAGCCATGGGTGGCTGGGTCCCGGATCCCCGGCTGGGGATGGGGCTGCCGTGGCTGCCAGTGGCCAGGCCCCGGATCTCCGGCCCAATTGGGCTGGAGACCAGGGGGGCTGGCCCCACTAGATCCGGGGTACCGGCGCTGGGATTCGGGGCATGTGTCCCGGGTGCCCAGCGCCAGCGACGCCCCTGGGTATGATATTTTTAAAGATCTTCCCATCATGAAGCTTGTAAGTTGATCATCCTTCACTTAACATAAATGAGCTAATGCTAAACTACAAAGTTAAAATGAACATTTAAAAAATGTTTAAAAAGTATGAGCATTAATTAATAAATAATAAGTGGTAACACTAATGATGGCTCAAAAATAACAAATACCGCATTTAAAATTTTGGCAGTCAAATCTTACAATTTTTTCATATAGGCTTAGGTTTATGTGAACTAGGCATTTAATACAAATAAGTATAATAAATAAAAATAAATAAAAAGAAGGTTTCTAGTGTGTAACTATAAATGAAAAGCACCAAATTTCAATGAAATTCTCTGAAGCACTCAAGTTTATAAGCCTCTGGCCCCCTCAGAAATATTAAATAGTAAGTACAGAAGAAGCTAAAAAATTACTTACCAAAAGAAAGACATGCAGCACAAACATCACAAACAGCTGTAATTATTGCCTAAGGGCAGCACTGTATTTATATGTAGCAGCCTATATGGACCTACCTGGTAACCTGCGCTAACCATAGTCAAAGTAGAAATTGTCACAAAGTCAAAGGAAAAGGCAAAAGAACATGTAAAAAAGAAAAGGAAAAGGCAATATTTCACAAAATTAAAAAAATGGCAGAATAAATGGCCACACTGAGGAATTAAAAGCTGTCCTGTCTATTCCTTGCTCCTGCTTTTTTAGCATGTCAGTGTGAAGGTGATGGGCAGATAATGGTGAAATCTGCAAATCAGATGAAGCACAGATCCTAATGATAGCTTGCTTTGATGAGCCAAGAGTGAAAAGTGCTTAGGCTTCCAGCCCCACTAGCTCTGCTAGATGGGAACAATTTCTATATTTTTCTGTATTTTCATTTCTGCCCACCAAATTGAGGAGGGGACTCCTTACTCCTTGGGGCCCTAAGCGGCCGCCTGCTTTGCCTACCCCAAAAGCCACCACTGCACTGCCCTTCCCTGTGGGCTAGACCCTGCCGCCTTTCCCTGCAGGGCTCTGACCGTGCTGCTGCTTGCCTGCAGTTCCCAACCATGCAGCCCTTCCCATGCCTGTGTCCCTGCTGGCTCTTACCACGCTCCCGCCTCTCTGCTGTCCTGGAGCATTGCTCACCTCTTGCCCCTGTCTCCCACCATGCCGCCCTCCCCTGCCGTGCTCTTTGGGGAGTCACAATTTTTCTTTGAAGAGCCACATGCAGCTTGTGAGCTGCAGTTTGGCCACGTCTGTTATATAGGATCACAAAGTGGTCAGGACAGACATTACTCCTTTCTGAGTAATTCACCTATCCCAAACACATTCTGACAAAACTTTGAAATGATATTATGTGGGTTATATAATTTTTCAGAAATGTTTATAAATCCACCAAAAGTTTTAGATAAACCTCTGACATTGAAGATAATTAGTATCATACATTATCCTGTATGTGAGTTTCTGCTTCTATTGGCTACTACGGTTTACTTAAATTACCTGCTTAGAATGTGATTTAAAAAAATAATCTGTAGGCCATAGTAGTTGCTAAATATGCCTACTGGCTGCCAAACATCTACTTTCCATGGGAAATTTCTGTAAAACACCTTCCCAAGCTCTTTCAGAATGTATCAGAAGCAAAAAGGCTTTCATGTAATTCCTGTAAAACAAACAAGGAGTCATGTGGCACTTAAAGACTAAAAAATTTATTATTTATTCATGGGAAATGGGATTTGCTCCCACTAAAGCTCATGCAAAAAATAATTTTGTTAGTCTTTAATTGCCACGTGACTCCATGTAATTCCTACTCATCCTTGCTATCGATATGCTGCTATCTGATCAGTTTTCACAATGAGCTTTAGTGATATTTCCCTTTTGTATCAAAAAAGAATAAAACCCAAAGCACCATCTTTAGTTACTGTGGTCTTCTGGTCACAGAAATACTATCAAATACAACATCCCTAAAGCTTTGAACTCACAGCTTTAAAACAACAAACATACAGCAACAGCAGCAGCAGCAGCAATAGCAGCACAAGACATGCAGTAAGGGAAATACACAAGCCATAAACAGTCAAGGTAGTACAGTCTACATTAAACAAAGGCATGTACATCACAGGCAAAAATAAAGGGCCACACAAAGTAAGACAGCATCTTACACGTCTGCCTTTGTTAGCTGGAATACAGGAAGGAGAGCGCTTCAACAAAGAAAGGAGGAAAATGTATTAACAAAACTTAACACAAGGGCACACATGCTAGCTCAGAATTTATAATCATGTTAATAGACAAATTATATACATGTACAAATATATTTTTAAAATAAATATTTCTAAAACAAAGTTGTATGTATTTTGGGGATGATCCTCATAAGAGGGAACAACAAGGTGAACAACACATGGAAAAACATAGGAAGGAGACATTTATTTCTAATCCTGTAAATTTATATTAGACAATACTGCTCTATAGTATACACTATATTAGACCACATATGCATGACTTCCATGATAAATACCTTTATCTTTAGTAAAAATGTATAGTTTCTTCTCTTTAAAATATCATTATGAACCATAATTCTTAGAAATTTAAGGATTATTGACATGTGGGTGTATCTAGGGTTTTCACTACAGAGAGAACTATCAAGTAATTAACTGTGAGACTTGGGGATCCAGTTCATAAAGTGGAGATTTATATTCAATGTTCTATGTTTGGTCGTTCAACTGTAGGCAAAGTGTATTTGCAGCAAAGATTGAAAGCAAGAGAGGACTGAATCAATACCAGCTTTACTCACTAGGAGCAAGAGACACTTCATTTACAATTATTTATGAATGGAAAAAAAATCCAAAAAAATCAGGGAACACACTTTTGCTAGCCACAGTAGATTCAACTTAATATGAAATATAAAAGTGATCACAATAATTACCCTCAAAATAGAGCCAAAATTGCTCTTTGATATGGGGAGGGGCATAGTGAATCATCAGCACAGTGACGAGTGACTCTTCCTCTTAAAGGATTTGTTGACTCCTATCATAGACAGCTGGAGCTCTGATATCTATTTTTATTTTTCTCCAGACGAAATGGGGAAATTATAGTCTTCACAGCTGATACAACTGAAGTAAACCGATACAACTGAAGTAAAGTACAATCATTCAAATTTGCTATAACCACTTACATTGTTTAAACGGCAGAGATTCAACCCACAGTCTGCCCTTGTAAGTAAATAGCTAATTTAAAAGCATGTATTTAGTGAGTCAAGTTCTGAAGGGACTTACACCCATGAAATTTTACATGGCCTCCAAGAGGGTTGCAAAGGGTGTAAAATGAGGGTAAAATTTAGCTTAGTATCTTGGTCTCTAACTTAATACTAACATGTTGGGGGAGCATGGGGTTACTGCACATATAGGAAGGAGAAGGATACAGGCCATTAATAATATCATCTGCAAGTTCTACTTAAGAGACCATACCATGCCCCACGTGAGATTGCAGCAATTGCAATCTTCTAAGCAACTCTATCTAACCGCCCCCTCGTTTGATTGGGTTGTGCCTGGTGAAAGGTCTTTGGTTAGATTGTGATCAGTTAAGCAAAAGATAGCATATTTAGCTTTGTGCAAACTCAAATGATATGTCCCACTTCAAATATACGTTAAAAAAAGGGCATGAACATCAAAAATATTATTTACTGTCTGAAACTATTGTTGCTGGTCCTTTCCCACAGCAGCCTTTATGCTACCCTCATTCATCACTCACTCACCATGGCAATGGAATATGAAGAGGTATCTGCTATATTCAACAGCACAATAGGGTGGTTCTATCAAGCCACACCTGAAATGTTCAACTTCAATAGCAACCTGGTAATTTATCATATGCATTAAATATTAACTAGAGGGATTAATAAAAGAGCTAGTGGGAAAATGATCTATTCATTCTATGCTGAATTCTGGCTTTTTGAAATCTGTTCTCATTCCAAATTAGAATGAATAACTACAATGTTCAACTTCCCTGAAAAACAAAAATTCTGAAAATGTTTTATTTAGAATCAAGATGTGTAGTTAAAATAATGTTGAAACATTAAATATAAATATATTAAGGTTAATTTTCTAATATAAATGTTGAAATGATGAAGTCAAAATGAATCATATCAGCATTATCAAAATGAACCAAGAAAGTCAGAATCATTCTTTTCAGCTTTTACCAATGAAAATTATCCATGTTTTCCAATAAGACATTTAAATTTTGACAAAACTGCATTTTTTGATGGAAAATTGTTTCCCTCCATTTTTTTTTTGCCTGCTCTAGATAATAACTAGTTTGCATACAGGAAAATGGCAGGAGAAATTAAATAAATCTCTCTCACTTTTCTGCAACAGCTTTATCCTCACTTGGACAGATGGAAACTTCTTCATGCTCCTTTGCTAAGTGAGAAAGTATTCTGTCTTTGTTATGTAGGTTAGTCCTCTCTCCTTCTTTACCACAGTTCCAAATTATATTCTTTTCTCCTGAGAGAACCTCCCATTGGACTCAAACTGAAGACTCGATGATGAATGCCTCATCCTCTGTACATTAAGTATTACAATGTTAAGGCATTCACCACCTTTAAACACTACATAGAATGAAATCTACAGTTCTGCTAAGAACTACAAGATCAGTATTACGAGAAGAAGGCCACCTTTTAAGGCATGTGACCCAAGAATGGAACATACAAGCTGTATTCATTTGATACTTAACCCTGCACATGTCACAAGATAAAACAGGTTGGCATTATGTAGAGTTTGGGTAATGTTTACATCCGCAACAGGAACCAAAGGATAACATATCCAAGACTACCAGAATTATGGAAGAACTATTGTAAATAATTATTTTTTTTCTCAAAGATACATAAAATGCTTTCCCCCTTGCATAATGGGAAATAATGTGTTTGATTTGGCTGCAGTATCTGTGAAAAATATGCAGTTTCTGCTTTAAAAAAATATTTTTTTATTTACTGATGCCAGTACTGGGTCGCAGACCCTCAAGCACTGGGTTGTGGCACCCCTTGTTGCCACTGCCAAAAGACTGGAGTGCATTGCTCAAAGATGTAATTCCTGGGTTGCAGGCACAAATTGTTTTTTTCAACTGGGTCCCAAGGAAAAAAAGAGTTTGGAAACTACTGACCTAGAGTAGTTAAATAAATAGCCAGGTCTAGTGCTTTTTTTCCTTTTTTTAAACAGGTGCCAGTACTCTTCTTTCCCCTGCTGAGCCTACCCCCCTTTAAAAATGTGCCAGTAGTCCGTCCCCTGTGCACCATCACAAGAAAAGCAGTGGCAAGGTCATATTTATGGCTTTAACGAAAATTATTTTGAAATGTGTTGAAGAGGGAGGAGTGTGTGTTCTTAAAGATCATGCTTATCAGTCTGTATTAAAAAGCAGGCTGAGCTGGGCCACTCTTTCATTATGTCAGAAAACAGTCTTTCTGCCTTGTTTAACAACAATACAGACTGCTGTCCAGTACTTGGCTAACGTGGGACAGTTAACTTACACTCACACACTACATGCTCAGGCCACGGGAATAAATCATATGCATGAGAAATAATATATTTAAGGATTTCTGTTGTGAAAAGGATATTTATTAGGATAGGATTATACACTACACCCTCTTTATTTTATCATTCTTGATTGACTCCCATTTTCAATTTATAATGATAGGTTTCTTTTAACTACACAGTTCATTATGAAGCATTTTAATGTAGCTGAGACCAAAGCCTTATATCAAATAGTGTAATAAATAAGAATTCTATCAAGAGGGCATGTACATTTTGTCACAACACAACTAACTATTTATCTATTACTTGGGTCTGGCAAATAAATAATGCAGTCAATTTACAGCAGTTAAAATTATTCATTAGCTAAGTTTGCCACCAATTAGTGTGTGTACTTCAATGTTTTCCTACATTAAAAACAAATTCCAAATGACAACAAAAAAAAGATTACCCTACTCACTCAGATTATGGCAAAATTTAGCATAATTTTGTATTCAACCAGTTTTAATAGTAAAACCATTCTCTAAAAATGCAAAATCTATCATTTTAAGAAAACTAAACAAGAAAGTTCAGAAATCTTCTGTACACAGGAAGAATTCTCAGCAATATTATCAAAAACTGCTAGAAAACATTTAGTGAAATGGGTATAATATGCAACAACATACTGAAATAAATTAAATAATATCACTGATGATTTCAGAACTATTATCAGAGGACTGAGAATAGGTGACATCTTAATAGATAATATCTGATAAAACAAGTTTATAGCTCCTTCTCCTAATACAAAAGCATTTTGAAAAGAGAAATCTCAATCCATTGCTTAAAAAAGGAATCTATTCATCCAACTATATCTCTTCAAATTGTGTATCTATACAGTATATATTTTTGTATACAAAACTGTATATTTATATGTAGATTTATTAGTACAGGAGAATTCTTGTGCTCTCAGATGCACTTGAAATCATACAGTTCTTAAGTTGACTGTATTATATTTGAATTTGCCAGATCAGTCAGTCAATCTATTATTTTAATGAAGGCAATCTATTATTTTAGTGAAGGATTTACTTGTGTGAAGGTCAAAAACTTACAGCATCCATAAAATCAATCAATGAGGATGAAGAAGAAGAACAAAAGGAATCCTATTTTAATGATTATAGCATTAAAGAAACAGAAAGAAATGGATGAAGAGAACTATTCTGTAAAAACAAAAAATGATACAACGTTGCAAACAATTAAAGAAAAATTGTAAATGCCAACTAACAATTGTATCAGTCAAAGTTGTTAATTGCCTTTTAGTTTATTAGACCAGAGGTTCCCAACCTTTTCCTGTATGCAGACCGCTATGTCATCACGGAAAGCTTTTGTGGACCACATTCTAACTGTCAAACATGCAAAGAGCATCAGTTCATACTGACATCATGCAAATGTGCTACTATTTAAATTCAGAGAATGTTATATTACACAAGGATGTTTGTGAAGCAAATTACATTGCGAACAAAAGTGTAACGTTGAATAGGATACATAAGAGGTACACAGGATTATATTATTATTACATTATCTTCCCCATCCCCCCACCATGGACCGCCTGCAGTACCATCACAGACCACTAGCAGTCCACAAACCACAGGTTGAGAACCGCTGTATTAGATAATTAATCCAACTCTATTCATAAAAAAGCAGATTAATGATTTTTCTACCCTTCATTCAATAAACATATTTCCACATTCTGACACAATTTTTGTATTAAAGCCATCATCTGATAAATCTTTTAAAATCAAATTAAATATGAACATCCGATGTGGCAAAATCATCAGAGTTCTACAACTTTAGAAAATAGTGAATAGGCATTAAAGAGGAGAGTACAATCCAGAGAAGAGCAACAAGAATGATTCAAGGTGTGGATCACTTAACTTACGAGGGAAGATTGAAAGAAATGGTTTTGTTTAGTCTGGAAAAGAGGAGACTGAGAGGAGACATAACAGTTTTCAAGTACCTAAAAGGTTGGTAGGAGGAGGAGGGAGAAAAATTATTTTTCTTAACTGGTGATGATAGGACAAGAAGCAATAGGCTTAAATTACAGCAAGGAAGGTTGGACATTAGGAAAAAATTCTTAACTGTCAGTGTGATTAACCACTGGAACAAGTTACCTAGGGAGGTTGTGGAATCTCCATCATTTGAAGTATTTAAGAGCAGATTAAACAAACACCTGTCAGGGAGAGTTTAAGATGGCACTTGGTCCTGCCATGAGTGTGGGGGACTGGACTTGATGACCTCTCGTGATCCCTTCCAGTTTCTATGAATTTATGAAAAATTTCAAATTTAACAATAACTTTGGACATTATTTTCTTTTCTAAATTTTAGGGGTCAAATTCTGCTATATTAAAGACAGTCATGTGCATCTTCAGCTGACAAATATAGTGAGCCATTAGCAAATTCAGGGATAGGATTTGACCTTAAGGGTACTATCCTGGCCTGTATTAGGCCAGGATTTCACCCCTGATATTTTATAGAAATTTTTCATTGTTTACTTTAGATAAATAAAAGGAAGTGTGAAATATATGTTTCCATTTTATGTTTTCTCCTCATGTTTTTCTATCTACCAGGATTTTGATCTAAAAATTGCAAAAGGAAGTAAACACTTTTCCTTTTAGTTTTACTCTGATTTTCTTGGACACATTGCTTGGTACCACAGATCTCAAAAGGAAGTGGGTATATCTGAGGGCAGTATTTAGCCCTTGGTTTACAAATTCCTATAAAAATGAATGGGAGATATGTAATCTGTGTTAGATAATTTTTTTTTTCTTTTCGCAATGGAAGGCCATTTCAACATCATCTTTCTTTTAGACTCTCATATTGCACCATACATGACTTTTAAAAAGCACAGACCATAATTACAAGTATTCAAGAGCAGGCAGATTGCATAGCAAATCATAAACAATTATCATAAAATATTATTGTAACATAAAATGATGTCCAAAATATAGTAGGGAAAAGGGATTAAAATGCAATATAAACCTTCAAGCAACTATGCACACAACCCATATGACAGCAAGAATAAAACATTCTCATGATTGCCAAAGACATTCAAATGGCTGCACACTTACTTCAAATTGATCCAGAGCAGAGGTAGGAGCATTCAAAAATGCCAAGAAAGAATTCTGTGAGTCTTGGTGCTTTACACCTAGAAAACAGCAGCAAGTTTTTTAAGCTACAGAAAAATGACTGTTCCATGGAGGCCCTTTGTCTTGCTGAATCTGGTTATAGGTTTCACCTGAGTCATGTAAAATTTATTAGGGACTGTCACTTCCGGTCTGCTACTCAGTATGAAAGAAGGTATCTTTTTAACAAACATGCAAAAAGTATACAGCATATAGTTAAGTGTTCACTTCCCATGATGTGCCATGAATGCCAAGATGATGCACTAGATACACTGAACATATGTATGTAAGCTGGTAATATGCAGATCTGTCCCTTTACAATGTGTTAATACTAATTCACATACATGTGTGGTTCATTTCATACCCTGTACCAGGAGGGTCCCTAGATCCCTGGAGAGGTGCACCCAGGGAGAAAAAGGAGGTGCAGGTGACCTTTGTGCTGCTTCCTTTCTTTAGAAGTTCTGTTAAGAAAAAGCAGCTTCAAATTGTGAGTGAGGTCCAAGAGAGGCACGTCCATGTGATTGCCAAGGAAATGTGCTGAAGCAGGACTTAATCTGGGTTGCTAGGCTGTGTCTTATATCTACTCAGTACTACCCACTGTTTTTCATTTCAGGACAGTTGAGCCCCTCTTGGAGATGCTTCATAAATGCAGTTCCATTCCAGACAGTCTTTCAGCAGGAGGACTCTGTACCCTATGAAGATACAGGGGCCGGCACAACCTATAAGGGTGGCCAAACTTAGGGAACTCAGGAGCCACACAAGTTGATTATTAAACCTTCAAGAGCCACACTGAGGCATATAGCCATATACTTTTACCTACTCCAAAATTATTAAGTTAAAATTCATTGCACACTTTAATTTTATTGTAGGAAGAGGGCAAATATTGACCTTACTGTCAGATTCTAATAATTACTTAAGGTTACCATGAAAATCAGGCCTATACAGTAAAAACTTAGCTGCTGCTCAATGTAGAATACTGTAGTCTAGTGGCGAGTTTTTTAAAAATCCTGACCATGCCACCATTTCTCCCCACCTTCCCAACCCCCTCTTGAACTAGGCTGGGGCTGCTTTCCTGAACTGATTTGCTGACATTCTTCTGGGAGCCACACCTTTTCATTCAAGAGCTGCATGTGGCTCCTGAGCTGCAGTTTGGCCATGCCTGCTATATATGAATCAAGCCCAGTATGTCTGATGTCATGTCCTGACATTATTCAGGTCCTTATTACTGCATAGTTAATCACAAACACGAAATAAGCTCTAATAGAAATAAGGTGACTATAGAGCAGGGGTCTTAAACTCAAATCACCACAAGGGCCACGTGAGGACTAGTACAGGGCCACATGAGGACTAGTAGGTTAGCTCAGGAGCCACACCACTGAAACCTTTTCATACAACAATATTGCAAATATCAGTAACAATTGTTGTTGCAGGCCACAGGAAACAGCTTTAGGGGCTGCATGTGTGTTTGAGACCCCTGCCATAGCATATATCTGATTGGGTATGTCTACACTGTGTGTTTAAGTCGACTTAAGGGCCCTTAAGTCGACTTAAACAAAGCTCTGTCTACATTGCAGGGCAATAAAGTCAACTTTAGCATCAGGTAAAGTCGACTTTATTACTTCTGCTTATAAAGTCGACTTTACAGTTAAACTCCAGATTTAGTAAACTATTAATTACAAATTCTTGATTATGACTGAATACTGCAAGGTAGACTTGTTCAGCTGATTGAGAACTAGATTTCCTTTTTTTTTTTTTTTTTTTTTGGAGTTGTGTACTATATTAAATAAAATGTTCATTAAGATAAAAATGGAAGGATAAACATATGGAAAGCCTATCTTCATAATTATCAAGATAATATTTATTCTAACTATCAAGCATCAAGAAAAACAAGTCTCAGTACTAAGCACCAGTTATTTCTGAATATTCTGTAGTATTCCTGCACTGTCACAATTGTCCTGCTGTACTCAGAGGCCTATCTACACTTGATAAAAAGGAGTTGTAGCTGACAAAGATTGCAAAGCCTATAAAATGACTTGAAGCCAAGCATTACTGTTGTACACAAATTTAGGTAATTTTGAGTTCTAATGATCAGTTACTACACCTGAGAAAGTGGCACAACATCTTTTATTTGTGTCTGTCTGAAACAGTGAAATTGCAATCTGCAACTGTTTTTTCCAACATGCATGGTAAGACATTAATGTTACGTGAACTCATCTGATTCTCCTAAGTCCACCTCTCAATGCACTTGTTTGTATTTGGAAATTACACAAAAGTCTCTGCTCCAAGCAACACTGCTGGGCAGTACGTGTAGTTGTTTCAAAAGTCCCAAAATCCACTGTTTTAAAAATTAGACAAAAATGAGTAAGCTGATTCCGTCCATGCCTCCACTGCTATGTTTAAACACTAATCTGCTGCAGGGAGAACAACCTTTAAATGTTATCAAAGTCATGCAATTATTTCCTTTCTGAGTGTAGACATAACCAGAGAATTTAGATATGGACAGTACTGACAAACTCTACTGAAGTGTAAAAAACCCTTATCTACCAAAGAAAAAGGTTTATTGAAATTTGTTATATTACTAATGATTACACAATGGTCAATTCTATATATCAGTTGAAATAAAAATAATTCAGTTCAAGTCAAAATGACTCATATGCTTCAAGTGCACCAAGAAAATGCCAGATTGTATAACAAGTTCATACATAACTGTTGTGAGTACCTTTTACCATGCAATAGCTGTATTAACATTTAGATGCCAGAGTCTCTCAGCATCATGGTTCTTGCATGACACTCCTAATTGATAAGATGTAACCATTATGTACGGTATGTTCTTGTTTATTTTACCACCAGTTGCCATACCCTTTTCTGATCTAAGGTCTTCAGTCTCCTTTTTCAGTTTTTCAATTTCTGACAACAGCTCCAAGTTCTTCTTCTCCGACTCTTGAAGTTTACTGTAAAAAAAAAAAAAAAGAAAAGAAACAAAAAAAAATTATTTGCCGTCAGCACTCCAAATTCTCCCTTTTTTTTTGGTACATCTTTGCATATTATTAGGACTGCTGTTTAGTTAAAATCAATGCCAGCCAAGTTGCGTTGTCAAATAAAACATGATGTCATCAAATCAAAGCCTGAGTTTAGAATTCTGTTATGACTTGTTTAGTATGGGACCTTGAAAAAGAAGTGAATAATTTCCTTTGAAACAAAGAAGGAGTTCTGTCTGTTTTACTGAACTAGACTAACACAGCTGCCCCTTTAGAAATTTCCTTTGTTTACCCTTTAGGTTGGCCCATGCCTCTGATTTATGGCCTGCGAATGAGAAGAAAAGACTACATTTAAAAGTAAGCATAAAACCGATAATTTCATTTGCTAATTCATTAAGTTTGTGCTTCTCAGCATTGAAAATATTTTCTGTTCAGTTATTCCCGAGTTTCACTATAAATATATTTTGCTAATATAATGCTATGCTTACCATTTTCTTCTTAAGGATTTTCTGATTCATAATCAAGTAAATGTTACTGCTGTGAACGTCTATAACTGTTTTCATCCAAGGAGCTCTAAGCATTTTTCAAATGCTAGTTACTCCTCTGTCTTTGGGGTTTTATTCTGCTGCCCAACACCACAGCATCTGAGTCCTTCCTAATACCCACGCAAGTTGTATACGTATTATCATCATACCCATCTTTTACACAAGTAAGATGATGTTCAGAGAAACCGATCAGCCCCAGTCAGTGGTAGAATCAAGGAGAGAACTCAATAGCTGTGGCTCCTCAGTTCTACCCACTAAATTGCATTGCCTAAACATTCAAGGCCTTATTTTTTTCTGTGAATCCATTGACCTAAAACATTAGGTTCAGTTAGGTTGACCTAAAACATTAAGAAGTTAAATTTCAACCTGATGTGCAGGCTTTTAGCTCCTTTACTGTCATGAGCATTAATGGGAACTGAATGGCTAAAGACTTGTACAGTGAGTTGAAAATATACAATCAAATCTTCCCATCACACACCTTAAAAAATAAATTTTGTCACAAACTGGACTTCTCATCTCCAGCCACACTATCAGCTCCAGCTCAGACAGAAAATCACTTCTCTCACATTTGCAATTCACATGTCAGTTCTTTATCCCAATCTTCACTATTGGCCCTTCCCATGTCTAGATGTTTACTGTTAAGATGTCTACAGTGACAGATGTATTATGGTATAAAGACCTTATACAGAGACTTCAGCTGACAGGTTCATGTACATGTCTAGTCTCCTTGTTTAGAAAAAGGGTTTTCAAAGGCTCCTAAAAGTTACCGATATAGAAAACATGCTATAGGGCATTTTCCCAAGAGCACAACTCAGAATACTGAATACTTTACTTTTCAACAGAACAGGTGTAGCATGGATAGTGGCAGTGCACATTCCTCTCCTAGGGAGCTTAATCCTAATTTGGAGGAGTCATTTTTTGGGGTTAAAAGACCCTGTTCAGTCCTCATGCTTATTTTGTCCTTAGCCTCTCTGCTCAGACTACCAAGAATGGAAACAATTAGTACCAA
This sequence comes from Podocnemis expansa, assembly GCA_007922195.1. NCBI lineage: Eukaryota > Metazoa > Chordata > Testudines > Podocnemididae > Podocnemis > Podocnemis expansa. Next base: position 45,189,461 of record ML682004.1, read on the forward strand.
TCTCAGTGGTGGATGCTGTGATGTGAGTGTTTGGACTGGACTCCTGCCATCAAATTTATTTTCATAAGCTGCCAAGAAGCCTTCCATGGTACCAGCATTCCATAACTTCTGACCTTTGGCTGGATTACAACTTATGATCTACAAGTCAAATGCCCCACAATTCCCCCTTATGAAAGAAAGAAGAGATCACTGAAAGAGGGAAGAAAAAAAAATCCTAATAGGTAGGGTTTATTCCTGTAGAAATCAACATGCGAAAATTGATTTTGTCCATCGACTCCAATAAACCTGTCAATGAAGTAGAAAGGAATGTATTTGTTGAGACAGGCAAACAAAACTGTCTGTTACTCTGCCCCAAAGGAGTAAAACATTTGTCGGAGAAATTATTTGATTAAAGAAAAAGTGCGTTCCGAACAGGGATGGTGGAACAATTTTTAAGAGTGGGGGTGCTGCTGTTGAAACTCATGTATCTGATGTTTGTTATTACTAATTCAAGCTGGGAGTGCAGCAGCTCTTCCCTGACACCAATAGTAGTAATCTTGGAGAGGAAGAGGTTAATGCCCTGGTCAGTGTGTCCCAGGGAGCCAACAGAAACAAAGCACAGGTTTTTGAACTGGAGCAGCACCCTTGCCTGTTCCTGTTTGGTAGCAGCAGATCTCCTGGAAGGATCAGGAGGAGGCCAGAGAGGGGCCTGAGGAAGGATCCAGCAATATCCTTGCCAAAGATAAGCTCAAGTTTGTAACTGAACAGGCATGAGTAGAACACAAAATGTTTGCTGAGATACAGTCAAGGTATTTCTTTGTTTTTGGTTTGTTTTTGGAGTTCGCTGCGCTAAACACATGTATCTACCCCCCCCACCCCCACTACCCTGTAACTACCTGAGTTAAATCCCAGAGAAGCAACTCTCTGTGTTTCTTATCTGTTCTTTTTAATTAAAGATTAACCCTTTTAAAGTAAGCTCTGGTTCTGTGTCCTAAAAGGCAAGAGGTTTTGTGTGCATGTGCCTCAGACTGCATAGCCAGCTACTAAAGGGATTCTGTCTCAGTTGCAGCTGATATCCCAGCTGGGGTTCAATCATTCTCCTGAGGGAGGAAAAAAAGTGATTGAGGATACCTCACAGGAAGGAATTCCTAAGTGTGCCTTCCCGGGTTTTCAAGATGTTTTTTCATATCGGTACTGGCAGCAATACCACTCCAAGGCCAGGAAACTGGTGGCCTTGGAGAGTTTTAAGGACTGTTGCAGGCCCCCACCTTCTGCACTTAGAGTGCCAGAGTGGGGAAACAGCCTTGACACCTATTTCCAGCACCCCTGCTTCTGAAAGTCAGAAGACAGAACTCTGGTACTTCATAGGTGCCTATACACAAATGCGAGAAGCCTGGGAAACAAGCAGGAAGAATTGGTAGTACTGGCGCAGACAAAGAGCTATGATATAATTGGGATAACAGAGACGTGGTGAGATAGTTTGCATGACTGGAGCTCTGCAATGGATGGGTATAAACTGTTCAGGAAGGACAGGCAGGGAAGGAGAGGGGGAGGAGTAGCACTATATGTAAAAGAGCTCTATGACTGCTCAGAGCTTCATTATGAAAGTGGAAACAAGCCAATTGAAAGTCTGTGGGTTAAGTTTAGAGGGGAGAGCAACAAGGGGAATGTTGTGGTGGGTGTCTGCTATAGATCACCAGATCAGAAGGAGGTGGATGAGGCATTCTATGGACAACTGGCAGAAGTTTCCAGATCACAGGCCCTGGTTCTCATGGGGGACTTCAATTACCCTGACATCTGCTGGGAGGCCAATACAGCAGTGCACAGGCAATCCAGGAAGTTTTTGGAGAGTGTTGAGGACAACTTCCTCGTACAAAAGCTGGAGGAACCAACTAGGGGCCTTGTACCTCTTGACCTGCTGCTCACAAATAGAGAAGAATTGATGAGGGAAGTAGAAGTGAATGGCAACATGGGTAGCAGTGACCATGAGATTATTGAGTTCAAGATGCTGATTAAAGGAAAGAAGCAAAACGCAGACCCTGGCCTTCAGAAAAGCAGATTTTGGCTCCCTCAGGGAACTGATGGGCAGGATCCCTTGGGATGCTGATCTGAAGGGGAAATCTGTCCAAGAGAGTTGGCTGCATTTTAAAGAAACCCTGCTAAGGGCACAGGAAGATACCATTCCGATAAACAGAAAGTACAGCAAAGGTGGAAGGCACCCCGAGTGGCTTAACAGAGAGCTCTGCACTGAGCTGAAGCACAAAAAGGAAGCTTACAGGAAGTGGAAGCTAGGACAGATGACTAAGGAGGCATATAAAGACATTGCTTGGGACTGCAGGGATAAAATCAGAAAGGCCAAAGGACAAATGGAGTTGTGGCTAGCAAAGGATGTGAAGGATAACAGGAAGGCGTTCTACAAGTATGTCAATAACAAGAAGAGGATCAGGGATGGTGTAGGTCCCTTACTGAATGGGGCAGGTATCCTTGTGACAGAAGATGAGGAAAAAGCCGAAGTGCTCAATGCTTTTTTTTACTTCAGTTTTCACAGGCAGGGTCAGCTCCCAGCCCACTACACTAGGTACGGTAGATTGGAGAGACAAAGAGAGGCCCTTGGTGACAGAAGGTCAAGTTAGGGACTACATAAAGAAGCTAGATATGCACAAGTCCATGGGGCCGGATGAACTGCATCCGAGGGTGCTGAGGGAGCTGGCTGATGAGATAGCAGTACCGTTGGCCATTATCTTTGAAAACTCATGGCGAACGGGGGACGTGCCAGAGGACTGGAAAAAAAGCAGATATAGTGCCGATCTTCAAGAAAAGGAAAAAGGAGGATCCAGAGAATTACAGACCTATCAGCCTCACCTCAATCCCTGGAAAAATCATGGAGCACCTTCTCAAAGAATCCATCATGAAACACTTGGAGGAAAATAGAGTGATCAGGAACACTCAGCATGGATTCACCAAGGGTAAATCATGCCTGACCAAGCTCATCGCCTTCTATGATGAGATGACTGGATTTGTCGATGCAGGAAGAGCCGTTGATGTGATATACCTCAACTTTAGCAAGGCTTTTGATACAGTTTCCCACAGCATTCTCATTGGCAAATTAAGGAAGTATGGTTTGGATGCGTGGACTGTAAGGTGGATAGAAAACTGGCTAGATCAACGGTTTCAGCGTGTAGGAATCAATGGCTCCATGTCAAGCTGGCAACTACTAACGAGTGGTGTGCCTCAGGGGTTGATCCTGGGGCCAGTTCTGTTCAACATCTTTATTAATGATCTGGATGATGGGATAGATTGCACACTTACTAAGTTTGCAGATGATACCAAACTGGGGGGAACGGTGAACACCCTGGAGGGCAGGGACAGGATTCAGGGAGACCTAGACAAATTGGAGCAGTGGGCCAATAGAAATCTCATGAGGTTCAACAAGGACAAGTGCAAAGTCCTGCAGTTGGGACGAAAAAAACCCATGTACTGCTACAGGCTGGGGAGTGATCAGCTAAATAGCAGCACTGGAGAAAAGGACATGGGAGTTATGGTGGATGGGAAGCTGGATATGAGTCAGCAGTGTGCTCTTGCTGTGAAAAAGGACAATGGCATACTGGGCTGCATCAGAAGAAGTGTTGCCAGCAGATCGAGGGATGTCCTCTATTCTGCACTGGGGAG
>ML682004.1:45193508-45266834 GCA_007922195.1 Podocnemis expansa
TGGGGGGACAGCCCCGGCTGGCGCCCCCGACCCGCTGGCAGCGTTTGGAGGCAGCTCTTGCGGCTGGCTCCAGCACCCCCAGCCGCTCACCCCCCCCCACCCGCCGGGGGCGGGTGCCCCCATTCCGGGGCTACAGCCCCCTTTCTGGGGCTGCAGGGTGAGCTGCCGCAGCGGCTCACCCCCAGGAGGCTGCAGCCCCCTGACAGAGGTACCGAAATAGCAAGTTCACAGTGTGAACCTGCTATTTCGATTCCCGCTTTTCCCCCTTATTTTGAATTATCATTTTGTTAATTCGAAATAAGTTGTTCCGAAATAAGGGTTATTTCGATATACGGTTGTTTCGAACAACCGTATCGGAATAACCCGCTGTGTGAGAACACAGCCATAGTGATAAGAAAACAACACATAATTCATTATCAGATTTTGACAGACAAGATATTTAACAGTTATAACAAGGAACGTCACTGCCTCGGGGAAAGACCCAGTGCACTGGCCCAGGCCATGCCCCCTAGGCCATGATCTGGCACTCCGGGCCTGATCGTGCTTTGGGTTCCTGCCACCTCCACACTGGTTCCAGATCCCTGACCAGGTTCAGGGCTGGGAGAAGTAGGCGCCACCCCAGGTGTCCCTGCCTCGACCCCCCGCTCGGAGAAGCAGGCACCACTGCAGGTGCCCAACCTCAATCCCCGGCCTGGGCCGGGGCTGGGAGAGCAGGCACTACAGCAGATGCCCCATCCCTAGGTCCCTTCTCTGTGTGCCAGGCGCTAGCGATGCCTCTGGTTATAACTAGATGTTCTCTCCCCAAAAGGTGTTTGGTAAGCTACCATAGCGAAGTTCCATCAGAACTGTTCAGTCTCACCATTCGGTAGACATGCTGGAAGCCTTCACTTTATTTAACTCATCTTGAATGGCCTGTTTGGCTCGGATTTCTGCATCAAGGGCTGACTGCAATTCCAGCCTTGCCGACATATCCAGTTTTGCAAAGCGGCGCATCTTCCAGGGCATGTCCTATTAAAAAGAAAATCATAACAAACACCACCTCTAAACGCAATTAATATCAATATTATTATTATTGGTAGCTCAGCCTATTATATTTTTGACATGAGAGCTAATCAGACCCAAAACGATTTTGGAAAGTCCCCCAATTCGTCATCTCTTTTTTCTCTGTAAGTTCTAACAGAAGATGATTGTCTCATTTTTCCACACTCACACAACTTTGTGAACCACAGTAATTTACATGCAGCTTTGTGCATCCACACAGCTTTTTGAACAATAGTCATTTACATGCTGTGAGATATTAAGGGCAGCAGGCATTCTAAGAGTGAGTGAAGGGAGGTATATCAGCTGTAGAATGTTAAGAGCTTGTTTCCCTAGTGGCTAGCTGTGGTTACTGCAGGGCAATCAGAGGTAGCTGAGATCAGTTAAGGCCTAGCCAGGTGCCTGATAAAAGCTGCCCTGCCCCAAACAGAAGTTGTACAAGCTGGAGAAGGAGCAGGAGGTCAGTGCTCTGCTGTAGAATTGCCAGAAGGCATTGGAAAAGAGACAAGAGATAGATAACCAGTGGTGAAGCCAGAGAGCTGGAGAAGAAACCCAACAGAAGGGGATACTGGGTGAAAAACCTAAAAAAAAGGTGAAAAGGAGGGGGAAAACAGCCCAGAGGGAAGGAGTGCAGGACTGGGAGTTGGTCAGCAGCACATAGGTGCATCTCTTAGTGCCCCTTGGCTGGGACCCAGAGTAGAGGGTGGGCCTGGGTCCCAAACCCCCTCCTTATGCCAGGAGTGACACCAGTGACAGCCCCTATGGGCAGAAACAAGGAGGAAGGGGACCCCTGTGACCCACTAGCCTTCCAGAGCACAAGACCCACCACCGCAAAGGTACTGTTATTTCTCACAATGCACAGATTCCAATGGATCCCATGATAAGGCTCATGTAAGAGCATACCCAGGAATTTAATTCTGATGCCCTTTGGAGGGCAATTCTGTGCCACCCCTCCCAGCTCTCGGAGAAGCTCTATATTCTCTCCTACCCTAGCAGGAGATCACTTTTCCCTTTCCTGCCTCGACCCTGGCTAGAGTTTTGCTCCCTTCTCCCACTACCCCCAAGGGATTATGATGATTATGCCTCTGATGATTAACGTGGGGGTCCATACCCACTTCCCTCCCTTCTGCATGCCACCTGGCTCACACAGTCGAGTAGATCCTTCAGAGACAAAACATTCCATGATGGGACAGTGTGGATCTTTTTTATCTTTGCATTTTTAAGCAAATATTCACTTAATAAATTAATACAAAAATTTATATAACCACCTAAATAAAATTACATTTGAAATCACTTTAAAAGGAGATGGCATTCTATTAATTGACAAAAAATAAACTGTGGTACTCAATGGGAAAGACAGTTACCTAACCTTCACAAGATCTTATGAGACAGCCTCTTTAGATGTGTTAATACTGAAGGCAAAGCTAACAGGAACTTGCACATAAAATTATTAATATTAATACAACAAATGCTTTATGATTCATTAAATTTGATCCTTACAGTTGCTCTTGTACCCAAACTGGAGTTCCTCAGAGCCTCTAGTTCTTCTGTCATTTTAGAGGCCAAGGCTTGCAGATATCCTCGAGCATCCTTTTCATCACTCACCCTTTGCGTAAAAGAAAAGAAAAAAAAGAAAATTTTAAAGCAAAGGAACATTGAGTTTCAAATAAACGAGGCAACCTCGGCTCTACGATTGTAACAGATAAGCCCACTGCTACTTTGCGTAGTTTAATGATATAGTGTGTGCTACAAAGACAAATGAAGAAACTTCTAAAGAAACCAAATATCAAAGCTTAAGAAAGTAAATAATAAATATCTATGCCATGACTGGCATCATCATGAAAATACAGATTGTAACAGAATATAGTAGTTTGTTTTTGACAGCAAGATGGTAATTAAATAAGCTACCCAAAAATTAACATTTAGAGAACTCAAGCAACATCAAGCTTAATGGTTGCCTTTCTAATCTTTCAGTAATGTTTTCATAAGTGACTACCAAACTGGGGATATTAGATCTTTCTTTAGTACCTATTTAATTACTATTTTGTACAATAGTTTATTAAACTGCTTGAGCCAGAAGAAGGGGTTTTGTACCTTAACTTCCATGTCATAATGGCATGCCTTTCTGGTTGTGATCATGTCAACAAGCGTCCCCAAATTTTGTACTCTTTGCAAACAAGAGCTTCACTGCACAAAGACAAGGTTAAACAAACAAGGAGTCTGGGGGCACTTTTAAAGACTAACAAATTTATTCATCACATTTATTTTCATCTCATTATATAAGTTCCCCCTCTTCAAAGCATCTGAAGTGGGATTTTCTCCCATGAAAGCTCATGTGATAAATCTGTTAGTCTTTAAGAGCCACAAGACTCCTTGCTTTTTTTTTTTTTTTTGCTTTATTAGACTAACATGGCTGCTCCTTTGGAACTTTCCCAGACTCCTTTTTTGTTTTGCTGAACTAGACTAACATGCTAAGATCCAAACGGGCAGCCATGTTAATCTAGTTCAGTAAAATTTAAAGACTAACAGATTTATTTTTTGCATGACCTTTCGTGGGAGAAAATCCCACTTCATCAGATGCTTTGGAGATGGGGGAACTTACAGAATGGTAGGAAATAAATGCAGGGAAGTGTAAGTCATGGGAACAGGTCACATTGTAACTTGGCTCCCCTTCTGAAGAAGACAAGATTATATTTCATACTCTATTCTCCACAGCTAGATAATACAAATTCTGTATCACCAAAGCCAACTCAAGTTGTAGATAAGCATGTTTTAGAAGTTCCAAAGGGGCAGCCTTTGTTAGTCCTTAAGTGCCACAGGATTCCTTAGATGTTTTAGAAAGGATCAGAGCAAGTTTGACATACTCCAATTTGTAACTTGGATGGAAAGGGCCACTGACATATAGGAACATATTTTGTCACCCAAATAGTGGTCCCTAACTAGTGCATTTATAGTAACTTTTAGAGAAGGAGGAAATCATGTTCCTCTACCCTATTTATCTCTCTCTTCCTCCTAATCTTGCTGGTTATTACATCCCAAGCATTTTGTGACCAGTGACCTACAATGATAAATAGGTTATCTGGCTATTTCAATTCTGGAAGTGAAAATCTCTCTAAGCCCAGGTCATCCAAGGTAAGTTCTATACCAGGGGTTCCCAACCTTTGTAAGGCTGGGGACCTCTTTCTAACCAAAAAAAAGTTTGTGCCCTCCCCCCAAAAAAGTTTGTGCCTGGAACTCCCACTGGCAGAATCTGGCCCGTGCTGCTCTCTTGCCAGGGAGCTGGGGCCACCACAGCTATGGCCCCCACCCCTGACTGGGGAGCCGCTGTAGCCCCATCCCCCTGCTGGGGAGCTGCAAGCCACCTTGGCCCTATCCCTCTGCCAGGGAGTGAAGGCTGCCATAGAGATGCCCCCTTGCCCCTGCCCCCTCAAGTGTTCTTTGCCCACCGGCCCATTCTCCACCCCTCCTGCTGGTTCTCCCATCCCCAACCCCCACAGAACCCCTTTTTTCCCCCTTACCTGCTCAGGATAGGAGTTTTAAAAACCTCCCTGCCTGGGGGAAGCTCCCTGCTGGCCTGAAAGCCTGGGTCTTCCTGGCAACTGGAGACCCTGGTGGCATGCGGTTCAGCTCCCAGCCTGTCTGCAGACTCTGGTGCCACTCTGTGGCCCCGCAAGGGTCTGCGGACCTCAGGTTGGGAACTACTGTTCTGTACCATGACACAGATAATATTGTTCGATAACACATTATTGCTATAATGTTTGTTTTTCCTGCCAGCAGAAATTGTGTTTTAATAAAGCGTTGGAAGTACTTGTTAGTGAGAAGATGGGACAAGCGCAGGAATCCCAGGGATAAGTGTGAGCTCTCTCCAATATTTGCAGAAATAGGGGTGCAACCCACATATCTTGGCCTGAAATAAAGGTCATAGTCCAGAACCTATATTTAAAAAAACCCCCAAAGTCAGTTGTTTTTGTTTTAGTTATTTGGGACATGCTGTGCCCTATGGCCTAGGTAGCCTTTCCAGCCCAGTTTGCCATGTTCAGTGAACATGGTTAATTAAGTGAAATAGTAATAAATGAAATAAGATAGTAATTAGTACAAGATTATCACATGTTGCCTTGGAGTCCCACTGGGCTTGGTATCAGTGGGGTTTCCAGAACCCTTCTCTGTACTGGCAACATTGTTAATGACATCTGTGGAGTACAGCAGAGCCCTTCGACTGAATGGTTTAGCAGCTCATTCTCGCTTGTACGTCAGCATCCCATGATGTGATTAGATTTCTACTGACAGGGAAACCACAGAAGGTGAGCCATTTGGTTCTTATTTTTGATCTCCTCGGACAAAGATTGACGGTATCTGACTTCCTCTGCTCCTGCACCTGGGAAGACTTTTTCTTTGTATTCAGAACAAACTGATATTGACCTCTATCGCTGTCCCATCATTGGCATATACAAGGTTGTATTTTCTTATTTTGCTTTCAGTGTTACTTTCTTAGTAGTTTTGGTTCTTGATATACAATTCGCTCAAGCTTTCTCATTTCTTTTTCCTATTATCTCACACAATCTATTATGCCTTCTTATGTAGGTGTGATGTGCTGCACCCCCATCCCCAAATAATGTCATCTGTGTATCTTCTGTTTACCGTTGCCATGTATTCATGTGGCTTTATGCAGTGTATCATGTGAGGCAGGAGCGATTAGGGCCCAAGAAAAATCTGGGGCCCGGGCCCTGTGGTCCCCACCAAGTCCCAATTCAGGGCCCGGGCCCGATCCTGCTTGGGCTCTTGATGCGGGTGGCCCAGCCCCAGAGCCTGGGCTGGGTAAGACAGCCATTGCTGCAAGCAGCCCAGTGGTGGACCTGGGGCACTGGTGCTGGGACTTGGGGCTTGAGCCCTATAAGCCCATTCCCTGCGATGCCACTGATGTGATAAGGTGTTTTCTGAATACTCATGATATGTTCTGCATTTTGTGATATGATTCCTGTAGCATCATACATGCGTCCAGATATTAAAAAATGTCCTAAAGTGTATTTCACTTCACTCGAGGGGGGGAGGGCAGACTAACTGAGCTGTGCCCCATGAAAGTATGCATAAGAAAGGGAATGCAAACTAAGGGCCTCAGCAGGAAAGATTAAAAATACAAAATTTAAAATGAGAAGACTCTTTTTGCCTCTGGACTTCATCCTGCAAGCAAACTAAAAGAATTATACCTACCCACATGGCAATAAATACCTGGCTGCCACACCATCAGCAGCCAAAGCATGTGGATAAACTAGCAATGGACAGTAACAATGATCTTAGTTTAGCATGAGAGTTGTCTTTTACTTGGTAGTGGCTATCTCTTTGATTGATCAGCTATCTGAATTTGCATTGATTTAGCATATTCTCACTTATAATCATGTCTCAATCAATAAATTAATGTTGTTTTATGTTAAGCAGTGTGGGTTTTGGGAAGAGAGTGGAAGTGTAAATGCCTTATTTGGAGCAAAAGCATATCAGTTTCTTTGTTAAAGTGACCAGAGTAAATGAGCTAACAGCAATCAGGATCCTAATCTTTGCAAGATGGTAGTTCCTGGGGTTGCAACTGTGGGGTGCTTGCTGGGGGACCATCCCATGAGTGGCTAGTAAGTGCACTTCCACTGCCTAGAAGACTGACTACACACAGGAGGCTGGTGTAAGATGACTCAGGAGTAGGGGTTCACCCGGCAAGGGGGAATAAAGTTGGGCCCCAGATGTGGGAATCAGGAGCACAGTGGCACACCAGCCCAGACTGGAAGAGGGGAATGCCACAGTGGGCATTGTCCCAAAGTGAGGTAGGGATTCATATTTAGCTGAACAGTATCTGCCTTCCGTGACTGAATTAGTTTTGCCACACTCTGGGTACTCTCTTCTGGGAGATACGTTTGCTTTCAGTTTCAAGGCCATCATGAATTGGCAGTCCGTGAAACCCTGGTGGTGCAATCATTGATGATTAGATCAATGAGGAAATGTTCAATTCTATTACCTTGGCATGGTGGTTCCTTCCACTAAAAGAATTCTACATTTCACTAGTTCTAAGGGATTGGGTACTTGACCCTGGGAGCTGGCCCCTTCCACTCATTATTTAGTGTTTCAAGGATCCTCTTCCCAGAATGGGGGACAAGTACAAATGGAGCAGTTAAAAGGGAGAGCTTTAGGCTGCATGTCAAGAGTGATAGGGAGAGCAGGATGGAAGGAATACAGAGATGCAGGCATTAGTGGAGTTGGATGAGGCTTTGAAGATGAAGAGGAAAAACTGCATCTTGAAGGGCGGAAGCTATGCAACAAAGAAGCTGAAGAGGAGGTGCTTTAGAAATCTCCATTTGTTTGGATTCCTTATGGATTTTGTGCTCTGGCATGTGGCAGAACGCATCTATCACTAATTGAAAGGGATATACAAGATTAAAAATAAACACATTTATTACTTTTCTTGCTAATTTGAAACATAGAACTTTAAAGATCCAGTTCACTTGTCACTGTCTATAAAGTCTGTTTACTTTGTGCATTTCCCTCACTTGGTCACTGAAAACTATTTCATTCATTTGTTTTATATCAGCTATACTTTCAGGTATTTAATGTTGGAAACCTAGGATGCCAAAAGCTGCAGAAGAATATTTAAGTGAAAATGTTTCTGTTGAAGCTTAATGTTTTACATGTTTGGTTTTAGAAAAAAATCTGTATTTGAGATCAAAGTCTGAGTGGATAGCAACACTTGCATCAGTAAGTAGCAGTGAATTAGTTAAAAAGGAAGATAAAGCTAGTGTCTTCCTATATCCAGTATATAACCAGTAGGTAGCAAAAGGCTCACAGTGATTCAGCTATCATCTTCAAATTAATGTGTGACCTCAGAAGCTCTTGAATTGCTTTTGGTGTAATCAAGCCTGTTGAAGTCTTAGTCTACCAGTGTTCACATTTCTTCCCACAGTCCTGTAACAAACGTAGCAAAGGGTTTGAAGATTCCAGATACTTCTGGATCTACAGAATGCACCTTTTGTCTCCTTTACTAAATAACTTGATTATTTATCTTTATTCAAATATAAACATTTAACTTGTAAACTGCTTGGACCTGTATTTCTTAAATATAACTTTCTTAAAAGTAAAAATAATAAGGGTTTGATGTATCTCTCAACTCAAGAGAATTTGGGTAAACAGGGAGAAAGTAAAAGTTCTTGTAAGATAGTTTCATTTCTTACCTCAAACCAAAATACATCTGTGAAAATGTTCTTCTATAGTGATACTTTAAAATTCTATTATACAATCTCAGAAGAAGTTTTGCTAATTGATTTAACTTCTGTTTGGACTCCTAAAGTCTGTCTCATAATGCATGCATGCCTTCTGCTGAGAACAGTGGGGTTTGAGATTCAAGTAGTTTACTTTGGGACTTTTTTCCCTTTTATTTTTAATAAAATCTGTATAAGTTCTGAAAAGGGCCTCCTTGTTTCTTAACAAGTAGAGCTGTGAGTGAAGGAGGGAGGGGGAGAGGTGAGATTATTAGGCCTGCCTACCGTAGCATCCAGCAGCAGTGCGAACTTTGCTGCCACACTTGTGGTGCTGGCCAGTAGTTGGTGGCTGCCAGCAGAGGCATCAGCACTGGTGCCTCTGCTCCACTTGTGGCCACTGGCTGGCCCTGCCAATGCAGTCGCAAAGTCTGCACTGCTGCTGGGTGCTGCAGTGCGTGTACCTTGTCTCCAAGTGCGTGGGTCCCGGACCTACCGGGCCTGCCCATGGCCATGCCTCTGTTCAAAGAGCTTACAATATAAATAAACAAGACAGACAAAAGAGGATAAAAGTATTGTACCCATTTGACAGGCTGAGAACTGAAGGACCAAGAGATTAAGGGACTTGTCGAAAGTTTCAAAAAAATTCTGCAGTTGGACCAGGAACAGAACCCAGATTCCCTAAGGTTTAATCCACCTGCTTCCCGATTGGCTGAATGTATTTTAATGAAGAATCAAAGAAGTCCTGAGCTGGGCTGAACTTTTTAAATACAACTCTTACCCTGTCCAGGGTACATTTTGAGTTTTAAAGGGAGAAAATGAATGAAAAGTATGATGTTCTAACATCTCTAGTCTCTTTCAAATGCTATTTTATGGGTCCCCAGATAGCTTTTAAATGATGGAACTGAAAACTAAGAAGCTTGGAACAAAAGGCTTCCATTTTAATTTTAAAAGTAGAGAAAAGGCCACTTCTGATATTCTAAAGCACAGATTTACAGCAGCGAAAGTTTGCCACTAAGTACTATGTAGAAACTGATAGCAAGGTTTTATGAAAATCTGTGCACTATACTTTTTTTTGAAGTTGTGCATTCTTCCAGTTGTTCATCAAGTGCGGGGGAAACCGTATTATCCGATCTAATTGGGACCAGGGTCAGATTGCATAACCCAGTTAAATTGAAGAATGGGTGGTGGAGCTTGGGATATCTGCCTCACACATGGGGCTTTGGCTGACAGCTGGAGCCCCACCATGCATGGGGCTGGCAGCCTGAACCCCGATTCTGTCAGGCCCAAGTGAATGGTGTTTCAGTTAGTAGGGACAGCCAGACAATGGAGGCTTGGATAAATGGGGTCTATTGTCCTATCACTGATGATAACTGCCACTAATATACTTACACTATACTGCAGAGCACCTTGTATCTAAAAGGCTCAGAGCACATTAAAAAGGTCACATTAGAGAATTAAGTCTCTCACACCTGTAAGATATGTATGATATTCATTTTACAGGGGGGGCACAGAGATGTGACATGCCTTGTGAAGTCATTTAGTGAATCAGCAGCACAGATTTGTGTTCACCTTCTTTCGGCCACAGGCCTGAAGTATAGTATGTCTGACTATTTGAAGGTGTGATGTTTAAAAGTGACTGCATTATCATTAGATGGAACAAATCTTTTTCCTGATACCTAGAGAAGAATTTGTTGTTGACTCTGTGTCTTATTTTTTCCTTATTCTTGTGAAGGATTATAGTGGTTTGGATAATATTGGCTTGAGAACCTACAAACTACAATAAGGGATGGATGTGTGTGTAGGTGTGTCACCAGCACGTTGGAATTTGCAATAACAATTTGTTCTATTACCCTAACAGACCATAAATATGAAAACTTTTTAATATAGTGGAACAATGAAAAAGACTTTTTCTGTTTCTCCATAGCTGAAACACAAGAGAATCTGATGAGTAAATAGGGCAAGAGCAAGTTACAATCATCTACATGCTGCAACTACTGAGAGAGGGAAGGACACTTTAGGATGGTTCAAAGGGGGATATTATCTGGATATTAATACCAGAGCAGATTTCCTGAGAGTGATCTCCATTTGATTATGGCAAAGAGTCTCAACGGAAGTGATGGAAACCAGACCTCTTTTGCTATTTAAAATGGGGCTGGAAATAATTCTGTAAAAATTGTAGGAAACTGTGGAGATGATCCAGATGATGAGAGAGGTGTTTTCTGTCTCTAATTTCTATGAATCTTTTGTAACTACAGTACTGAAGAAAGCTGTTGATCTACACCTTTTATTGAGGGTGGGAAGCATAGAGGCAAAAATGTATTTAGACAGAAAACTGTTAACTTTAGGGAGAAGGCCTACCACCTTCACTTCTGTAAGCTATGGGTTACTATGGGTGCCACAATAAGAAATAGAGACTTGGACTGAAACTGCAAGTGCCTGAGAAAAAATTTAAGAACTTGCAAATATCCAAACTAGAGCTGCTCTTTAGAATATGAGATTATTATGTTATATTCTTCTTTCAAAACACATACAATTCCCACTGACACTCAAGAGGATTCCAGGTATGCATGCAGAGGGATCTATCTCCAGCAGAGGATCTCATTTTAATATGCAGCACAGAACTCTAAGTTGAACAGAAGGATGCTACAAGATTATCTGAGTAACAAATGGAAGAACAAAGGTACAAACAACACAAACTTAAGCCAAGACATGTCTGAGCACTGTTGAACAAATTTTTTGGGTGTTGTGACATAGCTCCTCCTCTAGCTTGGTGTGTCTAGCACTCCCTTTTAGTGGTAGGTCATAGAACTACTTCAATCCTGTGTGTTCTCATAGCCCCTTGTCTCTTTGTGTGGCTCTTGTCCCTCCAGTGGATGGTGTGTTTGGGGGGGGTGGGGTGGTCCCACCTTGAACTCTAGGTCCCACCCCAGGGACCCAACAAGTTGCAGCCTCATTCTACTGCTTAGGAAACCAGCTAGATTTCCTGGGTAACTTCCCCATGCCCTCTTGATGTAATGCTTAGACTCTGCTCAGGCAGGGGAAACCCTTGATCTCTGACAGCCTCACTGGGTGTGGTAGTGTCTAGCTAAATCTTCCCCTTCTGGCAGGATCTGTTTCCCTCAGGCCTGGGAAAGGTCCTTTGCCCCTTTGGTCAGAGGTTCTTCCTTCCCTGAGTCTTTGTACCCACAGGGTTCTTCCTGACCAGTGTCCTCCTCCTCCTCCTAGATCATATATGTTTAGTGTAGTAGCTGACACATCTGCTTTACATGCAGAAGGTCCTGGGTTCAAACTCCAGGAGGTTGGACTAGATGATCTCATGAGGTCCCTTCCAACCCTATGATTCTATCTGTCTGCCTTCTAACTGTGTCTTGCCTCCGCACGTGCACTCTGGTAGCTCTTTTCACTCTCACACTCTAATCTAGTGGTTCCCAACATTTTCTCTGCCATGGCACACCTTGCGACCTTTAATTAACACTCGTGAATATTCATTAGCCGATGAGCCAATCCAGATCTCCTTGAGTAGTTTTTCAAAAAAATTTGTCGCACACCTGCTCAGGCCTGACAGCACACTGGTTGGGAAACACTGCTCTAGCCATCCCCTTTCCCTGGAAGGGAGGCTTCTTAACAAGCCAAGAGTGGGTCCTTGATTAGCTCCAGGTGTGCCAATTAACCTGGAGTAACCCCTGCTCAACTTCTGAGGGAAAAAGAAATTGCTGAGCTTGGGGCTGACACACTGACCTCCTAGAACTCTCCAGAAATGCAGATGTGTGGTTTTCCTAGGATGAAAATTGGGAATCTCCTGTGTGAAGGATGTATTGTTATGTGGAAATATGAAACATGGAGGCCAAGGTCTGTCCTCCCTTTCTCCTCCTCCAGTGTCACCATTTTTAAGTGTTGGTTTTTCATGAAATTGTTGAGTTTTCATAAATTGAGGATAGGCCTCCATCCACCCATTTTTTTCTGGGTTGGAAAATAGTTTGAGTAGAACCCCTTCGTTCTGTGCTGTGTTGGTACTAATACTACTGCACCTAGATGAATGAGATATTTTACCTCCTGTTGCTGTAGCTGCTCATAAGAGGAGTTCCTGAAGAAGGAAGGAGAGGGAGAGTGGGTAGGTGGGATGGAGATATAAGGAACAGAGTTGTCAGTCTCAATTATTTCTAAAACTCATCTGTCTGAAGTGATGGTCTGCCAGACTTGATGAAATGGTAACATGCAGTCTCCTAAAGGGTGGGAGATGGTATCTGTTTCCCATACCTGAATTTGTGGTTGTTTTGTACCCTCAACCACTATCTTCAAAATTTGCTGTATTGATGTGGATTGCTGGGACAGGGTCCCAGCTCATCACAGTCTGACATTTCTGTCAGCACTGATGTGGTCTCAGTAGTTGGGGAGCAGTTTCTTAGCTGATTCCTGTGAACTAAAGTTGGAGCCTGTTTTTTGTAGATTTGCAAGAGCACTCTTTGTACAAGCTATTACAGAGAGACTTCTGTTAGAGGTCATTGCTGATCGAAGGGGTCTGTGACTTGGGATCTGAGCCTGGCCATAGATATTTTTCCAACATAAGTCATTTTATTTGAGATCTCTCACCTTCCTATATAACAGTGTGAATACCTTTGAGGTATATGTGTCTTGCCAAGACAGCAGATAAACCATGCATATTCATCAGGGACTGGGCTAGACTGTCTGCACATTAGGCATTCTTTGAATCCCAGGGAGTCAGGCATGCTAGAGAGGTCTTTGTCACATATTAGGGGAGGAGGGGGTATGGACAATTAGTTAATCTAGAAGGTAAGTGCGGAACTGAAACTTAATTTTCTAATAAGAAAGAATAATTCTGGGACAGAGGAGGCCCAGTGACTGCCCACTCCCACCTTGCCGCCAGGGAAAGAGTTGCCCTGGTAGCTTCAGCCCCCTGCTGCTGGGGATGGAGCAAGCTGAAGTCACTAGGGCTCCTCATTCCCTGGTGGCAGCAAGCCTGAAGCCACGAGGACTCCTCCAAGCATAGTGGCAGGGGTGGTGGGGGGAGAATCACTAGGGCTCCTTTGTCCTGCTGGCAGTGCACCTGAAGCTGGCAGGGCTTGCCATTACCCAGTGGCTTCAGGCTTGCTGCTGCTGGAATGGAAGAGCCACTGGGGATCTGCATGATTGCCAGGGTCTTAGGATGAAGCAGCTGCAGCTAACCAGGACCGAACGAGCCCTGTGTGGCTGCCTTCTGGCCTCCCCAGGTGGTTGTGCCCCCACCACCTGGACCTGGGAAACACCAAGTAGCTGAAGCCACCTATTGCTGGGGACCCCGGGAAGGCCCAGGCACAATTTCTGGGACCCCAGCAAGGGTGTGGGACAGCAGGGAACTGAGAGATTGGTCTCTCAGATTCCCCACACCGCCTCTTTCGTCAGTGGACGTGGTCCTAGTGAGGTGCACTCCAGTGACAGAAGGATGGTTGTGTGGACACTGTAATTATAGTGGTGACTGTCTGCTGATAAAACTTTTGTCGGCAGAACTGTGTGGTGTAGTCATGGCCTTCATCTGCCATCTTGATTTTCACTATACATTTAATTCTGGCCAGCTCCAAGACAATGGAATTTGTCTGAATAGTGATGTTGCATTCCCGGTTTCTGTAATGTTGGCAGTTTTCGACACTCACATTTCTATGATAGAACTGGAAATGTAACAAAGGGTTTGAAAAAAAAAATCCACAAATTAGGCTGCTTTGATTTGTTAGTCTCCACTTCTGTGAAAATTATGCCTTCAGAGAATATGGATCTGACTATATGGATCTGAATTATGTACATTCATTAAACAATGTACATTGCTTGGAAAACATCCAGAATTCCAGAGCCTAACTTTTTTTTTTTTTTTTGATATGCATTGAATGTCCATAAAAACCAAATCTTTGTGCAAATGTGGACAATAAAATTATACTGATGTTACAACTGTGTCAAACTAACCAGGTTTCCTTAAGAAGATAATATTTACACAATTTTACTGCAATGCACAAAAAAAAAAGTCATTTGCCTTAGCTGCTACAAAATGAGAAGAAACAGGAAGAGAACAGTAAAAAACAACAACAAAAAATTAGTGTAAGACACTGAAATCCCCCCCAAAGTGAGAGATATGTAGAAAAGTTTGGATACAAATTGTTTTCACATAAATTAAACAATACAAGGGGCCAAAAAATTTAAAATAAGTTCTATCCAGTAAAACTTTGTTTCATAACCTGTTTAAACTCAGGTGTGTGTTTTTCCCACTGTCTTAGAATGAGACAGAAACCATTCTAAATACAGCACTACAATTTGACAACAGTATTATTAGTGAATTCTCTTCAATGGCACTTCACACATAATAACTCCAAGTGCCTGAGCCTAACAAATTGTTGCTGTCTTGTAAAATTGCACATGAATTGCACTGGGTTTGTTCTACTCTGCCACATGTGAAGTAGCCCACGGTAGTCAATGAAGAAGGAAAAACTTATACTAATCCTCCCAGCCTCTTTGGTCACTCTTTGGGAGAGTGTGCTAAGCACCTGATTCCTTTAATCATTCTCCCAAAGCTACAAGTCACACACAAGCCTGCAATTCTTTGATGCTTGGACAGCTGCAGTTGTGAAGACAAAACTTCTGTTTTTATGGAAGAATAGGGTTTTCCCAACACTGAACATAAGGAAACATCTAGGGAAGAATCTAGTTCAAACTCACCAAGAGAGCCTGGGTTTTCCAGCACAACACCCTAATGAAAGTGCAAATACCTCCCTACAACTACTCCTGCATTGACCCTAGAGCCGGTGACTCACCACTGGATGATCTCAGTAATTTGGGCCTCCCAGTGTGCCACAGATTCCTTTTTATCAGCCAGGTCTCTCATTTCTTCTTCCAGCTGTCGGTTGTTTATACTTAGCCTCTCAAACATGGTGGTGAGCTGAAAGAGAGTTTTAAAAAAACATGTTTAATTTATAAACAGCTATGACTTAACTCTCTTGCTGAACTGATCATGGAGTTTTGCTTCCCTGTCCCTCATCCCGGCTACCTGCTTTAGAAATCTGTATCACCTATTAGAATAAACTGCATGTAGCAAGAAAGGTTGAAACATTTTCTTTTCATGTACAAACTTACACCCCATGAAAATTACGAACTTGTGACACTGCAGACAAATCTTAGGGCTTGATACTGCACAGTATAGGTGTGGAGTGTTGCTTTTAGAAGCACAAAATTAAAAGTGTTGAGCAAGAAAGGGAGTGCGAGAGAATCAGATCCTGTGTTATAGTTTTGCTATGTGACCACCAAGTTATTCTTGCTGAGTAGCAGGAATGAGGCATATGAGCGGAATACATTGCCATGTCTCCTCAGACACTCCTATTCTCTGCTCCCACATACCCTGTTTTATCTGGCACATTTGCATTTAAAGAATGGAATTGATATCCAATTGTACTACAACTTAAGTCCAATGGCTCTTCTACTAAGAGCCTGAACTGGCTTAGTGTTACCGATGAAGCCCCCTAGCGTAGAGGCAGTGGACACCAGAAGAGTTTTGCCAACATAACTCCACCACCTTCTTGAATGGCGTTAGCTGTGCTGATCCAAACACAAAAAATCCTCTGCTGTCATAGAGGCATCTACACCGAGGACTCAGCCAGTACAGCTAATGCAATGGGGTGTGTGATTCCCTCCAACCACCCATATTGCAAGCTGACATAACCAGGCTGGCAGAAGACTCTGCAATAGACAAACCTAAATAGAGGAATATACCTCTTGGTTAACCTTCCTTGCAGCTACGCAGCCTCCATGCATGTGTACACATTGTGCGAGATCAAGGCCATAATTGGCCTATGTTACTGTCAGAGAACAAACACAAACTAGACTAGATAATTCTTTATACAGATAAAATTTGAACCAGAAACTATGCAGGCTTGAATATAAATCCCTACTTGGTCTACAATAAAACACCTGCGTTTCTTTTAGTACTGAATTATAACAGCAAATTGGAATGATGCAAAAATCAATCTATTTTGCTCTTTTTCCTCAACATGAATATTGAAGTGTGTATTTATCAGTAAATAGGTCCTCAGTTAAATGGCCCAACATTTTTAATTATATTGAAATAGAAGTCCTCTGTGCACTTTCTCTAGTTACTAATGATTTGTGATTATGAATGTGAATAGGCCTACCTAAAAAATTCACATGTATCATTAACAAGACATAATGAAAATCTTTAATAAAATAAGGCAAAGTAAAAAAACATCAAGGACTCTAAATCTTACAGTGCTTAATGCCACGTCTATACTTCTACACTAATATGGAAATATTCTTTGTACAAAATGGTAATTTTAAAATATTTCTTTTTTTTAAATACATATAAAATAATTTAAAAAAACAATTAAACTTCTCCAACCAGCAAAGATCTGGAACAACTTAGTGAAAAAAGAACAAAAGGGATGATGTAACAATTATATTTTGCATAATTCTCTTCTCATTTTAATTGCATCCTTTACTTATTACACAGTAACACTAATTAAGGTGCCTTATAATTTATACCTATTTAAGATCTCAAATGAACACTTCTTGTTGTTAGGCGGGAATGATCAAGTCATTTCATAGTAATGAACAAGCAAGTATATACATTGGAACTAATTGCAGTATTGGACAATTAGATTGTTATTTGGGTCATGAAAGCAAATTATTATTGTTTTAATTTGGCTTATGGAATTGTTAAGAGTTTCTGGAAAAAAGCCAAAAAAAGTGTAATTTAGGATTTTTTTAAAAAAAATATATGCTTAAGAAATCAGATAAAACTCATTTCCTTTCTCAAACCAAATGGGAGACACTCCTCTGTGTAGGATCAGTTTAACTCTGATTTACCCTGTACTGGAAATTACAAGCTGGAGTCAGTTACCTAAAATGAGGGGGGTCTTATTCATGTCTACTATGACCCTGTATTATTTTCTTTATACAGGACACCTCATACTTGTAAAACATTCTAGCCTCAGCTCAGCAACACTCACCTTTTCAAGCTCGTTTGATAGCTTTTTGTTTTCTTCTGTTAGCAGAATCTTCTCCCGTTCATACTTCTGTTTAAACCCTGTTTCAAATTCTTCTCTCTCACTTTGGCTAAGGTATAGTATAAATACAATATAAGTTTCATGCACTGTAAATAATCCACTATATTGTTTCATTAAACTAATATTATAATACGTGAGTATGTATGCTCTACAAACTGATGTACACAAAGCTAAAGGAAAAATATTAAATAGGTAATTCTCTAACTCCCTAAAATGTGAACAACATGATTAGCTGCTTAGTCTTAGGACAGCGAGTCAGTGTGTTTAGTAAAACAAACAAGGAGTCTTGTGGCATTTAAAGAATAACAACTTTATTCATTGCATGAGCTTTTGTGGGAGAAAATCTCACTTTGCCTGACAAAGTGAGATTTTTCTCCCACGGAAGCTCATGCAATAAATAAAGTTGTTAGTCTTTAAGTGCCACAGGACTCCTTGTTTGTTTTGCTGAACTAGACTAACATGGCTGCCTCTTTGAAACTTGGCAACATGCAAGTGTATTTACTGTTTATCATTAGACAAAATTAACCTTCCTTCTCTGAAGGACTGATGAAGCCTAAGTATATTAACATTTCTCAGTCTATTTAAAAGTACTATTTTTTTTTTAGGAAGATCTTTGAAATGATTAGCAGTTATAATTCTGCAAAATAAAACACAGGAACATATTATGGTTCCAAGGCTTCCCTAAAATTAAAAAACACTAAGAGTTAATGGTAAAATCTTCAGATACACTGCTTTGTTAAAATGACAGAATTTTCATACACCTCTGCACGTTCTGGTCCAAGGAAGGATAAAAGGCATAAGTGCCAGAGGTGAGACCTGAACCTAACAGCATGTGCAGAACTGTTACTGGGCTAGCAGGAGCGAACCAGTGATGAGGATTACTTCTGCCTACAGTTACTCCCAGGCTAATTTAGCAGACCCAAAACACCACACATTTGGATTGCTAACCCATTAAAGATTCACCCATCAGTATCAATTGACCATCTCAGCCATGAATGAATGTATCATGATGGAACAGGAGATGTCAATATCAGCAGATTCTCAAGCCTGTTCAGATTGCTCATAATAAATGGAAAAGTAACATTTTTCTTTCCCTCTGAATACTACACACTTGGCTTACTAGTACTAAGGCCTGCTCTGCACTTCATGCCAGGTCAACAGAAGATACAAAAGCCATGTACTAGAGAATGAGCATCTCCTGCTCAATGACTTACGCTCCCTTACCACCGTGACTTCACTCAGCTGCACCAACAGGAAATGCCCTCCAGTCAAAGAGGTATTACTCTTTTGTGTGGGGTGGAATTACTGCACTGCATGGAGAGCACTTCTGGGATTTACTGAGTGGGTCTCCACTGGCCGCTCAATCGATCTCAGAGTGTTGATCCATGGACGCTGATGGAGAATACTCCATCTAAACTTACACTTAGAAAACCTAAGTTTAGCAGTGTAAGGATATGAAAAATAGTACCAATAATTGTTGTAAAAAATTCTCTCTGACATTATGAAACCAGTTTTTCTGAAAACAACTGGCATATTCAGAATATTATGAAATAAAACTCTTATTAGCTCCCGTGTAGCACAATCTACATAACTTGCTCTTTTCTTTGCCACTTCTAACTAATGCTGATGATAAAGCTTTAAACCACATCTCAGCATCTCAGATTTTTTTAAACTACCAAACATTCATAAATACTGACAAATTCATATATAAATACTGACAGTTTTTCAATTTCCGTATTTGATATGTTATCTTTTTATAAATGTCTTTGTTCCAATAATTGAGAGGTTGAGGATAAAACTTTCCAGGTGTTTCCTCATCCTTTGCAATACTGATACTTAATGCCCCTTTGCTATTAGCAGAGGCTTAGAAAACATTGTATATCTGGTTATTAAAGCAAAAAACTCTGTAGGTAATGAGAAAAGTGCTATAAAGTTTATAAACTAAACCAATGTGTTCTAAGGAAGACCACCAAATACTTGAAATGGAGCAACAATTTTAATTCTTAAATTCCTAATATTTATGATTCACTCAGAAATCAGTGAGCTACTTCATTTCCAAGTGAGGTCGTCTATTTTTCCACAGTTTTACTAAGACCCCAGTCATGCATTAGGATCTGCTCGAGCAGACCTTGACTCTTAGCAACTCAATGGGACTCTGCCATCTGTCTGATCTAAAAGAGCCTTGAGCAAGGTCAATCCTTTATAAAGAACCTTTTATATTCTTGAGCTCAGATCCTGTGAGACACTTAGTCCTTCCTATGATGTGCTGTGTATCTTTGACCAGGGCTGGATTTCGGGGCATGTGACCCAGATGATTGCCTGGAGTGCCAGGTTAGGGGGCACTGGGCTCTGGGTGTTGTTTATGGCAAAAGGGAAAACAGAATGTTTGAAGTAAAATGTTTCAGGTATTATGTATATGGATTTATTTTTCACTAATCTCCTAAAATGTTCTGGACCTTTGCAGAATCTTGTGTATCCTTCCAGACTTTCTGAGAACTACATTTTCCTTCCGCCTTCTAGAATATTGTCAGCCATGACCTTGCAGGTATATAAGGGGCAAAGTATCACCAGTGAAATACAAGAACATGTAAAATTAGCTCAGGGGAGTGAACTATGACACCCTAATAATGGACTGCACTCCCAAATTAGCAAGAGTGAAAGATGTCATTTACAGTAAGACTGATTGATGATGAAAATGGCTGTATTCAGACAAAGGAACATGATCTGTTTCTACTCTCCGGATGACTCTACAGGAAAAGGCCTAACAGAATTATTTATAAACTTTTGAATGAGAATAATGTAAAATTTCAGGACTGCTAAGGCCAAGGCTACACCAACGGCACAAACATGAAGAGAGGAAACAACTACATCCAAACAAGTATCCTTGCACTGAATCCAAGAGCTTTCCTCATACCATGTGGCTGCTATTCCCTCAACCTCGTTGTGTCTGAAGTAGAGTCATCTTCTCTAGGTTCATGATCACTCTAGGGAATACTGCAAAGGATATACTTCCTGTCTTCAGCATCAGCTGTCACATGGCACATGCTCACTGACACTACTACAAGTCTAACTGCAAAGCTGTTAAGTGCCATTCACTTGATGAATCACACTGACAGCATAAAGTCAGTGAGGGACAAAGTTACTGAGGTTTGTGATGCCCTGGTGGGAACTGTCCAGGTAAGTAAAACTGAGGTTAGAATCCAACACGAGGTGCAAAGACTGGCAAAGCAGATCATGGACTTCAAATTTCTGGTCTCATTTGTCATTTGATATGATATTGTGTCCAAGCAAATTCTGTAAGCATGGTATTACATATTCATCTGATGAACATTATGACCACTATTGTTTTGATGGGAAGCTGCCTTGGTTTCCTGGTGGCCTACAGAGACAATAGATTTTCAGATGCCATCACTGCTGCCAAAGAAATGGTGGAAAGCTTAGTAGTTAACCTGTCTTCAGAGAAACTATCAGAAAGAGACAGTTTGGTTATGAGAGCAGAGATGAGGTGATGAGAAGTTCAGAAGAATACTCAAGAGACAGTTCTTCTGCTTGCTCATTGACACTGTTCAAGCGGTCATTGGAAAAAGGTTTGAACAAATGATGAATCATGGAAAGAGCTGGTTGTTTTTTTTTTATTTTTTTATGACCTTACTAAGCTACTGGCAAACAGGAAAACACTCAAACAATTGTAATCACCTTCACTGGGTGCTGAAATAAGAGGACTGTTCAGACATCAAAGCTAAAGACTTGTGTCAAATTGGACAATATTCATCACATGTTGCCACGTGACCCTCCATTCCATATTCTCCAATTCATTCATAATGTAGAGCTGAAAGACACTTTTCCTAAGGTTTGGACAGCTTCGACAATTCTGCTCATGACCCAGTCACTGTTGTGAGTGGGAAGCACAGCTTTTTGAACCTCAGGCTCATTAAAACATATCTTCAATTGACAATAACCAATAAGAGACTGAAATCACTTGCTACTTTATTGCTTGAAAAATGCCATTGGCCAGTCTTTGCATTTCTCTAATGCTGTGTTTCAATTTGTGAGGGGAAAGATAAGAAAAGTGACCTTTTGAATTATAGGACTAGGGTTAACATTCTCAGGCTGTCATCCACTGCAGCACTACTTAAAATGTTCCAGAGGGGTAGCCATGTTAATCTAGTTCAGAAAAACAAACAAGGAGTCCTGTGGCACTTTTCAAGACAAAAACATTTATTTATCACATGAGTTTCTGTGGTATAATCCCACTTCATCAGATGCATGAAGTGGAAACTGCAATTTGCAGATGAACATTCTAGGTGAAGTGGGATTATCATTATATATAATATTATACAGACTGCCCCATTCATTCTAGATCCAATTCCTGTTCATTTTTTCCTTACAGAAATCTAAAAGATCATGCTGGAACTAGAGTTATAAAAATCAAACATGAACAGGCTAACTTTGTGAAACTTTTCAGCTAGTACATCAGAACTGGAAATTTGATCACCTTTTGACTTTTGCAGCTGCACAACTTTGGGCTGTAACCTGATAAGTTCTCATAAACTATGCACAGTCAGGGTTGGTCTGTATTTGGATGAATGCTCCAAGAAAAACGTGGCGCTATAGGAAATAATGTTGGCGATTTATTATACAACATTCTCCCTAATGAGACAATACTGAACCAATATGCCAAAAGGGTGCTAAAAGGTCACTATAGCATTCACGTGACATCCATTACCCTAACTATTTGGAATCACTAAATATATGGTAGCCTTTTTAACATTTGTATGGTTTTTGATACCACTATTTCGGCAAACCTTTAATTGTGATAGCGATAACATGTTCCTTGTGGAAGCTTCCCCTATGATCTCAACTATATATTATTATTCTTCACTTCTTGTCCTAAGACAAACCTGTAACGTACCACCGCAAAATCATCTTGGCTACCAATGTGCTCCTCTGATCATTATTGATTTGTTGTGTGTGATCCTGCTCGGAATTCAAGGTAAGAAGGGAATAGTAGGAAAACATACATTAGTGGTTTTGACCACTGTACCAGGAATGCTTCGCCTCTGGTACTGTGCCCTTGAGCAGTACAGAAGCAGTAGGTTGGACACTTCTTCTTTTACCTGATGTGATTTGTGTATCATCCATCTTCACCCTTATGGTGTACCCATGTATCATCTAATTCAAAGTATTTAATTTGAGGTATTTTTGGAATGCTTATGACATACTGAACACTATTGTTACGGTACCATGTTTCCAGCACTATCACACATGTATAGATATGAAACTCAGCTATATAATATCCACAAAGATGTGTCTTGTGGTTTGAATAGATCCAGGCAGTCACAAAGCAAAGTGAATGTGTGGGGTGTGAGCATGATGGGCAGCTCTCACTCACAGGGTGCTGAGCTGAGCCAGCCCAGCTACAGCTTGCCCCCTGTACTGGGTCCCCCTCCCCAACTCTGGGCTCCACACTCAGAGCTGGGCCTAGTTGCAGCTTGCCTCCCTGCTAGGTTCTGTGTCATCCCTCCACTTGTAGGGAGCCAAGTCCAGCTGCAGCTGCCCTGCACCCTGGGCTCTATACTTCCCTGCCCGTTACAGCTGCCCTCAAGGGCCGGGAGCCAGCCCAGCTGCTGCTCCTCTCTGCTCCCATATCCCCAGTTGAAACTGTTATCAAATGTTTAAAACATTTAAACAGCTGATTACCGTTTAGAAGGCTAACCTTTTACATCCTTAGTGTTGCTGCTATAGAGAGCAACTTCTTGAAAGCTCACTGTTGAGAAACTAAAAGAGAGGGTTCCATACCAATCATAAAGTGCTAACACTTCCTGTGAGCTAGATGAATGTCTAAATCAGAATAGCAAAAGAAACAAGGGGTCCTGTGGCACTGTTAAAGACTAACATACCACAGGACTCCTTGTTTCTTTTGCTGAACTAGACTAACATGGCTACCCCTGTGGAACTCGTCTAAATGAAAACAGGCATCCTTCTAACTGAGAACTGCAAACACTGTCTTTGTCAAGGGAGGAAATGATATCACCTACTGTAGTCTCTCAGATCTTGAATGGTGTATGAAGAAGCTGAATTGTCTCATATTCAGCATGGGTCTCCATCTGCCCTTCTTTTTGGGAAGAAGGAAGCATAGGATAGAAACCCCTTCCCTTGTGTTCAAGAGGCATGAGCTCAAAGTTTCTAGCTGCAGATGGTAGTCTCACTCCTGCCTGGTAAAGCTCTCATGACATGTTCCTGAAGAGGGAGGGGGAGAGGGATTTCATGTAGATGGAAATGAATTGTTTTGTGTAGCAGTGGTAATGATCTCTGGGACTCGTATATCTGGTGTGACATGTTGCTACACTGAGAAGAGGAGGAAGAGGCAGCACTAAAGGAAATGGTGGGTATTTGGTGGTGTGGAGGCTGGCTGGATCTCTGGAAACTCTTGTCAAAATGACTTCGTGGCAGGGGTTTGCTGCTAAGGAATAAAAATGGCAGGTGTGCTGTCTGCTGTGATGTACCCTCTGGTGTTTGCTGTGGTTTGAAAATCTGTTGAGAGATAAAGAACTGCGGACACTGACTATAAGGAAGTGGATTAGAGAACTACCTCCAAGGTGATGGTTTATAAATCTACTGGGAGAGGAGGGTTACCTGGGAATATTTAAGAGACTGTAATGATCCATCTGTTTTTTTGCTGAACATAATATTACTCTCAAAGGAGAGGTCGTCCACCATAGCTTGGATGAACTTTGGACTTACTCTGAAAATACTGAGAAGTGAAGTCAAAAGTCCACCTCATGATGACTGCTTAAGTCACCATGGTACCTCCAGAGGTATCAGAAACAGTGAGTGACACCTGGTGGGACAACCTTTCTATGATCTTTCCCTTACTGAGGACAAAATTGTAAGTTTGCAAAAGAGAAGCTCTTCTCCTGCAGGGATAGCCAGTATTTTAGGCTGTGTTCACACAGCACTCTTATTTCAAAACAACAGAGGTTGTTTCGAAATAAGAAATACCCTGTTCACACGACGCATGGTTGTTTTGAAACAACTTAAACCCCGTGTGGGGTCGAAACAATGTTGTTTCAAAATGATTGTTTCGAAACAATGCTGTCCGAACATGTTGTTTCGAAACAACAGTGACTTGTTTCGAAATAAATGTTGCCTGAAACCGCTATTTCGCTTTGAGCTTTTTTCCTTAATTCGAATTAACAAACTGTTAATTCAAATTGTTATTTCGAAATAAGGCATTATTTTGATACAAGTTGTTTCGACACAACTTGTATTGAAATAATGCTTGTGTGTGAACACAGTCTTAGTGTCCTTGTCAAAAGGGAAAGACCAAGACAGGGGCAATCTGTTGTGCTCAGTGACAGCATAAACTACCAGAGAACTTGGGACGGATTGGAAAAAATATTCCCTGCCATTAGGTGGAACAAACTATTTTTTCTACATTCTTTTTGGACTTGAGGTGCAGGTGGCTTCAATGTCCCAAACAACCTTGGTTGGTTTCAAAGTGGCATCACTGATGGGAAGTGCTACCTTGCTAGTGCCTGTAACTTCTGGAGATGCTCCAGAGTTATCAGTAGGGTCCTGAATTTCCTCCAGAGTAATCTGAAGAGCCTAGCATGTTATTTCTCCAATCAAAAGATAAAAATACCAAAAAGGTATGCTAAATATGATTTAAGCTACAACTTAAAAGCAATGGGGAAAATTCTCCTTTATTTACAACCCTGCAACTCCAATTACTTCAATGGACACTCTAAGCCAGACCAGGGTTTAACACAAGACAGAGTAACTGTTCCATTTTGTAACATGGATTTCTGAAGATGGCTAATAGAGAGAATTCAGTTTATTTATTTTTCAGGTACAATGACTAGTACTCTCAATATGCCTCCAACTGCAGCCAGAGCCCTTGTTTGACAGTGTGATCTGTAAATGCATTTGGAGATACTAAGGTGTCTAGAGTTAACTGAG
Organism: Podocnemis expansa; assembly: GCA_007922195.1. NCBI lineage: Eukaryota > Metazoa > Chordata > Testudines > Podocnemididae > Podocnemis > Podocnemis expansa. The sequence goes on from ML682004.1 coordinate 45,218,797, forward strand.
TTGCAGGGATACACTTACCTCTCTCTTCTGTTTTTTTCTAATTTGTCTTTCAAGATCATGATCTCTTTTTTGAGGGTAAGCTGTTGGCTCTCTGCATCCCGCAGTTCTTTCCTCAGAGTTTTGATTTCATTAGCATGTATTATTTCTCGTTTGGATAGTTCCTCTTCATAGAAAACACTCTTCTTTTCCAACTCAGCCTTTAATTTGGTGATTTCCTGCTGATGTTCTGTGTTGCTCACCCCTGGTGAGCGACCAACTTGCTTTTGCTATAAAAGGATCATCTCAAAATTAGTTTTCTTACACTGCAGACTACTGAAAACATATGCTTAATAATAACTCAATTTTGATATACACAAGCTGACATTTATACAAAGACCCACTGTGTGAGTATAATGTGTACAATTGAGTACCGTTCATATATACATAAAATCTATATCTATATCAAGTGCTTAAAAGTCAGTGTCAAAGTAGACTCAGGACTGATACTCCTCTCTTTATCAGTAAGCCAGTCACTTAAATATAGTATAATTTTTAGGTCCTTGCAATGTATAATATAGTTATGCTGCCATTTTAAATGCAACAGGTCACATTCTGGCATTCATCAGAAAGAGATCACAGGGTCCAAGGCTTGTATACCGCAGTCCTAGCTCCTCTTAGACTTTTAGAGTTCACATATCTGGAAAGCTTATAGCATCATGTTGAGTGATGTTATGGTTTGAGGGTCAGAGGACTAGTGTTCAAGGTGCAGAGCCCACATATGTTAACATGTCTTCCTCGGATTCCCTGGATGAATGCGCGCGCGCGCGCGCGCACACACACACACACACACACACACACGTTCTTGCTTGAGTTCCTAGCAAGAGTGATTTGTAGAGGCTCTCAAATGTGGACAATGCAGAAACTCCAGTGCTGGTCAGAGTGTAGCTGCCAACTCCTTTGATTGTATCATTTTGTAACTCTTTAGTCCGGAACAGCAAAAGGCACCAGAAGATGGCCCATCAAATGTAATTTATCTTTAGAATCACAGCATAAATGCTAAACAGCAAGAACTGTAACCACTTCACTCTGTGGCAGTCTGAGTGGTACAAAGCTGTTTGGCAAGACTTGCTGGTATTTGAATGTTCCTTAAATAATGCTTAACTTAGTTCTGAATGCAAGAGGTCAGTCCTCCACCCACTGACTAGTATGGGAACAAGATCAGGCTTAAAACCAGTGTAGGCCATTTGACTGACAAGATTAATACTCGTCTGCTGTTTTAGCATTAAAACCTAACACTCATTTTCAGTGTAATAATACCTTTTCAAATAAAAAACGTACTAATCTTCTTTTTAGTCCTCCTGAAAAATACTTCATATATTTAAACATATATTAAAATCATATAATAAAGCAACACTGTGCTTCAGGAAGTGCAATTATACTGGAAACCTATTCTTGAGGGTGACTGAAACTGGCCTTTTGCCATTTGAGCCATCTGACATGTTTGGGTAGCTGATTATAACCACTCTTTGTATCATGCACTGGTGTGATATTCCTAGTCAGCATCAATCAGGTTAACTTTTGTATCTTTACTGCTGCTAAACAGAACTAGGTAGCTGCACACTGTCCAAGAAAGGTCAGATGATTTGAATATAACTATCGCTGGACACTTCATGAAAAACTGGGCCTTGCAACTAGTGTCAACATGGGAACGTAGAATCCATGTAAGAAAAGGTTACTTACCTATAAATGGTGTTCTTCAAGATGTGTTGCTCATGTACCTTCCAATTTAGGTTTGCACGCACTGCGGTCGGCAGAGGCCGCTAGGGGGTGCTCCATGACCCCCCCCCCATATATACCTCTGCTGACCCTAGCCCTCTCAGTTCCTTCTTGCTGGAATTCTGGCCGAGCGGAGGAGGGCGGGCATCAGAATGTACATGAGCAACACATCTTGAAGAACACTAGTTACAGGCAAGTAACCTTCTCTTCTTCTTCGTGTGATTGCTCATGTCCATTCCAAATTAGGTGATCCCCAAGCCTTACCTTGGAGGTGGGACGGAATTCTACTGCTCCACTGACTGCAGCACTGCCCCACCCACCGTTGTATTGTCTCTCAACTGCTGAGTAAGTGCATAGTGAGCGATGAACATGTGGACAGAGGACCATGTGGCCACCTTACAAATGTCCAGGACAGGCACCTTTGCTACAGATGCTGCCGATGAAGCATGGGCCCGGGGCAAATGGGCCATGAGTCTAGGTGGAGGAACTTGGGCCAGCATGTAGCAATGCTTGATGCATGCCATGATCCATGATGACAGACACTGAGATGTGACCAGGTGGCCTCTCCTTCTTTCTGCAACTGCCAGAAAGGGTTCCGACAACCAGTGGAAGGGTTGTGTGTGGTCAATGTGAAAGGCCAGCACTCTGTGAATGTCCAACGAATACAGACACCTTTCTGTCTTGCAGGCATAAGGCTTTGGGTAGAACATAGGTAAACAAATGTCTTTGGACATATGAAATTGTGACACCACCTTTGAGATGAAGGATGGGTGAGGGTGGAACTGAGGCTTATCTTTAAAGAACAGGGTATATGGGGGCTCTGATGTGAGTGCATGCAGCTCCGACACCCTCCTAGCTGAAGTAATTGCCACGAGGAAGGCAGTCTTCCAGGTCAGAAGAAGAAGGGAACAAGAGGCTGAGGGCTCAAACGGAGGGCCTGTCAGACTTGAAAGGACAAGGCTGAGGTCCCACTGGGCCACCAGGGCCTGGTGGCAATGGAAACAGCCCATTCAGATCCTTGAGGAAACGCTTGACCAGCAGGTCTGAGAATAGCAAACCTTTAGAGGAATGGAAGGCCAATATGGCCACTAAATGGACCTTTATTGATGAGGTCGCCAAGCCATGTGGTTTCAATTCAAGCAAATAGTCCAGGACTAATGGGACCGGTGCCTGGTGCGGTGGCACATCCTTGTTCATGACCCAAATGGAAAATCTCTTCCAGTTCGCCTGGTAAGACAACCTGGTTGAGGATTTATGGCTATTAAGCAGAACCTCTTGAAGTCCGATGGAACACTGTCTCCCTTTGTGAGTCAGCCACTGAGCAGCCATGCCCTGAGATGGAGAGCTTGAAGGCTGGGACGCCTCAATGCTCCTTCGTCCTGCGTAAGAAAGTCTGGGGCTTAGGCAAGTTGGAGCGGAGGTTCCCTCAACGGATCTAGTAGCAGTGGGAACCAATGCTCGTGTGGCCATTCTGGGGCAATCAAGATCAGACGGGCCTGTTTCACTTTGAGAAGGACCCGATGGATCAAGGGTGTTGGAGGGAACACGTAGTGCAGGCAGTATGACTAATGGATCATGAGTGCATCCGATAGAGACTCCGGGCTGTGATTTTGGAAGGAGCAGAACCTGTTGCATTTCCTGTTGACGCTGGACTCAAACAGGTCTATTTGAGGATGTCCCCACTTCTGGAAGATTTGACGTACTATGTCCTCCTGGAGGGACCATTTGTGAGATAAAAATGCCTGCTGAGGTCATTCTCCAGAGTATTCTGGGAGCCAGGAAGAAAGGTCGCCACTAGGCAGATCGAATGCTGGATGCAGAATTCTGATAGAGCCAGAGCTTTCTGACAGAGGGGAGAGGAACGAGCACCACCCTGTTTGTTTCAGGGGGGTGGTCAAACTTATGGAACTCAAGAGCCACACAAGTTGATTATTAAAACTTTGAGAGCCACACTGAGGCCTATAGCCATATACTTTTACCGACTCCAAAATTACTAAGTTTAAAATTCATTGCACACTTTAATTTTATCATAAAAAGAGAACAAATATCGATCTTACTAATGTCAGATTCTAATAATTACTTAAGGTTACCATGAAAATTAGGCCTGTACAGTAAAAACTTAGCTGCTGCTCGATGTAGAAGACTGCAGGCTAGTGGCGAGTTGTTTAAAATCCTGACCATGCTGCACTTCCCCCCACCATCTTGACCGTCTCCTGAACTCTTAGGCTTTCCTAAATTGATTTGCTGACATTCTTCTGGGAGCCACAATTTTTCGTTCAAGAGCCACATGTGGCTCCCAAGCCGCGGTTTGGCCATGCCTGGTTTATATAATACATGGCTGTGGTGCTGTATGTCTGCACTAATGCAGTCCTGCGGGTTAGTCTGCCCTTGAAAGCCCCGCAAGCCAGGTGTACCGCTCTGAGTTCTTTCAAATTGATGTGCATCGGAATTTCTCTCTCTGACCAGCAGCCTTGAGTCTTGATGCCTTCAAAGTGGGCTCCCTAGGTGTCCATGACCAATGTAAGGGAAGGTGCCAGCTCCCGGAATGGGTATCCTGCACACATTGTCCTTGTCTGCCCACCAGTGAAGGGCATTCCATACCCCAACCGGGACAGATACCAGTGCCTCCAACGAAACCTTCTCAGGACAATGAATAGTGACCATCCATGCCTGCAAAGGCTGTAAATGGAGGTGTGCGTATTCTACCATGTAAGTACATGATGCCATGTGGCCCAGAAGCCTTAGACAGGTTCTTACTCAGGCTACGGGGTGTTTGCAGAGCTTGAATAAGAGTGACCTTATGGTGAGAAAGCGACTCAGGGATAGGGAGGCTCTCGCTAGGCTTGAGTCTAGGACTGACCCTATAAAGGTTATATGCTGCGTGGGAGTCAGAGTGGACTTGGTCTCCATTGATGAGGAGACCGAGCCTGTCGAAGATGTTGTGTATCACGCGCAGCTGATCATGTATCTCCTGCTGAGACCAGCCCTTGACCAGCCAGTCATTGAGGTATGGAACCACACAGATCCCCCGTTTCCACAGGGAGGTGGCCACTATAGCCTGGCATTTTGTAAACACCTGAGGAGCTGCCGTGAAGCCGAATGGCAGGACCATGAACTGAAAATGCTGTTCTCCGACAATGAAGCAAAGAAAATGCCTGTGGCAAAGGAGGGCCAGTGATATGAAAGTACACATCTTTTAAATCAAGGGCAGCGTACCAGTCTCCAGGATCCCAAGAAGGGATAGTGGAGGCTAGGGAGACCATGTGAAACTCTACCTTGCGAAGAAACCTGTTCAAACCTCAGAGGTTTAGAATTGGATGCAAGCCTCCTTTCACTTTGGGGATGAGGAAATATCGGGAATAAAAAACTTCTGTCTTCTGGAACCTCCTGCATGGCTCCCAGTGTTATGAGCAACTGCATCTCCACCTCCAGGAGCTGTTTGTAAGATGGGTCCCTGAAGAGAGACAAGGAAGGGTGGGAAAGATGGGTGGGTGGTATTGAGGGAAATTAGAGCAAATAGCCCCATTTCACTGTCTGAAGGACCCATTGGCCCAATGTAATGCCAGTCCATGCTCGGTGAAAATGGGCTGGTCAGTCTCCAAAGGGGGAGAGGGAAGAATCCACAGGTAAGTCCGGTAAGTCACCCCTGGGTGCACCCTCAAAAGTTTTTCTTTGAGCTGTGCTGGATCTGGGAATGGCTCTTAGAAAAGGCAGACAATCTCTAGCCTGACCGCTGTCTACTGCAGTTTCCCCTGCATGAAAAGTTCGACCTCGGCTGATAGGGTTTTTAGGAGGGCTGCGGGCAGAAAGGGCACCGCTGGGAGGCCAGCGTGTGAAGGCCTAGGAACTTCAGTATAGCTTGAGAGTCCTTCAGGGTTTGTAACTTGGCATCTGTCTGTGCCGCAAATAGATCCTGACCCTCAAAGGGGAGGTCCTGGCTGGTCATCTAGACCTTGTGAGGGAGCCCCAAAGCTTGGAGCCAGGAGCTCCGCCTCATTGTCACCCCAGACGCTATGGCCCTGGTAGCTGCATTGGCCATGTCCAGTGCAGACTGGATCAGGGCCCTCGACACCACCTTCCCTTCCTTAATCATGGCTTATAGTTCCAGTTCTGAGTCCTGGGGAAGGGCCACTGAGAACTTATCTAGGGATGCCCAAGAGTTAAAAGGACAGCGGCTCAGAACAGCCTGCTGATTTGCAATACGAAGCTGCAAACACCCCCTCGAATAAACTTTTCTACTGAATAAGTCCAATTTCTTTGTGTCCTTCAATTCTGGGGTGGGACAGGGGTGGCCTTGCCGCTCCTCATCATTAGCCATAGCTCCAACGAGAGACCCCAGGGATGGATGCATGTAAAAATGTTCATGGCCTTTGGCTGGCACAAAATATTTATGCTCCATCCATTTTGTGGTGGGCAGGATGGAGGCCAGAGTGTGTCACAGGGCCTTTGTGGTGTCCCTAATAGTCTATCAGGGGTAGGGCTACTTTTGAGGGCCCTTCTGGAGTCTAAATGTCCACCACTGGATCAGCGTCCTCAACTAACTCCTCCGCTTGAAGACCCATATTTTGAGCCATCCTCCTCACGAGCTCCTGGTGGGCCCTGCAGTCATCTGGGGTGGCCGCAGGGGTAGCACCTGCCACTGCCTCATCTGGTAGGGGGGAGAAGATTCCCCTTGGGCTTCTGCTGGGACAGGAGGTACTGGGGCATCCTTAAGTGCCTGGTCCCTTTGGCTCACTGATTCTAGATCTGAGTCTGCCGCTAGATCCAGAGGGGCACTAGCTGTCTGTGATGGAAGGGGTCTAAGGCCCATGGACAGTGAGCCACTAATCACCGACCATTGGGATGATATACCCAGGGGGTCCACAAGGGCCATTGAGGGGGTATTTGCCACTGGGGCCATCAGCCAACGAAGCAGGTAACTTTCCTGTGCTGACTGGTTGCTTCTCCTAGGCGGGCAGGCCGCTGAGCCACATTCCAAGTCCTATGAGATGGCTGCAGGGGTACCATGGCAGGGTGGCACCGGACAGGGAATAGTGCTGTACTCTCTGTACCGGTGACTGTGCTGATGTCAGGGCCGAGGGATTTGGTGCCAGGGCGAGCAGTACCGTGGGGCTCCTGCAGCTGCTATTATCTCGGGTGGTACTGATGACCAGTGCCTGGGAGCTGTGGAGGTCACGGAAGCCCAATGCAGTGGCGAATGTGATCTGGCCCCTTGTAAAGCTGATATTGACGGCTGGTACCGTGGCTTTAGCGGAGTCAGCATCCCCTTCAAATGAGGTGTCAGTACCTTCTCGGGCACCGGGCACAACTCTCGATCAGTCTGTACTGTATGGGCAGTCAGGTCCTTGGCAGCCTCAGAAGTCTCTGGGGTGGAGGACAACTGAAGATCCTCCGCCAAAATCCCCTGAGTGGGAGATGGCACGGACACCGGACTCAACAAGCTTCCTTCCAGGGCCAAAGTCGACAGTGCCATAGGGCGTGGTGCCGGGGTTGAGTGGCCCTTCGCAGGTCTCACTTTAGATCCAGTCTTGGCTGACTTGGCTGCTGGGGAACAACCTCTCTCCATTGTCTTCCTTTTTGGCGCCGATGAATAGGAACAGTGCCAGTGCACTGCAGTTGGTGCCAGGGAAGCCCGGTGCTGGAACTCCTTGCAGGCTTCCCTGTTTTTAACCGCAGTCAGGGAGCTCTGTAATGAGCCTGACCTCCTGAAGCTCAGGTCCCCAGCTTCCACTGGATGGAGAGCTTCCTCCATAATGATCACTCTTATCTTTTGCTCCCTATCCTTCTGGGTTTGAGGTTTGAAACTCTTACAAATCTTGCACTTGGCTCTCAAGTACGACTCATTCAGGCACCTTAGACATGACGAATGAGGATCATCTTTCAGCATGCACTTCTTACAGTCAGCGTAGGTTTTGAAGCCAGGCATGCCCTGGCCTTTCGGCCCAGGGCATTGATATCCCCAATAAAAATCTTTAACTAAGCCTAACACTAACACTATGAATAACAAAGACTAACTAAACTCTCTAAATAACAGTACTTAAGCAAAAGAGGAAGCTAACTGAATAGCCAGCAACTGTTCCAGTGACCATCAGGGTGGTAAGAAGGAACTGAGGAGGCTAGGGTCGGCAGGGATATATATGGGGGGGGCGGGGTCACGGAGCACCCCCTACTGGCCTCTGCTGACCTTTCATGTAGACTTGGTAAAATTTTCCGGCGATCTGTGCACGCGCTGCCTGCACACCTAAATTGGAATGAACATGAGCAATCACCTGGAGCAGATTATGCAGTTCCAGAAGTTTATAGTATCGCAAGATTTTATCTAATTTACCCAGGGCAAAATGAAAATGATCTATTTTTCTACTCTACCAAAGTGGGAACACTCAGGAAAGTTGATCTGAATTCACAAAGGATGTGAATTTAAAATAGATTAATTAATCAGCATTAAAACCCTATATCAGTTTTGTTTAAGTCACTTGTCAAATTCCCACTTTTAATTATTTTGGAATAACTTTCCTGAACGTCCCTATATAGATGAGCCTTACAGATGAAATCTTTTCTTAATATATGGACCTTGCCTGGGGGAATGCAGAAGTGGTTCTGCTTAAACATGGCTCTGGGTAGCCCTATGTGGAAGTAAGTGTGGAGACAGACCACCATGCAGAAATCAATAGCCATTTACAGTAACTACTTTGCTGCTGCCCAACATGTTAGTTTAACTTCAGTGCAGGCCACATGTAGCAGACACAGCATGTCAAATGCTCCTCCACTGTAGCCTCATTTAGCAGGTACATTAAAAAAATTGACTCTAATTTCAGTGATATGCCAGAGCTCCAGAACAACAATGGTCCGCAGCACAGATGCTGTTGTGAAAAACAAAATGTAGCAGGAGAAATTATGTATTTTTAACAGTTTAAAATTAAACTACAGTTTAGCAGTGAAATAAGTAAATAGAAAATAAATGCTGAGCTGGCCTGAGCTTGAGCTCAATCTGTGTCTGTGTAACATTTGTTAACTGCACAAATGGTGTAACTGTGATATGTACATTTAAGCTATATACCCATTTGTACTAGAGACCATGTTTGAGTATTTGAAATAGGTTTTCTCTCTCACCTATGGCAAATAGTACTTCCTTATTCCATCAAGATTTTATGAAGCCAACTCTTTCAAAATGTTATCGATATTAATAGCAATGGTTCAAAATGTATTCAAGCCTAAGCATACTGCTGTGGCTCTGGTCGTGACTCCATAGTTAAGAATGCATTCAGTTCTGCCCTTAAACATACAGTAGGCTGACCAGATTTTAAAAACAATTTCCAGGAGCCTCTGATTTCCCAGTTTTGGCGCAACTTTCTACATCTCACCTGATCCCAGCTCCCAGCAGGGAAGCAGGCAGCAGCCAGCAGCTGCCCAAGTTCTTGGAAGCCAAGCAGTAGCCTCTGTTCTCAGGTTGGGATCCCACACCCCGGCTCACAACCAGGAGCCAGAGGACAGCCTCCTGCATGATGACTCAGAGCCAGGCAGCAGCCTCCAGCACTCTGGCATGAAGATGGGAGACAGCTGCCTGAATCATGCCTGCATCTCAGGATCCCAGCCAGGAGCAGAAGCCTCCTCTGTCTCTGCTTGGAGTGGGCAACAGCGGCCTATCTCCCAGGCAACATGCAACACACAACACACAAATGGGACCGATGTTTAAAACCTTCAGTCTCCCAGTTCAGACTTTTGTAACATACACTCTTGTTCATTTATTCTGTTCCTTTCCCTGCCCCACTGCTGAAAAAAGGGTTTGGGAAATAGATCTAGTCTGAAATTCTATTGATGTTACTTTAACATACAAGCACAGTGAAAATTATTCAGGAATATAAAGAAAGTACAGATTTTAGTTTTTGTTGGAAGAGACAGCAGAAAGTATTTCCATTTAAATCTACTGCAATAAACAGGATGTGGAAAAACCTATAAAAAGTCCAGAGAAATATACTAATAAGAATAGAAGAAATATAAAATAATTCAGAAATAGAAAAATGATTAAAAATATTAAAAATAAGTTAGGTTTTATGACAATACCATCTTTGTCTTATTACGTTACTTATACCTCTACTATTTTCAACATTAAAATATGGTTATGATTGCAAAAACAACTAAAAATGGCAATCCATTTTTGTATTTATTAATCCTACATGTCATTATCTGCTCAGTTTACAAACACAGATGAGCCTTCATGACTGTCAACACTACAGAGCCCATTGTTGCAGAGAAAACTGTCCTACCTGGTCTCATGCATCATCTACAATTACCATCTAAATTCAGATGCCAGAATCTCAAGTACTGATGAAGATACATGAAGCAGAAGGAAGTGAGGGATACTCACCATTGTGCAGTAGCCAAGGTTCTTTGAGAAGCATATCACTGTCTTGCTCTACTTTAGGTGGGTGGCCAGCCTTGCGCCTCAGATCAGAGAATTCTTTAGCAGTCTCCATGAGGCAACCTGTGCGCATTGGCAGGGGCTCGCAGCCATTTCACGCCACTGATGATGCGCACAGCCGCCCTCCCCCCGTTCCTCAGTTCCCTCTCTACTGCAAAGGGAGCAACAGCTCTGCATCTTGGAATGCTTCGAAGTAGAGAGGAGGAGGGCGGGTAGTGGAGCAAGACAGGGACATGCATCTCGAAGAACCCTGGCTACTGAACAGGGGTGAGTATCCGTCACTTCTTCTTCAAGCAGCGTCCCTGTCTGCTCCACTTTAGGTGATTACCAAGCTGTTCCCCCTAGATGGAGAGGGGGACTTCAAAGACTGTCCTATGAACTGACTGAAGTACTGCAAGTTCCACAGCAGTATCTGAGATGGAAAGCTGATCAGTAGCATAATGTTCCACGAATGTGTCTGATGAAGCCCATGTAGCAGCTTGGCAAATGTCAGTTACAGAAACATTACTTATAAAGGCTGTGGAAGTTGCTATGGACCTCGTGGAGTGAGTCTGAATGACTCCTGGAGGTTGAATCCCCCTTAACGTGTATGCTGTGTGAATGCAGGTAAAAATCCATTTTGAAAGCCTTTGCTTTGAAATTGGTTGACCTTGTGAATGCCCTGTTATGGATGCAAAGAGTTTTGAGGTTTTCAAAAATGATTTAGTCTTCTTGAGATAAAAAGCCACTGCACACCTTACATCCAGTGTGTGCCATACTGCGTGTTGTGGATTGCTAAGTGGTTTTGGAAAAAATGTCGGAAGGTGTATCGTTTGGTTAAGATGAAAAGAGGAGACAACCTTTGGGAGAAACTTAGGATGTGGACACAGAGAGATCTTGTCCTTGTGAAAAACCATGTACGGTGGACTCGCCATTAGCATAGCCAGTTTGCTTACATGCCTAGCAGACATTATGGCAACCAGGAAACCCACCTTCATTGACATGTGTAAGAGGGAGCATGTTGCAAGAGGCTTGAACGGTGGTCTTGTTAACACTTTCAGAACCATGGAGAGGTCCCACTGTGGAGTAGGTGATTGGAGGAGAGGATAAGAATTCTGCATCCCTGTCATGAATCTCTTGACCACCAGGTGAGAAAACAATGATAAGTCCTGTACTGGTTCATGAAATGTAGCTATTGCCACAAGGTGGACCTTAATGATGTTAAGTGAAAAGTTTGTGTTTTTCAGATGGAGAAGATAGTCTAAAAGGTTGGGAATGGAGATTTGACACTGGATTCTTATTATTATGGCGACACCAAATCACAAACCTATGCCACTTTTGAGGGTAAGTATGCCTCATTGCTGGCTTCCTGCTATTCAAGAGAATGTTCCTGACCTGCTGAGACTACTGTAACTCTATGTCGTTGAACTATCCAGGTACGAGACCATCAGATGCAACCTGCTCAGGTAACTATGTAGAGCTTTCCCCTTGCTTTGTGATAAGAGGTCTGATACTTTCAGAAGCGTGATTGGAGTCCTCATTGACATCTGTAAGAGATAGGCATACCAGGTTTGTCTGGCCTAAGTGGGTGCTACCATTATCACTGTGGCCCTCTCGCGCCAAATTTTCCAGAGAGTCTTGGGAATTAACAGGATTTGAGAGAATGCATACAGTAGACCCGGACTCCAGCTGAGGAGGAAAGCATCCCCCCTGGATCCCTTCCCTATGCCCGCTTGAGAACAGAATGCCTGACATTTCTTGTTCACCTGGATGGTGAAAAGATCTATTGAAGGGAGTCCCCATAGCGGAAACACCTGTTGAATAATGTCTGTCTGGATCTCCCATTTGTGGGCAGTCTTGAAAGTCCTGCTCAAAGTATCCGCCATTATGTTGCCTTTCCCTGGCAAACATATGGCTGAGATGTTTACCCTGTGCTGTATGCACAGATCCCATAATATCATTGCTTTGAGGCATAGTGCTCTGGATCGTTCCTCTCCCTGGTGGTTAATACAATACATACAGGACATGTTGACCGTGTGCACCTTTACTGTTTTCCCTGAGATAACCGGCAGGAAGTGCCTGCAAGCTCTAGTAGGTTTATGTTCATACATCTTTCTTGACATGACCACTTGGCCTGGGCAGTCTCCGCCAGGAGAAGCGCCCCCCAACCTGTCAAGGATGCATCTGTTGTCATGAGCAGGTCTGGTTCTGGAGACATGAAAGGGACCTCCTGCAATAAGTTTTCTTTCTTTGTCCACCAAACCAACAAATCTCTTATGGACTTCAGAGGACGTAGGAAGTGGTGCAGGGGGTAACAACCTATTTTGAACACTCTTGCAAACCACAGTTGAAAAAGTTGCATGTGGAGTCTCACGTGGCTGACCAGGGAGGTTGTGGCTGCCATATGGCCGAGGAGCTGCATAAATGTGCACGCCAATATCGTTGGGGAAGTCCGGACTATTTGTACTATATCGAGAATGTTCTTGTACTGCTCTTGTGGAAGACAGGCGCGCACTGTCAATGTACGAATCCTTGCATTTATGAATACGAGGGGCAGAGGGAAGACTTTTTGTAATTTGTTGCTAAACCCGATGACAGTAAAGGTCTTTCGATAGCGACCGCTGACTGTTGGGCTTCCCAAGGGGCAGAGGGAAGACTTTTTGTAATTTGTTGCTAAACCCAATGACAGGAAGGGTCTTTCAGTAGCAACCGCTGACTGTTGGGCTTCCCGAAATAACTGTGCCTTTATCAGGAAGTCGTCCAGGTAGGGAACAATTATAACATTCTTTGTTCAAAGATATGCACAGACTATCACCATGAATTTGGAAAACACCTTTGGTGGAGTGTAGAGACTGAAGGGCATCGCCATATACTGGTAATGTTTGCCCATGCATACAAACCTGAGAAATTTCCTGTGTGCTGAGTGGATAGAAATATGGAAATAGGCATACTTCAGGTCGAGGGAAGCCAACCAGTCCTCCTCGTCCAATGCTGGAAGCATATTCGGAATCATCACCATTTTGAACCTCTTTGTATCAATATGCCTGTTTAACTTTCTGAGGTCTAGGATGGGTCTTCAACCCCCTGTTTTTTAGTTTGTGAGGAAGAATTGGGAATAGAAGCCCCTGTTCCTGTATCAGGGTGAAAACTCCTCTGTTGCCCCCAAGGAGAGGAGGTTGCTTATCTCCTGTGACAATAGCTGTTTGTGAGTTGGGCCCCTGAAGAAGGACGGGGCTGGGGAGTGGGAAGTGGGCCTGGATAGAAAGGGGATGGTATATCCCTTTAAGATGGTGTTCAGAACCCACTTGTCTGACGAGATGGTCTTCCATCAGTCAAAAAAAAAGGAAGGAGTCTGTTCAGGAAAAACTGCAGTGGATCGGTGACAAGAGTACTCAGTGGGGAAAGGTGGTCGGGCAAACCCTTGACCAAAGATTCAAAATTGTTGTTTGGTGTTGGATGGTTGGGGGTTAGCTGAAGCGTGAATGCCCTGCCTCCTACGCTGTTGGTGTCGGGATCGCGGTCTAACATTCTCAGATCTGTGACCCTGGTTGTATCGAGGGTATCTGCTGTTATAAGGTTGAAACTTCTGATTCCTTCTATGAGAAGTTGGCATGTATATTCCTAGGGTACGAAGTGTTGCCCTAGAATCTTCAGGGGTGTGCATACCCTCGTTCGTTCTCTCCCCAAACAGCTTCAATCTGCCAAAGGGAAGGTCCTCAATTGTTCCCTGCATCTGTTTCCATAGTGCCGAAGCATGAAGCCAGGATGCCCATCTCATGACAGCATCGATGGTGCGAGCGGCCGCATCCGTTGCATCCAAGGAGGCCTGTAATGCTGTCCTTGTAGTAAGATGACCTACTCTTATTAAGGAATTAACCTGTTCCTTTTTATCCTCAGGTATGCAAGTAAGAAACTCTGACAACTTTGCATATATGTCGTGATCATAATGAGATAATACTGCGGTATAGTTTGCAACCCTTTGTAGGAAAGTTGCTGAGATATACACTTTTCCCTAGAAGGTCCAGTATTTTATCCTTCTTATCAGTCAGGGTCATTTTATAATGGCTTTGCTTAGATCTTTGGTTTGCAGCCTCTATCGCTAAGGAGTTGGGCTGGAGGTATGTAAAAAGAAATTCATTGCCCTTCGGCATTATGAAGCACTTCTTGTCAGTTTTTTCATTGGTATGTGTGGTCGTGGCTGGTGTTTGCCATATTTGGTTTGCTGGTTCCATAATGCCCTCATCCATAAGTAGTGCACCTTTTGTCGAAGCCGAGGACTGCAGGAACCTGTATAACTTGTGCTGAGTTGTCGACTCATCATGCATTGGTATGTCTGCGACCCTCTTGAGCAATTCTTGAAATTGTTTCACCTCAGCAGATTTGGAATGATGGGCAGGAGCTTCATTCAACTTCTCCTGAATTGGTATTTGTTGAGTTTGTGGAGGCAAAAATGGCAACTGTTGCTGCGGTACAATTGCTGACAGAAGGCACTGGATCCCAGTGTTACCCTTAGATGTGGACGGTACAGCCTGGAATACCCTGAGTTGAGGCCAATTTCCCCAGCCTACACAAGGAAAAGCATATGACCAGTTCACACACCAGGGTGGCAGTGGTGTACAGCCTGTGCTGGTAGCCTGTGCCTGAAGGCTGGGAAAAGTCTTCTCCCCAGGTAGTCCTGCGCTTGGTGACCTGGAAGAGCCAGATTCCCCACTGCAAGATGAAGAAAAACTCAATGAAGGAGTGTCTCCCTCAGAGGAGTAGATGCTCAACAGAGGTGAAATAGGAAAGGACCCAGACTGCTTGTCATCCTCTGACTCATGATGGTGCCTCTTTTGTTTTTTCTTCCTGGCTGACTGAGGGAGAACTTGCTCCTCTGCACAGGGATGGTATGGCTCCGGTGGCAACAGAGCCGTGTTCCCTCTAGGCGCCGCTTGCGGCGCCATGTTCGGCACTGTACCACTCGGCGCCGGGGAAAACAGGGTGGCTGCTGTCAGAGCCGGTGCTGCTGGATTGGTGCACAGAACCAGCTGCAGGACTGGCACCATCAGTGGGGTCTGTGGACCCAAAGGGGCCATTGTTTGTGCTGTTGCTGAAACCCCTAATAGGGTTGGTGCCAGTGGTTTGTCCATGGCAGTGTGTTTTTGCTCTCAGTCTCTGGTGTAGCTTGATGGGCGGTCGTGCCCTCTGTGGGCAGAGATACCCAAGCGACCATAAACCTCCAA
Organism: Podocnemis expansa; assembly: GCA_007922195.1. Taxonomy (NCBI): domain Eukaryota; kingdom Metazoa; phylum Chordata; order Testudines; family Podocnemididae; genus Podocnemis; species Podocnemis expansa. The sequence continues at coordinate 45,234,172 of ML682004.1, forward strand.
GGTACTGTACTTGCTCTGGTCACCCCTGGATCTTTCTGAGGGTGTCGGAGAAGCGGCAGCTGGGGTTCGGTGCTGGCTTTAAAAAGCTCTCCATGAGAAAAAGTTTTAATGTCATTTCTCTGTCTTTCCAGGCTCGAGTAGTCAGTTTCTTGCAATGAGGGCTTTTGTGAGTTATATGATCTTCGCCCAAACATCTTATAGACTGAGGATGGCTGTCTGACGCAGGCATTGCATCCCTGCAGGAAGTGCATCGCTTAAAGCCTAGTGGAGTTGGTATGCTGCTGTGACAGTTGATGTATTTGTTTGTTTATCTCTTTATTTCTGTGTTTTAACTCTTTAACTTCAATATCTTTCTTCCTTGTAGGGTACTGGAGTGGAGAGAAAGTGGACGTTAAAACGGCCATTGAGAGGGAAGCCGGACCTGACTGGATCTCCGTCCAAATGCTGAGGCGGTAAGAAGGGAACTGAGGGACTGGGGGTGGGGGAGCAGCTGTGCACATCATTGGTGGCACGAAATGGCTGCGAGCCCCTGCTGACACACACAGGTCACCTCGTGGAAACTGTTAAAGAATTCTCCAATCCGAGGCACAAGGCTGGCCATGCACCTAAAGTGAAGCAGAAAGGGACACTGCTTGAAGAACACAGTTTTATTTCCAGATAGAAGGCTGGATTTCCAGCACTGTCAGCTTTATGAATCCTTTGTTTGGGACAAACATTCTCTTAAGGCCTAAGTTCTGTATTACTTAGGAAAGGAAGGCAAAATGAATAAATTAAGCAAAAGAGTCTGTTAACAGTGTCTTGTTGATGGTAAGGGTTCCACAGAAATCAATGGCAAAATTATCATTAATAGATTTTAAGACCAAAGGGAACCATTATGATCATCTTATCAGATCTGCCTAACACAGGTCATGGAATTTCACACAGCTGTTCCTGTATCAAGCCCATAACTTCACAGTGAACTACAGTGTTTATTTTGGGAAGATGGGCTATCTTGATTTGAAGAATTAAGGTGATGAAGACTCCACCACTTTTGATCAAATGATCCAGTGGTTAGTTACCCTATTAACTTAAACAGGAACAAGATTTTTCCCTAAATGTTTCCTCACATGGAAACCAGAGAATCAGTTTGTTCCTAATCATCAGCTATGATGCAAATATCTTCAGAAAGCAGAACCTCTACAGAGCACGCTACAAAACACCACACCATATCATGATATAACATCTGTGCTTTGAATTAAATCCCCATTTCTGAAAATATTAACATGTGAGTAATCCCATTGAAAGCAGTGGGACTATTTACATGCATAAAGTTATTCTCACACTTGAGTGTTTGCGGAACTGGGACCTACATCCCCATGTTTGGCTGAGATACGTAATGATGCACTGAAATTGTCTGCTTTACTGGAACATCAGTTAGCATCAGTTATTAGACAGTTGGCTTAATTATAACTGATATATACAATCATAATGAAGTTATGTTCAATACACCTCAAAGATATCCGAATGTGCTGCTAAAGGTTGTTTGCAACTACTCACTAATGCAAAAAAAATCAATCAAACATTATAAAACTCTTCTTTTGACTCATAAAGAAAGCAAACAGTTATGGAAGTCAATTGTCAGAAGTTTTTCCGTCCATATAGGTTTTCTTAGAGACAATGTGATACTAACTTCCACTTGAGTTCAATACAGAGTCAGGTCACAAATTCAAAGCACCCTCTTGTCCTGTGTCTGAATGCAATTTTACAGTTGGCTATTGACTTTAAAGGTGTTGAAACAAAGACTAACCTTTAGTCCCTCCAGTTCACTCTCTAGCTGTTTAGAGTATTGTTCACTTCTCTCACGCAATTTCCTGTCCTTGGATGCCTCAGCAGCTGCAGCTTCAGCATGGACTTCCAGCTGCAAAAATGGGCAACAGATCCATAGTCTTCCAAAGTTACTTTTTTTTTTTTTTTTTGGTGCAAGAGCTGAATTTTCAATACTATAGTGAAAAATTCAAATCCCTTAGGAGAAATTGAATTTTGTATATGAAATGAATAAAGAGAGAAAGATTTACAGACTAGAACTTGAATATATTTTTAAAAGGCAAAGAAGTAAGCATGAGTTGCCTGTATGAAAACCCTCCACATATAACTAATAGCTCAAGGAGTCCTCAAACTCTTTTTGACAACTTACTTCTTTTTTCAGTCTCTCTGTTCTGCGTAACTCTTGTTTTAATATTTCCACCTTTTGCATCACTGCATCCATCTCTTCCTCTTTATCTCGGACCTGCCGGGTAAGTTTTTGTTTTTGGGAGTGCAAGTCTGTCAACCGGTCATTCATTTCTGAGAACTCCTGCATGGCCAGCTTCCGCTGGCTGTGTGCATCTTTCAGCTCTTTGGTTTGGGATTTTAATCTCTCACTAGACTCCATCAGTTCCTAAAATGAAAAAAAAAAAGTTATAAATCTATAAAGCTTTTGGACCAAATTCTCACTTTGGATATGTGCATGAGGGTTTCAATTAAGTGAATGGGAACCATAGGTATGAATTCAAGGACAGAGCACTGGTTACAGTATATGTGACTGGGACCAGGTGTCTGAAGCGAACCATGAAAACTCTATAAATCTAGTTGGCCAGATTATGATCTTCTGTAGTCAATGGAATTGCATCAGCCTATACCAACTCTAAATCTGGCAGTTACGTAGGGCCAAAGCAAGGCTTTGGCTACTTTTAACATATAATTAAATAATAAAAACATATCGCCTTAGCTTTTCAGTATCATGTAACCTAGTAAAAAAAAGTCGCACCATTAATTTACTTTAACTGTCAAAGAAAATATTCAGTGTTAATTGAATGAAAATAAACCCTCTAAGTCAATCATTCTACAGCCACTGTAACTCCCAGTAATTTAGGCTTGGAAAGATTCAGTTAGCAGCAGCAAACATCACTAAATAACAATTTCACTCTACACATATTATTTTCCCATTAGAACAAGTAATTTGACCTCGCCCTCCTCTATGAGCTGTTCCCCAGTGTTTGAATCTTTATAACTGCTTTGATTTGCTCTAACAGTATAACGTGATCCCATGACTTACACTTCCTTGCATTTATTTGCCTCCCATTCTGTAAGCTCCCCATCTTCAAAGCATCTGACGAAGTGGGATTTTCTCTCATGAAAATGATTTTCTCTCACGCGATAAATAAATTTGTTAGTGGCATAGGACTCCTTGCTCGTTTTGCTGTATCTTTTGTGGGTAACTCAACAGGATAACAACTCTACCTTGACAGCGGTTGGAGTAAGAACAAGGTATCTCAGCTATTGGGGTAAGACTGAGATTCCACAAGAGTTTGGTTTGGTGTCTTTAAACAGTCAAAGTGGACCAGTGCAGAAAGAGAGAGCAAAAAAGAGCCAAGTATGTATGCAACTGGGATTAGAAGGAAAAATATTTTGCATTTTTTCCTGGCTACACAAAATCAAGAGCATTCTCCAAATTTTCTAGCATGTTAAAGGAGTCTTAATAGCCAGTATTTTGATGAGAAGAGAGACGGTCTCTCAGGTGGATATGTAGAGTCCAAATCACTAAGGGGTTTACAGGTCAAAAGTAACGTCTTTAACTTCACTTGGTACCTTAGTATCCAAAGCAGGGGCAAGGGCATTAACTAAAAGTATTCATGGTGAGAGACCCTGTTTAACAAGCAGGGTTATTCTACCTTCTGTTTCCAAGCTGATATAAGGGGACAGCTCCATGAAAAGCATGTATTTATGGCAACAAGATCTGCATACAGTATTCCTATAGAAAATTTGGTGCTGCTGTGTAAGGGTGCAGAATTCATGTCTTCCACATTTTTCTTTGCTTCCCTGCAGAAAAATGACTTCTGAGGGAAGCGAAGGGAAGCTGCAAGGGCAGTCACTCATCTCTCCTTCCCTGGAACCCCAGAGCAATAAGCAGAGATGTAAATCAGCATGTGGGTTAAACAACTGGACCTGCGTGTGGAGGAGATATCAATCACTGCTGCAGGGGTGAGGTTGTGTGGGTTAGCAAATGAGAGAGAGACTGTCCCTTTGGCTTGATATTGTGGCATACCTGGCATGAAGGGGAAAGGTCAGAACCAGATTAAGGCAGGGGCTTTAGGCCTCAAACCCTGGGCCCTGACTTAAAGTGGGGGTCTTGCCATTCTGCAAAAATCCAGACCGAGCCAGCCTGAGCAGTGTGCTGCTGCTGCCCACCCTCAGACTGTTTGCCCCGCCCCCAAGACTGCAGGCAGGGCAGGAGTGACACAGAATACAGTCTGGCCTGTGGGCGAGTGGCTGGGTTGCAGGCACTGGAACCCCCTCCTCCCCACCACTGGCTAGGCCATGGGCCTCCCTGCAGTTCCAACCAAACCCTGGAGCCCTCTCAGCTCTGGACCTCCCCCCAGCACCAGCCCAGCAATGGGCCTTGCCCTCCCCCCAGCGCGCCTCACAGCCTTGGTCCCACCCCAGTGCCAGACGGGCCACCCCATCTGCAGGCTGGGCACCTCTGCTTACTTGTTTCTACCTGATTGTTCCCATTCTCAAAGAATTTTCCCAGATGCATAAAACAGTTGTAAAAGTTTAAGCCTCTTGTACATTGCCAAAGTGGTGTAAATGAGACTTATTGTAATGACAATATGACTTTATAAATGCTTATGGTGCTTTAATGATTAGAACTGGACTTAATTTTTGGACTGAAACACTTTCCTATAAAAATGTGTTCCATGAACTGTTTACTACTGATCTTCTTGGAGATGGTCAGTAGCCAATATCATGAGTCTGATTCTCTAGCCCTCACTTACTCTTCAGTTGCCTGTGATATAATACAGACCATATGGCTGTATACAGAGGTTAAAGAAAGGGGGAATGCCCCAGAACACTGTTCCGGGGCCCCCTGTTTTTAAGGAGCCAGTGTTCCGGGCCCCCCAAAATAGGGGCACACTCCAGAATGCTGTGTTCTAGGGCCCCCTAAAATTAGAATGCAATACTGCCGACCACACATGGCCCTCACTTGCAGTCCCTAGCGGGCTGGAAGACAGAGTCTTCCAGCTAGCTGAGAGCTGCTCCAAGCTAGGAGCTTTTAAAACTCCCACGCAGAGTAAGCTCTCACTGAGCATGCACAGAGCCTCTGCACATGCTCAGTGAGAACTTCCTCTGGCCAGAGGAGCAGCTGGTAGCCAGGCTGCACTGCTCCGGCAGCCAGGTAAGGGGTGGGGGTGGGGTTGATTGGGGACAGGGCAGGATTGGGCCAGCTGAGGGGGGTGTGTGGGGGGGTGAGATTGGGCCTGCTGGGGGCTGAGTGACAGGAGAGAGGGGGTAGCAGGATCGGCCCAGCTGGGGGGCTGATGGGAGAGCAGGGGGGGGCAGGATCAGGCCAGCTGGGGGCTGGCTGGGAGAGAGGAGGGACAGGATGAGGCAAGCTTTGCGTTGACCAGGAGGGAGCAGGATCGGGCTGGCAGTGGGGGGCCCTGCACCAGTGCAAGGGGGGCCCACCAATTTAGGAGGGTTCCAGGGCCCCCCAAATTATACTTTAACCCCTGGAGGGCAGAAGCTGGGGTGCAGGAGGGGAGCCAGATGTGTAGGAGGGGGGCCCAACCATTCCAGAAGGGGCCCCAACCAATTAGAAGGGTTCTGGGACCCGCCAAATTATACTTTAACCCCTGGCTGTATATATTTGTTGACTACTGTCTAGAAATAAAGGGTTAAACCCAGCTATATTACCATTAGACAAAGGGATATTGGGGATTTCCTCCAATGCTCCCCACTCCCATTCTTTTTCCACCATATTGTAGTTAAATAATGACAAATAAAATATGCCGCATTTTTCACAGTTTTAAAATATAATGGAGCCAAATTTTTAATTTTTTTGGCACAGGATTTCTCCCAGGTGTAATACAATGCAACCATTGAGTAGCTATAAAAGACAAAGGGGAAGAGGAAAAGAAATAACAATGGTGAAAAATATTGATTTTTCTCTCTCACAAATTATCTCATCCTCACGCTGGCAGATTTTCTTTCTCCTGCTCTGAAAGTGTCTATATACCATAAACCCAAGGTATCTTGAACAGGTGAAACAACATTTGCCACTACACCAACAAGATTTCAGATTAAATCCTACTCTGTAGTCATTAATCTATGCTTTGCTTATTAACACTTCTAATTATCACCTTAATCGGAGGCCAAGAAAGATTCTCTGTGCAGCCAACATAGTGATCACTTCAGAGATTTGTTTAGAGTCTGGAATCAGTTTGCCAGGACCACCCATAAGACAGTATACATAAAGCCTCAAGTGATCTCTTTCACTGATGTGCTGAGGGTCTCCAGCTCCCAGGGGCCAAGCATACAGCTGCATCCCCTTCACACCCTCCTGCACAGGGCAGGAAGTGTTCCAGTGCTGCACTCAGCTGCCCTGGGGACAGGGGTCTGTATTTGTAGAGGGGACAAGGCCAGAGGTTTGAGGGGATAAAAATGAAGGCTTGGCACTGCTGCCCCACCCCCATCGCTCCAGCATTTACCCATTATGAGTATCTCTCCTGGTGCTGGCTCTGATAGGGCAGTCTCACCCCACCACCCAGTAGTCTTCAGCTTCTCCTGCTCCCGAGAAGGGCTGGGCCAGGTCATGGCAGCCCTCCACACTTACCTGCCAGTCCAGCCCCACAGCCTGGTCCTTGGGATGCCACAGGGCAGCCTTCCCCCTCCAGAGCCTCGGAAGATGGGCCAGGTCAGCCCTCCTCCACGCATGGGGAGGGAGGGCAGAATCACAGCAGATAAGACAAATTTGTGAACCATTCTGAGCCTTTATGTACAGTTATCAATCGATCCAGGATTCTTTTAAATACTTAAACTGTGTGACACAGGGGTGGGATGAGAATGTGAGATGTTTCATCAGATTAAGTCTCCTGTGGCAGCTGAGCATGCTATATTGGATAGAGAGAACTGCAGTGTCTGGGCACGGGGATACTTGTGTTTTTAAGAGCCCAGCCCAGGGAAGGTGCTCCATTGTTGCTGAAAGGTATAATCCCATGAGAGGGGAAACAAATCAGCCTATTTTCACAGCCCCCATCCTTGTAATGTTTGAAAAGTGGTCAGGTGGATCATCCCATCAGGTAAACTGTCACCCCCTTTGCCCAGCTCCTTCCTCTCACCTTTGCACTAATCCCAGCACATGCGCACACACCCCACTCCCATGCCTAATTTTGCCCCTCAGCCTCTCTCTTGCCCCGACTCCACCTGCTTAAACCCCCCCCATGAGCAAAATTCTGCCCCCTACTCTCATTCTGCCCATTTGTCCCCCAGTTTGCCCCCTTTATCCATTTTTAGCCCCTCTAAAGTGCAGGCAGCAGAATGCAACTGTGAGGAGAGGGAAGGTAAGGTGAGGGCATGGCTTCACCACATGTTATCAAGCTGTCCCAAATTCTGGTAAGTCCCACCCAGAGGCCTGCCCGCCATCCTCCTCCAGTATGCCATAGATCTCTTTGTGTCAAAAAAAGAAGCAAGAATGCAAATGAATGATACATTTGTATGATTTTTTTGATTAATTTTACTCTGTAAATGAGATGTTAACACAACTCTCATGTTAAGAAAAATACAATAAAAGTAAAACTGGCTTTATTGTCTAGAAAGGTATTTGACAAAGCACTTTTTACCTTATTAAGATCCTCTCTCTCTTGCTTCAGTGCTCTGATTTGTTTCTCAAAAGCCTTGATTTGTCTGGAAGCGTCATCTAATTCCCGTTTTACAGAACAGGCCTCCTCCAGCTGCTGTTCCAGCTGACCAGAATCTATAAAGAAAAGGTACTGTTAAATATGTAAGGGGAAATCATGCTTACTATCCAACAGCATAGAGTTTGGTTAACCTAAAAGGGTTTCATGTGCAGGTAACATGACAAATGTAATCTCAAACCAGGGTTGGTGTTTTGGGGGCTTTTAAAAATCTATGTTTTTTGATTGCCATATTTAGTTTTAATGTAAAGGACAGACACAGTTTCAACATGTTTCAGAGAGATATGCCAATGATATACACTGTCATTTTATCATGTGATATGGTAAATCATGCCTCATTTAATAATTTAATACATTATGTTTCTTTAGGTATTGCACTGTATGTAGAATACTACCTGACCATTTCAAATGATATTGTATCCTAATATGTTTTTTTCCACTCTCAAACAAAAAGATGTTTCTTTTGTTGATGATATTCAAATTATTTTTTAGCTGGTTTTATTTCTAGAGTCAACACCACTTGAATTTATGTGATCTACTTTGTTTATTAGCACTGTAACTACAGGAAAGGACAAATTTCTGAATGTGGCTTCTTATAAACTATTACTCATTTGGAAAACAAAAATAATTTTTCAAATGTATCCACATTATGTCAAATACAAAAGTATACCCAAATTTTACAACATTAAAAGCCAAATTGCAGAAAGTATAATAAAAAGCATAAACTACTTTCTGTTCTCTTTACAGTGTATTTTTAAATATATACCCAACTGTGGGTTAAATCCTGGGCTACAAAATCATTGAGTTTTTGCCATTGACTTCAATAGCACCAGAATATCATGCCATATACTTGTAAATAAAAATCATAAAAATATGAAGACCCTACTTTTACTACATCTGCAGAAATAGAACTTTAAGAGCCTGGCTCTTAAAGCAAACAAATACACATACAAACACTTTTTCAGAGCTGCAAGTTTTGGAACACAAGGTTTTACAGGCAGATGAATAACCATTAATTTTTATCCCTATAAACACTCACTACACCATTTACATTTGTTGACTCTTGTTTAAAACCTTAAAATGCACTAAAATCACAAATATAGCTCAATGTCAGAAATTATCTCATGCATTCTACTCTAAAGTCACCAGAACAAGAAAGTTTATATAAATCTATATAGAGTCAAGATAAATTGCTCTTCTTAGCATGAATTACTTTATTTCATAGCTCTATTTTCTTTGTTCTGATGCTATTCTTTATATATTTGGCAATATTAAGGATTCCTCAAAGTTTTCTTCTATGGGACCTAGAGAAGAAAAAAAATTATAACTGACCTCAAAAATTGAAAGCATATGTCAGCTTGCCATTTTGTGGAAGACTAAATAGACAAAAATGTCAAGATTTACTAAGACCTCATTGGGGAGAGCCCTGAATCTGACACAATTCTACATTCATTTTCACTAATTATCTTAAATGGGTGCTCATTATCATTACACTAATAGACTAGGCAAGAAAGTAGGTGGAAGACTTGAACCAAAAACTGTTAGCTATGTTTTAAAGATAAATAAAAACTGTTTATCCCAACATTCTATTGTATGCTAACACTTTCATTGCTGCATTGAAAATATACATTACAGGCTTAATTCATTAGTCATAAAGATGGGCTCAAACCACAAAGTGTGAATCTGAACTTTCTTAAAATTCAGAGGCTGAGCATTTGTGTTTAGAGACAAGGGCAATCAGAATGCTAGCTCTAGCTTCAGGTCTAATTTCCCCCAAAGTTGATGTGGTCAGATCTGAGTATTTGGCTTGGGCCCTCTCTTCTCAGTAGCCAAATTCTAAAATCTATGCTTTAAAAAGCCTATATAAACACGTTCAGCGCAACATTCCTACCCCATCACAAACTGATCTGGATAGAATCACATTAGTCAGAACATTAGTAGTTCAGAACTTTCTTTACTTCAACAGTTGGACCAGACAAGGCATGCAATTGTATGTTAGAGGGAAAAATCATGCACTGGTGGGGAACAGACTAGGTGAACCTATAGCAATTTTTTCTCTAATATCTGTAATCATATTCTACTCACAATAGCTACATAGCTATTTTGGTTCTCTTTTTGTTAATACCTTTAAGTTTTTGCCTGAGCAGTTTAAACATGACGAGTGCCAACCAGACAGAGGAGCACATAATGTGTGTACAAGTAAATACGCACCTACTTACTTAAGTGATGTTCACAATAGTAAACAGAAAACTATTAATGGATAAGTAGAGTACTGAAAGAAAAATCTCCTCGGGGTAACTGCCAGTTCTCTCCATTCAAACCTGCCAAATGAGATTAACCATGCTAATTGAATGCCAGTGAAGCATCACCTTTATGCTGGGCTGATCCTCTCTGGAACAGTTAAGACACCTTCAGGTCCAGATAATGCCCATGATGTAGTTCACGATATCTGAAAATCTGCTCAAATACTACACAACTGTAAATCTAAAGCACTGGTTTATTTCTACTTATAAGGTATTCATACGGCCCCTTCCCCTAGGTCTGTTGGTGTACATACACACAGTCTCTCTCTCTCTCAAGGGCGGTTAGGTAACAGATTCACGTCTCACTACTTTTGGATTTCAATCTTGAGCTGAAGAAGTTTCCAAAAATGCCTTTGCAACTTAAAATACAGATGTACTTGGTATTTTTATGGTAAAATACTTGGTAGTTTATTTAAACGTTCACAGAACCTTCAAGAGCTCCCTGGTCATAGGTCCAGGATTCTTTTTGTTAGTACTAAAAGCGCATACTGATGAATAAGGGAAATGCTGCATTTCTGTTGTTTACCAGACAGCACAAAAAATGATGACTTTAGCATTCCAGCAGTTGCTTTGTTGCTGCCAATCTGCAGCAACAACTAATACAGCCACCCAGTACCTGTATACAACGTACTTGTAGCTGTGTCAGTCTCAGGATATTAGAGAGACTACGTGGATGAAGTAATATTTTTTACTGGACCAACTTTGAGGGTTCTATGATGCTTGAATGCTTGTTTCTCTTACCTTTAGAATTTCATCCAATAAAAAATACTGACTCATCCAGCTTACCACCACACACGTTACGTATATCTTTATGATATGCTTTAGCTGTGTTAAATAGGAAGTATTATGAAATGATGGTAGCTTAGTGACTTAATTTCATAAACCAACAGAAGAAGGGTTACACATTTAAATCTATTAATTATTCAAGTTATACTACAGAACTCTAACACTAAAAAGAAGTTGTCATTTATTTTTTATACTAACTGTGTTGCTAATGGGTTGTTTATATCCTTAAAGAAATATATTATCGTACTGATTTGGAGCCATAAACGTGCCATCTTTTTCCTTTTTTAAACACACCAGCTCTAAGAGAGCTAGTATGGGTATGTCTCCTCAAGCTGGGAATCAAACCCCAGGCTCAAACTGCAGACACATTCATAGGTTCAATTTTCACTAGTCCTACAGTTCTTGGGACATCTGAGAGATTTTCTGCTCATTCCAGTCTCAATAGCTGGTTTTACAAATGGCTTTTTGACCCTTAGTCTTTGTGCATATGGTAAATGTTAGCTGTTTTTACCTGGATTTCTAATAAAGAGAAAATCAACATACTTCCTTTTTCTTTGCACACCAGCATTACAGGCATTAGCACCAATGTATAGAACTCTGTATTTGTTAATTATTTACTTTTATAAAGTCAAATGGAGCTAAATAGAATTATATGACTATATAGTTTAATGACTTCCTTATGGAGCTGCAGATATGATAGAAATATTAGGATCCAGTAGATAATCCCTGCACATTAGCCCACTTAAGTAAGAGATTAGCCAAAATTTGGGCCAAACAACTTGACATCATATCTCTTAAATCAGAAAATTTCATGCTATCCAAAGCCACCAATACCACAAAGACAAAGGAAGACGCAGAGACATGTCATAAGGAATAAAGTTTTCTAATTGTATATTGCCTTTTTCAAACCTGTTTCAAACCTTTTACTGGAATTTTTTTTTCTTTACAATTTAGACAGAGATGTATCATTAGAATGTCTCATTGTTTCATTGTCACTAACAATGAATCACCAAGTGCAAAAGTAAATGATTCCATTTATCAGATACATTATCTCAATCTCAATCTCAAAACCCTGCATTTGCAGATGAATCTAAATTCTGGGGTTCAGCTTAGATTCATTACTTGGAACAAATTGTGTTTTCCTACAACAGAGCACTATTCATAATATTTATGCTTAATCCCCAAAACTTGGATATGTCATTTACACAAGTAATATGAAATTTTAACAATCCCCTCACCCACTGAACAAGGCTAAGTTGTAATAATTAGTTGAGTCATTTATCTCCACTTGTTCTGGAAAAGAAAAAGCATTGCTATACAGCTAAATTCTGAGAAAAGAAATACCTACATATTAAGACAGTCAGATAAGATTGTTTTAAAATCTTTTTATTTAATTCCACCACTGCAGCCAAATTGCTAGATGCACTTCAAAATGGTAAAGAAACCCATGAGATCTCTTACCGGCTGACACACTGTTGATTTTAAAAATATTTTAAAGCAAATAAGTATGACTCTATTAAGAATTACAGTCATATTCCATTATGCTAGAAATATCGGGTGCCACATTTAACTACCTTACTGCATGCCCCAATGGCACCATATTATTCAAAGCTATGGCTGGTAGGCCATAATGTAATCACCCTTCTTGGCTTTACAAACATCAGCAAGAATGTGAAGGTAATATTTACCAGTTTCATTTTACTTTGAATACAGTAATGCAGCAAGATATGGGACAAGAAGAAGTGCTATTATGTGTACACATATACGTGTGATTTTAGAGAAAAAGAGTCCTAAATTGCTAGTGTAGGTTCACAACACTGAAGGCAAGTGAAAGACTTTGTTATTGAGAATTCTGCTAGAAAAATTATTGCAATGCAAGTTAGAGTTGAGGTTTCATGGTTACTCTTTTAGGGCCTGATTTAAATTGGGAATAACTCAATTTAAGTCAAAGGTGCTACAGTGGTATCAAATGGATATAATAAGTAAAGGAAAATCAGGTTCTCAATAATAAAGGTGTACAAAATGGCAGACATATAAACATACAGGAACAAGAAGGAAACAGTTTTCACAATAGTTACTGCTGAATGGTAAATTTAAGTTGGGACACCAAAAACTAGCTGCTGTTAAACCTCTTATAAAATCAGCATAACACTGAAAAAGAGTTCCAGAGAGAAAAACGGAGGGTTACTTATCTGTAAACATCCTTCTTCATGATGGGCTGCTCACATACATTCTGACTCAAGTGTGTACATGCCACAGTGCATGGTCATCTCGGAAGCTTTTTTTCCCTAGTCAGTCCCCATAGGGTCAGTCACCAACACCCCCTCAGTCCTGCACTCTGACAGCAGTATATAGATGGCAATGACCCTAACCCCACTTCAGTCCCTTCCTTCTGCTAACTCTGAAAAGCAAGGACGGAGAGAGGGTATGGAATGTATGTGAGCAGCTCATCTTGAAGAAGGACTTTTACAGGTAAGTAAAGAAAGGTTACTCACTGTGGTGCAATAACTTGAGTTTTTTGAGATGTGTCCCACTGTGGGTGCTCCACTATGGGTGATGGTGCAGCCTTGCATCATAGCTTGGAGAACTCTAAAGCAGTGCTTGTTGGAGCTGTGTGCGCGATGTGGTAATCTCACAGCATCTCTTTGGTACCCTTTTGGAGCCAGTGCAGCTACAACCATCTCAGTTCCTTCTCCACCTGGTAGCCCACAGGGAAGACTACAAAGTAGAAAGGGGAGGAGGGTGGTAGTGGAGCACCTGCAGGGACACACATCTTGGAGAACTCAAGTTACTGCATCACAGTGAGTAACCTTTCTTTCTTCTTTGAGTAGTGTCCCTGTGGGTGACTCACAAGCAGTACCCTCACATGGAAGGAGGAATTTTGGAGTTTTTGTTCTGTAAGGGTGTTAGTACTGATCTGCCAATTGCTGCATCTTATTGTGCTGTGCTTTGTAGGGCATAGTGTTTTATAAAGGTGTGTGGTGATGCTTGTGTGGCTGCTTTACAGATTTCCTGGAGGAGAACATTATTCAGGAACACAGTTGTGTGGCTGCTGATCTCATAGAATGGGATTTAAGAGGTTCTGGAGGGTTGATCCCTGCAATTTTGTAGTTCTCGTAAATGCAGCCTGATATAAAATTTGAAAGTTGTTGAGTGGAAATATCCTGTCCTTTAGATCTATCTCATGGTGTTTCTAAATGGTTTTGATCTTTATAGATAGAAGGCAAGTGCCTGGCAAACATCCAGTGATGGAAGAATGGCATGTTCAGGATCCTCATGAGGCTTCGGGAAGAACACAGGTAAGTGAATAGGCTGGTTAATGTGGAAGAAGAGGACATTTTGGGAATAAATTTTGGGTGGGGGAGAAGAGTGACCTTGTCCTTATGAAAAGCAAACAAGGAATCCTGGTACTAAAAGACTAACAAATTTATTTATTGCATGAGCTTTCATGGGAGAAAATCCACTTCATCAGATCCTTTGAAGATGAGGGAACTTACAGAATGGGTAAGTTTCCCCATCTTGAAAGCATCTGATGAAGTGGGGTTTTGTCTCACAAAAGTTCACGCAATAAAAAAATTTATTAGTCTTTTAGTGCCACAGGACTCCTTGACTGATTAACTGAACTAGACTAACACAGATGCCCCGTTGGAACTTGTCCTTATAGAAAATGGTGATTGGGGGATGAGCTATTAATGCACTAATTTCACTTACACATCTGGCTGATGTAATAGCTACTAGAAAAACTTCCTTCATTGACAAGTGTGAGAAAGAACACATGGCTAGTGGTTTGAAAGGAGGTTTTGTAATGGTTTGTAGCACCAGGCTGAGATGCCAGGCAAGTGTTGGAAGGTGGATTTCTGGGTATAGATTGTGTATATCTGACATGAAGTGTTTCACTATGGGATGCGAAAAGATAGAGTTGTCACTTAAATTGTGAAAGCTGGATATGGTTGCTAGGTGAACTTGTATGGAGCCAATAGATAGTCCTGATTCCTTCAGGTGTAATACATATTCTAAAGTCAAATGTATGGATGCAGATGATGTTGCTATGTGTCTTGAATCATACCATTTGGAATACCTCATCCACTTCTGAAGGTAGGTATGTCTAGTAGCTTTTTTCCTACTATTTAGTAATACATGTTGAACTAGTTCCTAACACTGAAGTTCCTTATGTTTGAACCATGAAGGAATCAGGCTGTTAGTCGCAAAATTCTGATGTTTGGGTGAATGATCTGACCCCTATCTTGACAGAGAAGGTTGTAGAATTATGGAAGTTTTATGGGTGGTTTGATGGATGTTAGTTTGATCTTTGTGAACCAAGTCTCAGCCAGGCTGGAGTTATGAGGATTATGTTTGTTTTGTCTTGGCGTATTTTTTAACAGGGTTTTGTGAAGTAGGGGTATTGGTGGGAAAGCATAAAAAATAGCCTTGGACAAAAAGAGGAGAAAAGCATCTCATACTGAGTTCCTCCCTATGTCTGCCCATGAGCAGAATAGCAGGCATTTGCTGTTTTTGGGTGCAGCAAAAAGATCTATTGTTAGGAATCCCCATTGTTGGGAAATGGAGGTAAGGACTGCAGTATGTAGATTCCACTCATGATCCCAAATGAAGGATCTGCTGAGGACATCAGCTATAGTATTGTGTATGCCAGGCAGGTAAACAGCCAAAATCACTACATCTATTGTCAGTGGTGTCGCTGCAGTAGGGCCGGAGGGGTTGCAGCTTCCCCACATCTCGGGCCCAGCTCTGGCAGCGGCTGGGGCCAGGTTGGGCCTGCCAGCAGCAGGAGCCCGACCTGAGCCTGGACTGCCTGCTGCTGGCTGGCTTAGATATTGCTCCCTCCATTGCTGGCCAGGGTCTGGTGGCCCTGTGGCCCCAATACAGCTCCAGCTGCTGCCTGCTGGCCAGCAGCACAGAGCCCAGGCTCAGATCCAGGTCCTGTTGTTTGCCACTGACCAGCAGGCAGCAGCGAGAGCCAGATCACGCCTGCCAGGACCACCAGCTGCTGGGGCCAGCAGCAGCAGGAGATGGATCTGAGCCTGCCAGTGGCAGAGAGCAGGAGCCAGATCTGAGCCTGGGATGTTTGCTGGTGGCTAGCAGGAAGTGGCTTGGGCCAGCTGGGGCCTGCCCAGGCTTCCTGCTGCTGACAGGCAGCGGTAGGAGCTGGATCAGACCCTGCCACCAGATCAGGCCTGAGGGGTGGGGCTGTGTGGCCAGAGCCTGGGCCCCGACCCTTTTTGCAGGGGAGCATCACTCCTTTCTTGTGTTATGCACCAGTGCCAAAGCTTCACATTCTCTGTGCAGAGGGAATTGGATCTCACTCCTCACTTGCTGACTTATGTAAAGCAACAATGCTGTATTCCAAAGGGGCAGCCATGTTAGTCTAGTTCAGTAAAACAAACAAGGAGTCCTTCATTATCCTGATATGAGTATGTTCTAAGTGGTTTTGAAAATGTTTGCAAGCGTTGTGCACCACACAAAGTTCTAAGATATTTATGTGGAGTGAGGATTCCTGCATGGACCTGATGGGGATTGGTGCTGGGCTGGTTCCAAGTGGGCTCTTTGCATTGAGGTCCCCCAGTGCAGAAGGTGGGCGTACTGGTGCTGATGCTGGGTGGAAGGCTGCTTCCACTATGATGGCCTGGAGACAACTCTCCCTCTCCTTCTGGGTCTTCAGCTTGAAGGACCAACAAATGTTGCATTGTTGGCCCTGTCACCCTCACCCAGGCATCTGAGGCACCTGTCATTGGACTCACTAATCGAGAAATCCTTCCTGCAGGAGGCTCAAGGTTTGAATCCCAAAATGGTCAAGGCCAGTGCCAGGCACCATGTGTGCTCCCAGTGCAACGTCCGGAAATGAACTGTCCGACAAGTCTACTACTAAAACTAATCTAGTGAACTGGACAACAGGTATGTGATAACAACTAGCTTGTTTGGATGTGAAGAAAACACTGGGAAACAGGCGCTTGCAGAATCACAAAGGCAAATAGTTCCAAAAGCATCACTCGGGCAAAAAGAAGGAACTGAAGGGGGGGGGGGGGGATGGGAGGCAACGTCAGCTCCACCTACGTACTGCAGCCAGAGCGTGGGACAAGAGGGGGCACTGGCAACTGACCCTATGGGGACAGACTAGGGCAAAAAAGCATCCAAGATGACCATGCACACCTCAGTCAGAATGGAGTAAGCAGTGCTTCAAGAAGAAGAGCATTTTCCTCAATAATCATCATCATCATCATAAAAAAACTAAACAAGGAGCCGTGTGGCACTTAAAGACTAACAGATTTATTTTTCGCATGAGTTTTCATGGGAGAAAATCCCATTTTGTCAGATAATAAAGTCACTTTTTTCCTTTTCCATGATCCCTTCATAAGTGTGTCTTTTCCACTTGAAGATTAATATGTAAATAACTTGGGACTTACCAGTTACCTGTTTTCTTAACTTTTCAATTTCTTCTTTTAAGCTTTTAATTTCCAGATCCTTGTTTGCTGTTACTGGACCATCCACAGATGAATACTGTAAAGCCTGAACTGTCTGGGTAGATTCTAAAAACAAAGAAGAGGATTGTGAAACAAGCTTTCCACGCTCCCCCAATATACACTATGACTCTTTAAGATGCTAGAAGAAAGTGACAATGCTAATAAGTGGAGAAATGCACAAAACAGGAAAAACTGGATATTTATGTTGACAAGAAAAAAATTGATATAACTGACCTTACGGACTCCTGCTGTTAAACTGAAATGTTAAAAGCACTGATTAAAACCTGTTCTGGAAAGCTAGCATTGGTAAAAGAGGTGGAGGAATGGCACTCTACACTAAAGGCACAATTAATTATTTTTGAGTTGTTGGTAACTGAAAAGAACAGGATTTTTAATACATATGGATTTATTTGTTAACTAGCAGGCCACTGTATAAAATCAGAAATCAGGATGAGCTTCTCCTTAAATACCTATCAGTAAGGTATGGAAACAAAAATTGTATTGGTACAATGGACTTTAATTTGGGAATTGCATTTTGGAGATCTCAGACAGAGTTTCTGAAAATTACAGATGATAATTTTCTAACACAAAAAGTATTCTATCTAACACAAGGTAATTCTATTTCAGACCTCATTATGATGGGTGAAGATGAAAATAATCACTGGAGCAAAAGTTGGTGCTTGCCTAGGGACCAGTTATTATGAACTGATTATATTCAATATGGCCAAATGGAAGAAAGTTCCAACTAGTAGTATATACACCTCTTGTTTCCGTAAGCTCAGGAAAATTACCATTGAAATAGATTGTGAAGAAAAATTCTTGAGAAAAATATAAATGAATATTGAGTTTTTAAAGAAAAATGTACTAGATGACTAAAAAGCCATGATTCAACAGTCAAGCATCTTGAGGACAACCAAGTACTATCCAATCCATTAGTAATGGAGGAAGGGTGTGACAGAGTGAATTGTCACATGGACAGGAAGGGAAACAAAAGCAAATCATCCAAGCAGCTGACCCTTAGAGACAGCTGGTAGTGGAATGGGTCTGGGCCTGTATAAATATATCAGATCCAGATCATCTGAGGAGGATAGAACAGTGGTTCCCAACCTTTTCTCTGCCACGGCACACCTTGATACTTTCAAATTTTTTGAGGTACACCACTATTAAAACTCATGAATATTCAAAATAACTTTAATTACTTATGAATATTCATGACCCATGACACAGTGTTTCGGAAATGCTGTTATGTGGGGTTGTACGGGTAGCAGAGCAGGAGTGGCAAAATACAGGAGGTCAGAAGTCGTGTGCAGTGGCAGGAGTGAGAATGGGGAGCAGAGCAGGGTAGGGGTGGCAAAAGAGGACAAGGGCAGCCATGTGGGGAACAGCACAAGGGTGGCAAGAGAAGAGAGAGGAAAGGAGAACAGGAGTGGTTTTGTGGGGGTGGCAGGGGGAACCTGGGGAGTGGGAAGGTAGAGCAGGGAAGCATGGCACAGCACCCACTTCCCCCCTTTCCACAGTGGCTCCCTGCCACCCAGGGCAAATCCTCACCCCACTGCTGCTCCCCCCCACCCCAGTGGGTCCTGTCCTCCCATCCCCCAGTCCCTTGCTTCCCGTGATGGACCCTCCCATCACTGCAGGGTCCAGAACTAGGCCTCCAGCCCCCAGCTACACCCCCCACCACACAGCCACCCCACTCCCCAGCTACACCCCCACCAACCAGACAGCCATCCCACAACCCCAGCTACACACCCTCTGCTATGCATCCACTCCCCCCCACTACACACACACACCCCTGCCGCACACAAACCCCAGCAGCCCTCCCCACCAGATCCCTTGCCTGGCTGTTTGCAGGCTGGCTGACACAAGCTTCTCTGCCCTCCAGGGGAGAGATTTACACACTCCTGGCCTCCCGCAGCTCTCTGCTGGCTGGGTTAAGGTGGAGCTGGGTTTAAGGTGGAGCCACCAGAACTCTGAGTTCCAGCTGCTCCTGCTATTTTTAGGAGGACCCCTGGAACTCTGCATTCCAGCACCTTCCTCTATTTTTAAGGGGCAGGAATGCTGCCTGCCTAAAAATAGGGGGCTCCGGAACTGTGTTCCGGTGCCTTCCCCCTTACTTTAACACCTTCCTTTTCCCAGCCCTCAGGGATGCTCGTAGCACACCTGCGGTGTTGCCGCAGCACACCAGTGTACCCCAGCGCACTGGTTGGGAACCAATGCTCTAGAAGACTGTAGCTTCAGTCTTACATCTAGGAGCATTTATGGAAAAGAATCAGTTCCAGAATAGGAAAGGAGATAGAACAGACATCTGCTGGGAAAAAGATACTGGGTTTGAGGAGAGCAGGGCACAGCCTGGGACTTGCCTGTTCAGGAAACTATGGAGGTAAAAAAAAAAACTGTAGAGAAATGGAACTAAGTATTTTGGGTGTATATAATAGTTAGATTCTGATACATCTTTTTGTATTTAACATTGCATAGTGTTTAGTTCTTTGGGGGGTGGGAGGGAGGGTGTTATGGGAGGTAGGGAGAGTAGGAAGAGTATTCTGTGGTAGTCAGGTCATCCTTGGTTAGCAGACCTGGAAGACTGCTAATGTCATGCCAATATTCAAAAAGGGCAACAATGATAGCTTGGGAAACTATAGGCCCCAAAACTGACATAAATCTGGGCCAAATAAAGGAAAAGTTGATTTGGAAGTCAACTGAAAAGAATTAAAGTATAGGAATATAATTAATGCCAATCAACATGTGTCGTGGTTTCTTTTTTTGTTTGTTTGTTTTTTAAACAGATCTCATCAGAAAAACCTGATTATGTTCTTTGAGGAGCTTAGTAGTTTGGCTGATATAAGCAACTGTGTCAGTGTAATATATTAAGACTTTTATCAGGCATTTGACTTAATATCATACGACAGTATGATTAACAAATTAGTTCTATGCAATATCAATCAATCACATTAAATGAATTCAGAACTGGCTAATTAACAAATCTCAAAAAGTAGTTGTCAATGGGTAAATCACTGAATGGTGTTGTTTTGCATGGGTCTCCACAGGGATTAGTATTAAAATCAAAACTGAATTTTTTCTTCATGATCTGGAAATATAAAATCATTGCTGATAAATCTTGCAGACAGGCAAAGCAGCTAATAGTATGACCTGGGTGAGTTACGGCCCATTCAAATAAAACCTGTTTTAATACAGTCAAATGCAAGCTTATACATCTAGGAACAAGGGAATGCAGGTCATACCTGGGGAACTATATCCTTGAAAGCAGTGGGCACCAAAAAGATTAAGAAGTCATAGTGAACAAGCAACTGAACTTGACCTCTCAGGGTAAGCCTATACTGATGGTGGCAAAATTGCCTCTGTCAGCATGATCTTCCCGATGTGATTCAGCAGTCAGTATAAACCTGCTGAATTGCTCTAGGAGTCACCATAGCAACTTCAGCCCTGGAACCGGAGCTGCTGAAAGCCAACCACATGGCATTTGCGGTCAGCTACCATAATGTGTAGGAGTGAGTTAGAGAGTTGTCGGGAGATACACAAGGTTATATATATACCTTGCGCATCTCCCATTGACAGCCACCAAAAAACACTGCAAGTATAGACTAGTGCTCAGGCTGATGGTCTAATAAAGGGGCTAATCAAGTCCTTTGAGGTATAAAGAGGGGAACTGTTAGTGAGAGCAACAAAGGTGCTTTATCTCTGCATATGGCATTGGTGAGATTGACACTGGTGTTTAAATTTTTTAAAAGATATTGAAAAAAATGGAGGGGGTGCAGAGACAAGCCACAAAAATGAGCACTGGACAAAATGCCTTACAGGGAAAAACATAAAAAGTTCAATCATTTCAGTTTATCAAAAAAAAAAAAGTTTAAGAAGCGACTTATTAGAATGTATACATATACTCATGTGGAGAAAATACCAGGTAGTAAAAGGCACTTTAATATAGCAATGAAAGGCATTACAAGAAATAATAGCTGGAAGCTGAAGGCAGATAATTTCAAATTAGAAACGAAGCACAAATTTCAACAGTGAAAGTGATTAACTATTGGAACGACTACTCAGTGAAGTGGTAGGTATCTTCAAATCAAAATGAAATGCCTTTCTGGAAAGTATGTGTTTGCCAAACACAAGTTATGCTTTGGTCAAAGACAATTTATGGGATTCAGAACTGAATGAAAATTAATGCCTGTTGCACTAGATGATTTAATGGTCCCTTCTGGACTGAAAATCTATGGATTAATGACAAGACTGTCTGCTGAGACACGTTAAAGAAACACACTGGGTTGAACTTTCAAACACTGGTGCTACAAAATGTGTGTGTATGCAAATAAAAGTAGGAAATGAGAACAAAATAAAGAAAGAAGGGATATTTAAAAAAATTCAAACAATTCATACATTTGAATGCCTGTAAAGAAAAGATGAGATTTACATTTTACTAAATGAGGAAATAGCAAAATACTGGGTACCTTGCTCTTAAAGATGAGCCTTGTTTGTGAGGTCGTGTACTAATTTCTACATTATAACTTTCCCAGGGCCAGCTCTACCCATAAGCAAATGAGGCCCTGGCTCAGGGCGCCATTTGCTTATGGGTGGCCTTGGCGCCACGCCGAGGCAGGGTGAGTCGGCCCAAAAGCTGGCCTCCGCGCTTCCGCCCCTCCCTGAACCAGTCACTCTGCCCCAGGGGTGGAGCAGGCTAGCCCATGGATTGGGGTCTGCTCTCTCGCCCCGTCTCTGGGCTGGCCTGCCCTGCCCCTAGGGAGGAACAGTCACCCAGGGGAGGGGTGGGAGAAAGGAGCCTGGCCTCTGGGCTGGCCACCTCTGCCCCTGGGCCAGCTGTTCCCCACCCTGGGGGAGGGATGAACCAGCCCAGAGCAGAGGTCAGGTTCCACCCCTTATTGCCCCCACAAAATCAAAAGCCGGCTTGGGGTGCCAAAGCCCCTTGAGCCAGCCCTGAGCCTTCCCTGAATCTATGTAAACTGACAAGGGCCCAGAGCTGTAAAGACCTAACCGCTGGTACGAATGGAATTACTTACATACATAAAATTAAGAACATGCAAATATTTTTGATGGATTGGGACTTTGAATCGTACAATTTCCACTTGCAAAGTGCCAACACAGCTTCAGTAGATGCCAAATATACAAATCTAGAATTTTTTTCCAGTCTTCACAGCTGAAGTCTGGAGTAATAACTAATTCATAGCTTTGGAAAATTTAACTACATGTTAGGGGCATATACTACTTTATGCTTATTTTACGATACTTAAGGAACAAAAAAATCTATAGTGTCATTTACCAATAGAAATAATCAAGCAGATTCATTTTCAATGGGAAGCATTTTAGGAAATATATATTTATTTTTTTCCATTAATATTAGAAGAACGTCACCAAAACCACAGACTAATGCAACTGAAAGTGATAAAATGGTCTTTTCAATTGCTTTACCTTGCAGTTTTCTACTGAGTTCAAGTTTTTCCTGCTCCAGGCGCCTTATTCTTCTCTCATATGCTTCAGTTGCTAAGCTATCCTCCAAAGTCCTTTGAACACTGGCATCAAGGTCCATAGAGGGTGGTCCAGCAGTACCTCTTAAACAACTGCGGTCAGAAAGCACACTGAAAAAAGGATTTTAAAGGTTGGTTAATTTTAGAAAACAAACTTAAAGACACTGACCAAACCAGTAAATTATTGTTCTAAATTATTCTAGCAGTGTAAAAAATAAACTTTCTAGCTACTTTGTAGCAATTTAATTAAGGGAACCAGCATTGATTATCTTCTGAATGCATTTTTTAAATTTCACAGTAAAAAGTTTCTGATTAATGATACACACTAATGATAGTTAATTGACTTATTCTAGACTATCAGTTGCCTTCTAAATGGTCAACAATATCAAATTCTAAAAGTATAGTAAAAAATCAGCTCACATTAATTACTAGTTAAAGTTTGCCAAGTACTCTGAGGATAAGATACACAATATTAAGTATTATTATTAGATGGTAACTCGTATATTTTGGTTGTCTCCTTTGCAAACAATGTCTCCCAAATTTCTTACCTCATCTCTCCTTTGTAACATTTGTTCTTGAAAAAAAATAAGATTTTAGTAATTTCATAACTTAAAATGGAGACATTTCCAGACCCTTCTCATGAAGACATGTACGTAACTATACAACAGAAACACTAGAGTCATTTATGCACATGCTTAATTTTACTTAGGTGAGTAGTTTATCTCAACTCAATGGAGATTTTCATGCGAGTGACATTAAATACATATGTTTGGCAGAATCAAGAACTGGATTTTTGTTACTTTAATACTTATTGTCTAGGCAAATACTGATCAAAGTTAAAATTAAAACTTGCATTAGTTGTCAGATTTACTTCAACAGTAGCAAATGGCAGACACTACCAGTGAAGAGAGAACTAAGACCTACTCTCTTCTTTTTCAGTTTTCTCCAAAAGGCTTGCTTCTTCTGGGAAAACTATAAACTCTGGCTAATGTAAGTTAAACAACTTCTTGATTCTATTAATATTGAAAGATCATGACAGAACAGGAAAGAAAATAATTTAAAAAACAGTCTAAGCTGATACAATGCATCTTATCTTTCAGGGTGAAATTCACATATTGGCTGGAAACTAGAGTAAGATCTCAAAATAGGCCTTCTGTGGGACACAGGCTTCTTGCTGGTTCTCTGCACAGGACTAAGTTTCACCTGTAAGGCATGTCTACACTGCATGCTACTTTCAGCAGAATGCATGCTTGCCTCCCAGCACAAGTATAAACAGCAGTGTAGGCACTGAGGCATAACTTAGGCCAGGGGTGTCAAACTCATGGCCTGTGGGCCACATCCGGCCTGCCAAAGGCACTGATCCAGCCCATGGAACTTTTGCCTGCACTGTGCCTGGGAACTCTCTGCAGCAGCAGCGAAGAGCAAAGACATGCTGTAGTCAGCAGAGCAGAGCTAAGCCTGCTTGTGACTCACATTATCTGAGTCGCAGCACAGCGGAACAAAGGAAGTGCTCTATCTAATCCTGGCTCAGCTCTGCTGTGATCTGCCAACCAATCAGAACTTCAGTCACAGCAGGCTGGGCTGGGCTCCTGGAGAGCCCCTGCACTGCCCCCACCCCAACCGTTCACCATCAGTCAGTCAGCATGCAAATTTGATTTGAAGCACATTGCACGAATCACAAATAAGAAAGCAAAAAGTAGCAGGGGCCCACGTGGGAACAAGCCAATCAAAGGCCAGTCAGCATTCTGAATGACTGACAGTGAGTGGGCAGAGAGGAGTGGAGGCAGGAGCCCAGCCTGCCTGTGGCTGTGACTGTGACAGACTGATTGCCTGCTGCCACAGCAGTAGGGGAAATGGAAAGAGTAGGGGAAAGGGTGCCCAGGAGCTGCCCAGCAGCAGAGGTCCTGGGAGCTAGTGTGGGGAAGGGGAGCCCACAGGGCAGGGAAAAGTGAAGGTGTCTGAGTCTGTGGGGTTGGGAAGGGGAAAGAAGAGCCCATGCTGCTCTGAATATGACAGGGGAAAGGGTTGGGGAGCCTGTGAGGCCACATGGCTCTCATCAGGTGTCCTGCCTTCCAGGGTACTCCGCCCCCCCCCCCCGCACACACACTGAATGAGTCTGACACCCTGGCTTATGCAAATGGACTAAAGACACACCTGAAGGCATATGTACTATGCCTGTGATTAATCAGTAATGAAAGAGGTATTAGAGCTCATACAATTGGTCTACTTTTATAAGTGATATGGCAAGCCCAGAAGTACCAGAGATACAAACTAATAAAGAACTGCCCTGCGTGTTCTGCACTCATGCAAGCTGTATCTCCCTGTCCATACTTCTATATTTTAAACATTTTAATGTTCTGCTGCCTCCCCATTGCTGAAGTCATTCCCCACCACAGGAAAAGAGTCTGCTAGCAGAGAAAAACCCAGCCAAGGGAAAGGTCTGGGTAGCACCTTGATAAGGAGCCTCCTCCTGCTGCAAGGAAAGGCTCTGCTAACTCCCTGCTGCTGGAGACAACCCCTGATGCAGGGAAAGACTCTGGCAATATGGAAAGGCTCAGCCTTTCCCCAGCACTTCCTTTCTACCAAAGCCTTTCACTATCTATTTAGCTACAAAGTACACTACTGGCATAACCTGCTTTCACTGTGGCATGTGTCACCAGGTAAATTACATGCCACCATCAGTAGTGTGGAGTGAAGGCATAGGCTGGGGCTATGTCAGTGGTATTGCTGCAGGTTCACTGCTGTGGTATAGATACTTGCTGCAGTGACAGAAGAGATTTTCATGTTGCTGTAGTAAATTTACCCCCGCAGAGGTGGTAGTTAGATTAATAGAGAAATTCTTCCATTAACTTAGCAGTAGCTATATTGGGGCATAGGTTGTCTTAACTACATCTCAGGGGCATGAATTTTTCACACGCTTGAGTGACGTAGCTAAGTAAACCAGCCCATAGAGAACTGGCCTCTTGGGGCAGGGTGTGATCTTAGATATGTCCTCAGCACCACGGAGCATTTTAATAATCTGTTTAATAAAATCATTTTCCTCAACAGCCAACCACAGCTGTTTCTTCATTCTTTTTATTATATACATTTGTATAAATCTGTGACACACAACAGATCAGAAGTTTAGTACTGTCATGTATCCAACATACTTTGACAACTGAAGAACTCTGACTTACCAGTTACTTGTATATGTAAAACCGACAAATGGCAGATGATGACCAGAAAATGCAGTGTGTGTTGGTGGAGGCATCGTCTCCTAGGAGATAAAAATATTTGGGTAAGCTGAATTCTACCAAATTGGAAGAACATTACTAGACTGTAATCAGTCATCAAATGTTAGCGCTGCTATTTCACTAACCATATCCACAACCACCTTTATCTGAGGACTAATTATGAAACAGCAAAATAAGTCTGGCTTTGAATTAAAAAAATAGATACAAAAAGGTCACAAGAAGAGAAATTTTTATTGAAATATGTTATCATTAAAGATTAGTATGGAAATTAAAAACTATCATTTTCTTTTTGTGTATAGATCTTCAAAGATGCTGTCAGAGCACAGAGCAGCATCCTGTATTCTTCCCTTTGCTTTCTGTACCTCTTGAGTCAACTTGTTCTCCCTCTCTGCACTCAATACAACTGAGATAGCCTAGGGATTCTCTCAGAGGAAATGACAGTCAGAGTTGTTGCTGGAAACTGGATTCTCAAATTCCATCAATGGACTGAGCATGCTGTCTTCACAGTGCTCCTGGTTCCTGCCAGATCAAGCTCAAGCCTTGAACTCTGATACTCCACATGCTAACATTAGATGACACAGTGGCAATCACTATGGAGATAGAGAGGGGTATGTACTTCATGCTTTAATAACCTCTTCAATAAGGCTGCACATTTCATGCCTTTACACCCATTTATCCCCCACTTTTCTTATGTAACTGCATCTCTATTACATCACAGTGCTCACCAGAAACATTCATGTGGAAGAATATGATCCTTAAAGTTTTAAAAAGGCCAGACATTTTAAGAAAGAGTTAAATTTTAAGCAAAGATGAACAAATGTAAAGGTGGAAAGCAACCCTCTATACACGTTTTCTATTTTTGCATATTAAATCAAGCAGGGAAAGACTGAGAATAACATTTCATTCAGAAGAACCAAAGCCAAGTTTCAATGACTGTTTTGAAGAAGAATCTTAACTCCTTCATATTTAGAGTCAAGTATCTTGAACTTAAGTACTTTAAGAACTTTTCAGAGCTACATCTTGGTATTCAACAGACACTGTCATTTAGTGATTATGGATGAAATTGCATGGCAGTCAATTATCAGAAAAAATATTAAAATTAAATATTTCAAACAATGCAAATTTAAAATTGAATGTTAAGAACTGTACAGTAATTTCTTAATTAGCACAATAGGCACTGTAAAATCTGAAGGAAGGTTGAATAGTAATAGGCAGTAAGAAAAAAAATCATTGATTTCTACAATCTTTTCTATCTTCATATTTAGAGCATTTAAGTTTGAAAAGCTCTTTATCTAAATAAAATTACTACCCCCCAATAATTAATGGATATTTCAGGGAGTTGGAATAACCTCTGGTTGCATCCCATATTTACTTTCAAGTTCTAGTACTTGATATCTAATTAGAACAATCACTGGTATTTATGAGAACTTCCATGATTCTTATTAGCCTAGGTGAGAGTCCCATCCAAATACAGTTCCAGAGGGCAGCTGTGTTAGTCTAGTTCAGTAAACCAAAGGAGTCCTGTGGCATTTATTTATTGCATGAGCTTTCATGGGAAAAAATCCCCATGAAGTGAAGTGGTTCTGAGTTAGGGTCCTGGATCTGACTGCATACCTGTGTTGGGGGTGAAGGGAAGGGATAGCTAGACTGGAGAATGAATTGAGAGATGGAGAATGTCTGTAAACCTGTACTGGTGAGACCAAAAGGAAATGATGATGATGAGGGCAGTGCCATCCCACATCTCCTTATGAATGATGTGAGGGAGGAGTGGTGTGGGTGGGAAGGTGTAGTGGAGTTCAGGTGTCCGTGGAAGATGAAGCATGCCATCTTGAGAGCCTTGGACCAGAGAGCACCTAGAGTAGAAAAGGGGAAGCTTGTATTTGTTAACAGCCATGCAGCTTCCCCACTGATGGAAGATGTAGTGGTCAGTGGGGATAAGGAGTTCCCACCCAGGGCTGTTATGAAAGGATCAGTGAGTGTCTGCAAAGGCACTGCTGGCACTGGAAGTGTGGATGTGGAGTGTGATCCTGTGCCTGAGGCACCAGTGCCAGAGGGGAATTGCCTCCATGCAGAGGGTCAGAGACCTGACTCCACTATGTTTGTTTATGTAGACAACTGCTGTCATGAGAGGAGTTGCACATGCTCAGAATAGATGAAAGGCTGGAATGCCTGATATGAGGTAAACAGCTTGGATCTTTAGGATGTTGATGTGCATTCTTGCTTCTCTGGCAGGCCACATATCCTGCAGTGTGTGGCCCTCTGGGTCAGTGCGCCAACCACAAGTGAAGTGTCTGTGGTGAGAGTGATGTGGGGTGTTAGGAGGGTTGGAAGGGCTGCCAGTCAGAACTCAGGATGGGTTATACCACCACAAGAGTGAAATGATGACTGAGGTAGGGAGAAGGACCCATTTGCTGAGTTGCTCTTTCTGTGGACTGTAGATAGTGCAGAGGCATAACTGGAGGAATCTCACATAGTCGTGCATACTGTTTGTCACATGTCTAGACGAGAAAGGCAGTCGTGGGGTTGTGTATAAAACATCAGTGCAGTCATGCAATGAGTGAAGTGAGGAAGGCAAAGAAGTCTGCTGGTAGAAGTGTTCAGCTCACATGGGCATTCAATCAAGCTCTGGTGAAAGTGACCTCGTGGGTTGGTATGAAGGTTGACTCATCCTTATTGAACCAGATCTCAAGGCTGTTAAGGAGGTCACGTAAGGTACATGTAGTGACAAGAAGGTATTCCCAGGACACAGCCACCAGGAGCCAATCATCCAAACACAGAAACAGTGAGTGGCCAAGGCATCACATGTAGTCTTCTACTACCAAGAGGACCTTTGTGAAAACTCAGGAAGCCACAGCTTTTTCCAAGGGAGGAACCAGAACTAATAGTGTGAACATTCCACCCTAAGCAGAGGAATTTGCAATGGATGGGATGGACGTCCACAAGAAGGCATACAACCTTCATATCAAGAACCACAAACCAGCCTCCTGAGGGGGGAGAGAGAATAATCTGAGGAAAAGTGACCACCTGGAAATGAAGCTTGTGGATACAAGAGTTTTAGGGCATTTAGGTCTAAAAGTGGGTAGAGGCCAGAGTTTTTCTTCAGTATAAGGAAGTAGGGCAAGTGTAACCCAGGCCCTTTGTAATGATGTGGGATGAGTTCTGTGATGTCCTTCTGGAAGAGGGTATGCACCTGTTCCTGGAGAAGATTGTGTTGACACAAGTCCACCATAGGGAGGATGATGAAGTGGGAAAGAGAGGAACTCTATGAAGTACCCTTAGTGTATGATGTCCATCCATCAGTAGGTGGTAATCTTATTCCAACTGTGGGCAAAATAAGCAAGATAGCCCAGATGACAACTGGAGGTATTGCAGATGGTATGGACAGAATCAAAATGGGTGTTTGGAAGGATGACGTAGAAACGTAGAGGCAGTGTACGTGGTGGCAGCAGGATATCGGGGCTTTTGGGATTATTGGTTGAAGGCAGGATTGATCCTGTTGGTGTGAAGAGTAAGACTGATAGACAGGCTGAGGATGGTAGCATGGTCCGTAAGAGGCCTGGTGTTGGCACTGAGCTGGGACCAGGAGTCTATGGAGTACCACTCCTGATGCTATGTCTACTGTTTCAGCTGCTGCTTGGAGGATCATTCTGGCTATTAGCTTGCTCTCATCTATTAGGGTCTTGAATTTGGCCTGCTGGTCTTCCAGAAGAGAGGCATGGAAGTCCACTAGTTTTGAGTACAACAGAAAGTCAAATTTCAACAGCCTAGCCTAGTAACTGGCAATGTGTAACTGCAGTACCACTGAGAAGTAGACTTTTTGACTGATGACAGCAAGCTTCTTGGGTGCTCAATCTGGACAGGCGCTCTTGAAGTGTTGTTAAGCATACTTAGTTGCTGCTTGGAACACCACAGAATTCAGTATATAAATAAAAAAATCTGTGTCACTGGCCAGGAAAAATATAAACATTCTGCCCACTCAGGTGTAGGAGCACAGGATGCCAAGGTGGGACAGATGACTTGGGACCAGTGTAGAGTAGTGCAGTACATGACAGGCTGGCTGGTTGTAAAATGTCCAGGAACTCGTTCTGGTAGTCTTTGATGTCCTCAGCCATCAGATTAAGGGTGCCCATCACACGATGGAAAAGGTTCTGATATTGCCCATGGTCATCTGCAACTAAAAGGGAAGGCAGGATAAGCCCCTTATCTGGGGATGAGGAAGCTTCCATTGGAACTGGTGGGTCCAGCAGTGCCAATGGTACTGGGAAGGTATCTCTGGTTCCTCATAGATTGAGGGAGGAGCGATCTTGGAGACAGTCAGCGAGGAGGGGACTGTGGTATTCCACAGCAACAGTAAAGGTCCCAGTGGTGCCTACAGGACCATGCATATGGACCCACTGGTACTGTAGGTCTGTGGGGGTACTGCAATCACAATTCACCTGGGGGTTCATATGCAGAATAGTCACTGTAGCTGAGGGCTGCAAGAACACACCAGGGAAAAAGCAGAATCCTGTTCTGACCACCACTCAGAATTGGAGGGCTGGTTTGGAAAGGCAGTGCCATCAAAATGGGCAGAGCTGGCATCACATGATAGCATTGTGATTAGGTTCCGACCTGCAGAACCAACAGTGCTCATGTGAGTGGAACAGGACACCAACTAAGCAAGTAGCAGTTTATTTGCTGGTGACAGAGGTTATAACATCTCCAGCAACCCAGGATGTAGCAGAGAGCCCACACAGGAGAGAATTAATTCCACAGTGATTGTAAGCGGAGATAATCAGCTAGGTGTGCATAAGACTGGACTGTCCCAGTAATGCTTGCAGGTAGGAATGGGTGACCTCTCTCAGGGAGCCACCCTTATGCCCAAGAGTGTTCTTTTTATGAACACAGTGGGACTTTATTGGTTCTGTCAATGTTGTTGGCAGTGCTGATGCTCTGAATGGGCTGGGAGAGCACTCATGAATGGCAAAGCTGATAATTCCAACAGATTCACCAGTGCCACACTTGTGTGTAAATGCGGGCATGTTGCCTCTTCCATAAAATGTTTGTGAATTCAGAGTTCATGAGCCTTGGTGATCTTCAGTGGAAAGGAGCAGCAAATGGAGCACCAGGTGATGATGCGGCCTTTGACAAGACAGTAAAGACAGCATTGGTGTTGATTACTGAAGGAGAGAAAGCGAGGGTACAAGAAGCACCTTTTAAAACCAGCCTGTCTGGGGAATAGTTGCCCGTAATGGGTGGGACACCCTACACAGGGTAAAGAAGCAGGGAGCCAACTAATTACTGATAGTAAACTATTAAGAATTGTATAAAAAGAATTAAACAAGCTTATCTGGATAAGCTGGTTATGCACAAGGGAAAACAATGTAGGAGGAGCATTCCGATTCTGGCCATATGGCAGTAAGAGGAGCTGGAGGGGCATCGACCCACCCAGCTTCATAAGATTTTGCATGTATTATTTGACTGACACATGAGACACACAGGGGTTGGTGGACCATTGCTACCAGCAGTTTGGATATGGCACACAGCATGCATGTGCATCCTATGTCTGGAATTCACCTAAAGAACTGCACTCAAAAAAGAAAGAATGACTGAGGAAAAGTCAAATCTCTGCGAGACTGACATTTCAAAAAAGCCAAATCACTTTGTGCTCAGGATTTGGCTCCTGAGAGTGCATACGGCATGTCTCTAAACACTCCAAATCTTCTTGTAAGAAAGTCCAGTTTATTTGAGCCATATAGTACTATAGGTAAGATACAGATTTGATGGATCCTGAACTTCGTCTTAGTGCAAAGATGTTTGTGTCCATAAAGACATGGACCTTATGCAGAAAGAGATAAGACCTATTAGTTGAATAACACCGAGTTTCCTATGTCCATTGGAACTCTGCTTGCAGCCTACATAGATGAATTAGTCAATCTACTCTTAGACCTCATCTTTACCAAGGATTCTGGTGACCCAGTTCTGAGTTCTGTCAGCGGATGTTTAACACTATTACGCAAATTAAATTTTGGAGGCCTTGGAGAGTTGTGCTGAAACTCTCTGACTTCTTGATAAGCAAGTCAGCATTGTCTTGTTTAGTGAATACTTCTTGACCAACCATAATTCAGATTAGGAGCAACAAGTCCTAATATCCAGGAGATAACCTGACATTATAGAGCTGCGATTAAACTGTATCTCTGTTGTGCACTTGTGATTGCTTAAAGGTGCCTCAGAACTAGCGGACATTGGCCTGCATCAAATGTGGGTATCAGATGAAGTACCAACAGACAATGTTCCCTCTAAGCTGCGCTGGCGTGCTGCAGTGCAGCACACCGCAGCCACCAGCGCAGGGAAGGCAGCTGGCAGCGCACTGCCGGCAGCCAGAGTGCTTCAAGGGAGCTCCTGTGGAGCAGGGAGTTTTGAAAACTCCCGCCCAGAAAAGCTCTAACGGAGCATGCCCAGAAAATCTGGGCATGCTCCATAGAGCTTCTCTGGCCCAGAAGTTAGGGCTGGGCCTGCCTCGAGTCCAGCCCCAAGGTAAGTTTGTGGGGGCTGGGAGGGGGGGCAAGCAGGAGCAGGGGGGCGTGCTGCCGGGAGCGGGGGGGGTAGCAGGAGGGGGGGCGAGTGGGAGCGGGTGGGGTGATGCCGGGACCAGGGTGCGAGTGGGAGTGGGGGGGCG
>ML682004.1:45267234-45295857 GCA_007922195.1 Podocnemis expansa
GGGGGGGGGTGAGCGGGAGCGGGGGGAGGGGCTGCGCAGCAGGCCCCATGGGGGGGGGGAGGAGCGCAGTGAGCAACAGGAGTTGCTCAGCTGCTCTCTCCCCTTAGAGGGAACATTGACAACAGAATGGAAAGATGGTATCATAGCACCCCTGCACGAAGGCAAGGGATCTCACACTGAGTGTGGCAACTACAGCCTGATATCAATAGTCCCTGGAATGGTCTTTGCTCATATTTTGCTTGATAGGATGTAGCCCCTCCTCAACAGACACACAAGGAGTCCTGTTGCACTTAAAAGACTAACAAATTTATTTATTGCATGAGCTTTTGTGGAAGAAAATCCCACTTTGTCAGACACTTTGAAAATGGGGGAACTTACAGAATGGAAGGAAAATAAATTTAGGAAAATGTAAGTCATAGGATCGGGTCACACTGTAACAGCAAATCGAAGCAGTTGTTAAGATTCAAACACTGGGGAACAGCATATAGAGGAAAATGAGGTCAAATCACCTACTGTAATAAGAGAAAAAAAATTCCAAAGTCCTTATTTAATCTTGAAGAGGCAGAATCAAATCTGCAAATGAATTCCAGTTCTGACGTTTCTCTTTGAAGCCCTGAATTGTTATTCAATTGCTTGAGCACAGACAGTAACAAATCATTAGCAGACTGATTTGGCAGATTGAAGTGCTCAGCTACTGGTTTTTAGCAAGCAGGTTTCAACTTTTAGGCAGTTGACAACAGACTCTGACCTTACCCTCTGGCTTCTGGTTCAGCTACACCTAAATTTCACAGCTTTTGCCACATTTTTACCTAACGAGACTACCAGCATGCTTAAAATTAAGCACATTTGCAGAACCAGGGCCATAAATGTTTGGAAGTTTTTGGCAGAGGTGAGAGGAAATAGATGAAGGTGAGAAATATACTTAGAAGGAAGATAAATTTGAATATTCTCAGGTAATTTTGGGAAGCCAAATACAATATAGGTGTACTACTGCACAATATCAAAAGGATAGCTAATTCATCTAATCACACTGTATATAATTGGTGTCAAATAGCTAACTATACATTGGATTTAAAAACAGTCTTTCAGATCTAATAATTTGAACTGTTAGTGATGATTTTCTCAGTAAAAATTACACATATTATTGCTGCAATCTTGGAAAATAATGTAAAACTTTGAGTAGAAATAGAATTCAGAGAAAATCATCAGTATTTGGCCCCAGGTTCTACAATGGGATATACTAGCAGAAAGTAGACCCTATGATGTCCCACTAAAGTCATTGAGACTCCACAGGAGTGAAAGGATCCACACTGGTAGGCCACAGTGCAGGACTGGGGGCTTAATTTGTTTCTACTTTTGCAATAAAAGGAAGTCAAACAATTTCAAAGCAGAAAGGGATGTGGGAATGATTAACAGAAGTGACCACAGTCTAATGAAAAGATGGCAAATAAGACTGGATATTTATCTAAAAATATGTAGCTTTACAGTGATAGACACAGTTTTAAATGCCTGTGTGGTTTCTGAAGGAGTACACCTATGTTTTGGTGAATATTGCAAAAAGATTAGGTAGAAATTTTAAGCAGTTTGTAAGTTCAACATGGTTTTATGCTGACAGTACTATAAATTTAATCGAAATGTATGACAATACATGCAAAACCAATATATTAAAAATGTTATTTGAAGATTGTAAAGTCAAGTACTTAAAAAGTAGGAAATGCCAGAATTAAGGTATTATGGTATTTGTGCAACTTTGCTTTCTTGCACAAGGATACAGTTTCTAATTACTACTTTTCCAGTCCCTAATTACTCCTTTTCCATAGAATCACTAGTTCATTCAAATATACAGGCTGGACAGTTACTACTGAATAGAAAAGCTATGCAATATTTACTTTTATCCCCAAGACTGAATATGTGGCCTCATACTTCATTTACTACACACCATCCAGGCCCTATACAAAATAAAACAATTACTAATGTCCTGGACTTTACTATGGCAGTACCATAGTATCTGAGTAACTCACAAACATTAATGATTTTTTTCTCAGAATGCTCCTCTGAGACAGGGAGGGATTATTATCCCCATTTTGCATATGGGGACTGAGGTAAAGACATATTAAGGCCAAAATTTGCAACAAATATTTTAAAAATGTCCATTAATTTTTTCATTAGATTTCTCTGGAGTTCTGATAACCCAAAGATTCATTTCAAAAGGACCTGGAGGCCTCAACACATCTGTAAATCAGGCCTGGTGTTTCATATTAAGCTTCCAGAAAATTAAGTCTAACCACTTACTGTAGTGTCCATCTGTGGCAGTTTAAATGACTTGCCCAACATCACATACATTGTCTAGGGTAAAGTCAGGGATAGAGCTGCATTATCTCGGTTTAGAGTCATGTGATGGGTTGTATCCCTCCCCCACACCCCTGTAATGTGATCTGTGCATCTTTCTTATTCACCTTTGTAGTGTAATGGTGTGGTTTAACACAAATTATGCCATGTGAGGTCTTGTTTAGTGCTCACTGCAAACTTCACATTATTGCTATGGTAGCACATTTCCTGCAACATCAGACATGTGCACAGGTCTCGAAAGGTATTTCACATGGCTCAAGTAGGAGCAAATAATCAGGGCTGCAATCACACATTCAGACCAAATGTGAGTAACAAGAGGCTAGTTAAATGTCTGTAGCACCATAATTCAAGAGGGGAAATCACCTTCCCTTTTTGAACAAGAGGAATAACCTGACTGCCAGGAAGAGAGAAAAAGAGACACTTTAAACTGGTTTGAGGTTCTTCCTCCTTGGATCCCCATCCTGCAAGTAAACTTCCAAGACTTGTACCTACCCAGACAGCAGGAAAGGCCTGACTGCAAAACCACCAGTAGCCAGCCACATAGGCAAGCTGAAACAGATTGCAACAATGAACTTTAGCTTAGAATGTGTGTTATTTTTTAATTTGGTAGCAGTAAACTACTTGACTAACTGATTAATTGTTCACTGATTTGCTACAGATTCACTTAAAATAATATTTTAATCAATAAATTAGTGTTTTGTTTTGTTTTTAAAAAATCTAAAGCAGTGTGGATTTTGGAGATAGTTTGAATGTGTGAACAGCTAAATTAGAGCAAAAGCTAATTGCATACTACTTTGTTAAACTCATGAACCAGAGTGAGCCTGCAGGGGAGGGTCCTGATCCTTGCAGGTCGGAAGTTCCTGGTGTGGCATCTGGGGATTGAGGTTGTTGCTTTGAGGCTGGGCTCCTAAGTGCCTAGTGAGTCCATTTCCAAGTCCTAGGATTGATTACATGCAGGAGGCTGGTGTGGACTGACCCAGAAGTGGGGGGGGGTGTCTACTTTGCAAAGCAGGAAAAGTTGAGGCTCAAGAGTGGGTGATTTGGAAGGTATGAAAGCACACCAGAACAGACTGAAGGAGGGGAAAGTCAAATTCCCCAAAATCTCATAAGATATTTTGGGCAGAGCCAAGGATAGAACTTTGTTATCTTGGGTTAGACTCAAATGGCAATCAGGGGCCCATTCTTCTTTTCCTGCATTGGTCCTGTGGAAAAAGTTGTATATGATCAGGTAAGTAAAGGCTGTAAAACATATATACATACAAACAACCTTAATTCTGGCTCTTCCTACTTTCTGAATGCTTGGTTTTATAACTTTCAGGTTCTTTCAACAAAAAGCTTTGTATGGAAGTTTTAAAACTCCTAAAAACAAGGATCCCCTCCACCCCCAAAAAAACAAAACTATCATGTAAAATAGTAGACTTTCCCTGCATAATCTGACTAAGACTTTCAGCTATACTGCACAGATCCCTGCTACTGGCGTTGCAGCAGTAAGGGCCTTTTCATGTTCCATTATGACAAAGGGTATTTTGATGGGGGTGAAAACAGCTGGAGCAGGAATTAATTTTGTCTATGACCTATCTGGAGGTTAATGTCAGTTTGGCTGGCATCAGAGCAATACAGAACAATCAGTGCTGCCTCAGCGCTCATACAGTGCTGGTGGGATTTTCAGAAAATTCAGAAGTGAGTGCTGAACAAGAATTCTGCACATGTGCAGACAGCAGATTTCTGTGGTTTACAATAAATCTGGGTGTATAATTCACAGGGACAGCACAAAGCATCTGTGATGCTAGGATTATCCTCATACCAAATTTCAAAGTTCCTGTTCAAAACAACAGAAGTACTAAAACTAATAAATAAATACTCAGATGACTTTTTTTTTTTTACTAGTGACTAAACTACTTATTTCTCATTAGCCTTCTTCTTAAAAAATAGATTAACAGTTTTCACTTAAACCTTCCAAAAATCCAACTTGAGACAGAGATCGGGAATGGAATATTTCAGGTATAATGATCAAACTCTGCATAGTTATAAGGAGTTATGAACATAGGGTTCTAATCCACAGTCACAGATTAATAAAGTCACAGGAACATTATTCTTCACAATGGGGCACGCTTATACTGCAGTTAACCATCTGTGCCTCGCCTACATCAACTGACTTGGGTTTCACAAGGCTCAGGTTATGGGACTGTGGAAAGTGTGGTGTAGACAGTCTCAGGATGGAGTCCATGCTTTGGGACTGTGAAATTGTGGTGCAGACAGTCTCAGGCTCTGGGACCTCACCTGGGCTCTAGCCTGAGCCTGTTTGTCTATACCACAATCTTACAAGCCCACAGGCCAAGTTCGGCAAAGACAAGTCAGCTGACATGGGCTGGCCAAAGATGTTTAACTGCTTTGTGAACATACCTTAAGTGTCTCATCCTGCAAACTCTTAAGTAGATGAGTAACTTTATTTCAAGTGAGTAGCTGCACTAACTTCTATATAACCATGGGAAATTTTATTCATATTAAGTGTTTGTAGGATCAAGTCCCAAAATAATAATTTTTTGTTTTTTTATTGCTTGGATAAGCATTTATGTCTCCTTAGCATACAGCATCAGTAGGTATCTTACAGCACCAAAGCACCCTGAACTTTAAATGGCAAATTTTGGAAACCTCTGAAATAACAAGAAATGACATTTTTCAAAACCCAAATTTTCTTCAATCTCAACTTTACCGAGTTTTTTAAACAGTCATCATCCACATCAAAGTTTGATGTATCAGTTGGACTGCTAACTTCAGGGATGTAAGGTGCTTCGCAGTTCCGAATGTTATCCCATTCAATCCCAGCAAAAAACGGGTGGTTCTTAAAGTCTTCTATCCCGTTTTGCCCAAGTCGATGCTCCCTGCTGCAAATGAGCCTTCGAATGAGGTCCTTGGCATTTTCGGATACATCTGTCACTTGTGCAGGAAACTGAAACCTCTCCTGAAAGAAAAAAAGACAGAGAAATATTTTTTTTACTATAAAAATGTCACAGAAGTGAGATTCCTTAGTGAATGTTTCTATACAGAAAAATAAGGCTTTGTAAATAATCAGGCTTACTGATAAATGAATGCAGTAAGTTTCTAGAAGAAAGTTTTCCCCAGATGATAGAAAGCATTGAAAACCCTGTAACTGTTTTTATTTTTCTATTTATTTAAGCATCTCAAGTACATTTTTTGATTCGATCTTTGTTTCCAGGTGGAAGAATGTGTAAGGATCTCTTAAGCCAACAAATGGATCCCCCAGCAGAAAAAAGAACTAGAAGAGTGATGTAGCAGAGCCATAACTTACTCGTTGGAGTAAATTAATGGCTGCCATTGCATATCCAGATTTTTAGACCTGGACTATTTTATTCTAAACAAAGCCAGTTGTGATTCATAATCATAAAATACTCTGTATGGAAACGAAATTGATGTTTAAGATTCATGAACACGAATATGATCATTAAATAAGAACTCTCTTTACAAACAGACCTTTGAGCTAACCCCCTTTAAATTAAATTAAAATTAGTTCACGAAAGACAGAAAAACACTAACTTTATGGTTCATTATTTTCCCGTAGGTCTCCACCAAGGATTCTGCATAGAAAGGTGTCTCTCCGTAAAGCATTTCATACATGCAAACACCTAGGGACCACCAGTCACACTCAGGTCCATACTTTCCTTTTCCATCTTCCATGGCCTGCAGGATTTCTGGAGAGATGTAATCTGGAGTTCCTACTGCCACCGAAGATTGGACCTGGGGAGTTAGAGCTTCTGTGAGTACAAATCACACACGCTGTTACAGACAGTGACGGGGTGTCATGTGAGTATGTAAACATAGTTTTAAAATTATAACAGTGAACTCTATTATAATAAGCTGGGTTCTAAATAGGAATTTGCAGGAAAACAATACTGTGATGTGTCTGAATCACTTCAGTGTTTCGACCCTGAGCAGCTAGTCTAATAATTTACTTTGTGCTCTGAACCACAATGAATGCCAAAAAGAAAGCAGTTTCTGCGACTGCAGTTATTCTAAAGTAATTATCTCTCCCAGATAATCACACACATTATTAACTCAGATGTTTTGTTACATTCCAGGCCATGATTATCACACTGGAACTACATTCATGTCACATGCTCCATACATTGCATAAGTTATTAACACAGCACTGAAATAGGATAAAGTGATATTAATTGTACCTCATCCTGCTTCTGCCAAAGATCTGATCCGAGTCCAATGAAAAAATAAGTGCTTTGCTTAGTAATGATTACAGCATGAGGTTCAAAATAGGGCTCACTTTTTAAACGGATATGTATACATTTTAATCATATAACCCCATTAATTTTGTAAAAGAAATGAAATAAAATTAATTTATCAGAAAGTGAATTCAAATGGAATGAAGAGAGATTTTGAATTGAAACCAGACACAGCAATATTCTTAAACTGTGCAAATGCTATCATTGGCTATGTCTACATTGTAAAAGCTAAGTTGACTTTATTAAGTCGACTTAATAAAGTCTATGTAAAGTCAACTTTAAGTAGACCTTATTAAGTCGACTTAGTGAGTCCACACTACATTAAGGCGACTTTATAAAGTCGACTTTCAGTGGCTGCCTTGGCTTAAGTTGATTTTATAAGGTCGACTTAATGGCCCAACTGCACTAAGTCGACTTTATTAAGTCGACTTAGTGGGTCCACATTGCCTTAAGTCGACTTAATAAAGTCGACTTAACGGTAAAGTCCACTTTATAAATGGACCTTATAAAGTTGACTTTACTGGACCCTAAAGTCGACTTTATTGCACTGCAGTGTAGACAGGGCTCTGTTTAAGTTGACTTAAAGGATCTTAAGTCGACTTAAACACATAGTGTAGATGTACCCATTGTTATTAATAAAAATACACATTTAAAAAATAACATTTGCTTCACAAATAGGACCGTGTTTCCTTGTGAGCAGCAAATGGAGGACAGAAAGGAAAGGCGGTTGAAGGGATATCATAGCTGTGTCATTCTCATTTTACCGTTCCATCTTCCATCAGTTTCAGACAAGAACCAAAATCTGCTAACCGAATATGTCCATTCATATCCATCAAGATGTTGTCTGGTTTAATGTCCCTGCAAATAAAATATATTAAAGAATTAGCATGGAGAACAAACATAATGTATCTTGTTGGGCAATAATTTAAAAACTAGTTTTTCATTCATTGACAGCTGAAGATGATTAGAGTGCAGCTCCTCACTGCATGACATTATTCATAAAAAGCTTTCCATGTAGTCTGTACGTACAGTTGGATAATTTTCAGGGCAGCATCAGGCGATATTACCATGCAACTACCATTAATCATAACAACAATCATGTGGTCAAATTCCACACACCACTGAGACGATTTACACCTGTATACATATAAAGAAAACAATGGCAGAGTGTCTCCATAGCTCTGTTCATTCCTTACATTGTGCAATCATCCAATACTTTACTGAAATAACAGAGACATCTAAATCATTTCAAGATGTCTAGCAGGGTACTCTGAAATGATGGACTGGCACTTGGTTAAGAAAAATTCTCCCATACATAAACTGGAAAAAAGTTAATTACATTCTACAACTAATAATTTGTGCAGTATTAAGTTCAGCATCTTTACTTTATACAGTTTGATATTTCTATTATGTATTCCCAGACACAACACACACAAGTTAATTTGTTCTAGTTCACTTTAGCCATTCCAAAGGATAGGTGGACGCTCATTCTGGAATTACTGACAATGCTATTCCACAGACCTGTTGACAGGCCTGCATGGAAAGTCCTGCAGCTACCTTCCAGGCTGCCTATTAAAATGATGGTGATACCCTTGTGATTTATTTTCTGAGTCATACATATTTAAAATATCTATATCTATATCTATATATATTCAAGCTATTTAAAAAACAAGCAAACCACACAGAGCAACAGCTCTCCTAAAAGAGCTCTCCTATTTCAGACTGTCATGGGAGGCACCCTAGGGTATGATCTGTGTAACTTTTCTGTTCACTTTTGCACTGTTGTTATGTGGTTTAAATGTCAAATATGTCAAGCAAGGGGTTCCTTTACAATTGCACATACCATAGCAATATCGCAGTGTGTTATGATGTTTCCTGCACCACCATACATTTACTTATGTAAAACATGTTCCATGTATGAGGAGGCTCCAGAGTGGAGGCAATCAAAGCTGTCTCCCAGCAGCATGTAAATAGCCAAAGCTGCAAGTGCCCATCCAGAGAAAATAACAATGACAATGGGCTAACAAAATGTCTGTTGCACCTTGGCTGGAGATGGGGAGATCTATCACTGTTTCTGAACAAAGAAAATCACCTAGCAGGAGGAGGAGGAAGGAAGGAGGGTTTGAAAAGGAGACACTTTGAAATGTTAGAGGCTTTATGCCAGAGAAATTCCATCTTCTCTTTCGAGTACTGCTCACATAATTCAGTTACAGGTGTCTACGTGCCACAGCGCACGGCAGCTCGGAAAGTCTTCAGCCTTAGCCTGTCAGGTCAGGCTGCGACTGCCTTCAGCCTTAGCCTGTCAGGTCTCTATGCTGCGACTGCGGCTATATAGGTGACCATGACCCTGACCTTCCCAGTTCCCTTTTCTACCCTCAGCAACGGTTTCGGATCGGCAAGAAACTTGCATAAGCAAGGGCCTGTCTTCTACCATGAAATTCAAGATGACCGGTTTCAAACCGTGCTTAGGATGCTGCAAAGCCTTCCCACTTGATGATCCAGCCAATAAATGTCTCACACACCTGAGTGAGTCCCATCTTGCTGAGAGCTGCCCTCTCTGCCAGTTCTTCAGAAGGAGGACTCGCAAGGACAGAGAACCGTGCCTCCGATCCCTTGCTACGAGTAGCACACAAGCCTCTGATGCCACCTGAGCCCTGAGTGCTCCGCCGGCTCACCGATCAGCCCAGGCACTGGAGCCCCTTTCTGTGGTGCCGAGCCCAAAGTCTCAGTCAATGACCCTGTTGGTACCATCAGGGCACCAAACACTTCAGTCACCGAACCAACCAGCTGCCAAAACGAAAGCGGCACCGCCAATGGCACTGTCGACACCGCAAGCCCTCACAATGGTGGGGGGCATTCCCCTGCCAGGGTTCCAGCACCGTGGAAGAAAACCAGCTCTACGCTGACCACGGCACTGGGAGTCCAGTCAGCACAGAAAGCGGTACCGCCCACCAATCTGGTACCACTCAGCCCGCCGCCAGTACCACAATCCAGCACTGGGGACTGCTTCCTGGCCAACCCAGTGCTGTCCAGTCCTCCTCCGGTACTGCAATCCACTGAAGGCTGCTCTCCAGCCTCCTCCCCATGCTCCTCTCGGGACGTGTCGGTGCCATGCTTCCAAGCTTTGGGGACCCCTTCCCATGGCTCGGCGTTGACTTCGCCTCCAGCCTCAGTCCGCTCTTCTCCTCTCAAGATGGTAATAAGGGTAGGGGAGCAATTAGGGAAACAGGGCCGTAAGCACTCCCCCTTGCCCACGCCTCAGCGCAAGAGCAGATCGTTGGGACCAGTTGGGCCAGCAGAGCCTTCCCCATCCGGTACTGCACCGCAACCTACTCAAGGCTGTTCTCCTCCATGCCACCCTGAGGCCAGAGCATCTTTTAACTACTGGTCACACGACTGGCTGGACATGGCGGCCGACGATACCCTAGTCTCATGGCACCACCCCAACCCACGCAGACCATGGACTCGGAATTCTTGGATGATGAGCCCGATACTGACTCCACACATCGTAGTAGATCTTGGGCCCTTTCTTTCTCCTCACCTGATGAGTATACCTTTGAGAGATTGATTGACTGTAACCAGGACTCTCGTGCCCACCAGGAGTTGCTACGCTGCATGGTAGCAAACCTGAACCTGGAGCTCGGGGTCGTCCAAGAGGAGACTAATCCCCTCTTTGACATCGGCCGTAGGGCCCCACCTGCTAAGGTGTCTGTCCTGCTCCACGAAGGGGTATACAGCATCATCATGGCCCATTGGCAAACCCCGTCCTCAATTCCACGGGTATCAAAGGTCGTAGACCATAAATACCACGTCCCTCAGGACAACTTCTCCTTCCTGTTCCAGCACCCCACTCCGGGGTCGCTGGTCATCGACGTCATGAACCAGAAAAAGAGGCAAGGCCAACCCGGTTCCACCCCTAAAAATAAGGAAGCAATTCCTCAACCTGCTCGGTAGGAAGGTTTACTCCACAGCAGCGCTTCAGCTGTGCATAGCAAACCACTCAGCCCTTATGACAAGGTATATCTTTAACCTCTGGATCGCCATACAAGGCTTCCACGTCATTATCCCAAAGGATCGCCTTAGAGACTTTGACACAGTGCTCGAAGAAGGGGAAATGGCGTCCAGAGATGATCTGATGGCCATCTGAGATGCCACAGACACAGCGGCTCATATGATAGCATCAGACGTGGTAATGCATTGCTTGGCCTCGCTACAGGGCTCGGGCCTACCACTGCAGCTGCAACTTACTATTTAGGACCTTCCATTCGAAGGCCCTGATCTTTTCGCTGAGTCCACAGACGCAAAGCTCCATGGCATGAAAGACGTGAGAGCCACACTCTTGTCACTGGGGATTTACACCCCGCAACCTAACAGACTCTCTCTAAAACCTCATCAACTCCTTCAACAACAACTTCAGCAGTTAAAACAACAGATTCAACTTCAGAGTACATTCCTGAGGTCCCCCCCCTTTTCCCCAGCACCACCTAGGGGACATGGACAAGGACAAGGTCCGTTCGGGAAAGAGTGAGAAGTCCCACGCTCTGGAATCGAGTAGGCATGGGCAGGCCTCCAAACGCTCGTCAGGGAACAAACAGCGTTTTTGACAGTTACTATACGGCTAGTGAACCCACAACCTGACCGGTCCCCAACCATTTATACAGTGCAACACACCACTGGGCCAACGTCACAGCCAACCAGTGGGTCCTCGAGATGGTTGCAGAGGGGTATCGTATTCAGCTTCTTTCGATTCCTCGGGACAGAAAACTGCCCCCTTGTCTAACCCTTGGAAATAAGGAACTGTCCCATCTTCTAGAGATCGAGTGCCAGAAACTTCTCTCCCTTGGAATCACAGAAAAGGTTCCCAAGCAGGAGTGGGGAAAAGGGTTTTACTCCCGATACTTCCTGGTCCCAAAATCAAATAGGGACTTTCGACCCATTCTAGATCTCAGAGGCTTAAACAAGCACATAAGGAAAATAAAGTTTCACATGGTTTCCCCATCACAGCTTCTCTTGTGTCTGTCTCCTGGGGATTGGTATGCGTCCCTCAATCTGAAAGATGCCTACTTTCACATAGCCATAAGGCCCCGCCACAGGCAGTTCCTAAGGTTCATGGTGGCAAACGACCACTTCCAGTTCACCTCTCTCCCCTTTGAATTATAGAATCATAGGGTTGGAAGGGACCTCACAGGTCATCTAGTCCAACCCCCTGCCAGAGGCAGGACCACTCCCACTAAACCATCCCAGTCAGGGTTTTGTCCAGCCAGGCCTTAAACACCTCCAAAGATGGAGACTCCACCACCTCCCTCGGCAGCTCATTCCAAGACTTCACCACTCTCCTGGTAAAAAAGTTTTTTCTAATATCCAGCCTAGACCTCCCTAACCGCAACTTGAGACCATTGTTCCTCGTTCTGTCCTCCGTTACTACCGAGAACAGTAGAGCTCCATCTTCCTTAGAGCATCCCTTCAAGTAGTTGAAGGTTGCTATCAAATCCCCCCTCAATCTTCTCTTCTGCAGACTAAATAAGCCTAATGCTTTCAGTCTTTCCTCATAGGGCTTGTGCTCTAGCCCTTTAATCATTTTGGTTGCCCTTCTCTGAACTCTCTCTAGCATGTCCCTGTCCTTTTTGTAGTGGGGAGCCCAAAACTGAACACAGTATTCTAAATGTGGCCTCACCAGTGCAGAATAGAGGGGAA
This sequence comes from Podocnemis expansa, assembly GCA_007922195.1. NCBI lineage: Eukaryota > Metazoa > Chordata > Testudines > Podocnemididae > Podocnemis > Podocnemis expansa. The sequence continues at coordinate 45,279,534 of ML682004.1, forward strand.
GGATCACATCCCTTGATCTGCTGGTAATACTTCTTTTGATGCAGCCCAGTATGCCATTGGCCTTTTTGGCAGCAAGAGCACACTGCTGAATCATATCCAGCTTCCCATCCACCATGACCTCCAGGTCCTTTTCTACACTGCTGCTACTTAGCTGAATGTTTCCCAGCCTGTAGCAGTGCATAGGGTTTTTTTGTCCCAAATGTAGGATTTTACACTTATCCTTATTGAATCTCATAAGATTTCTATTGGCCCACTGTTCCAATTTATCTAGGTCTCCCTGAATCCTGTCCTTGCCCTCCAACGTGTCTACTGTTCCCCCCAGCTTGGTGTCATCCGCAAACTTACTGAGAATGCAGTCTATTCCATCATCCAGATCATTGATGAAAATGTTGAACAGAACCGGCCCCAGGACCGACCCTTGGGGCACACCACTCGTGACCGGCTGCCAGCTAGACATGGAACCATTGATTCCTACACACTGAAACCGTTGATCTAGCCAGTTCTCTATCCACCTTATAGTCCACCTATCCAGCCCATACTTCCTTAATTTGCCAATGAGAATGCTGTGGGAAACTGTATCAAAAGCCTTGCTAAAATCAAGGTATAGCACATCAACGGTGCTTCCCTCATCCAGAAAACCAGTCATCTGATCATAGAAGGAAATGAGATTGGTCAGGCATGATTTACCCTTGGTAAATCCATGCTGACTGTTCCTGATCACTTTATTTTCCTCTACGTGTTTGAGGATGGACTCTTTGAGAATCTGCTCCATAATTTTTCCAGGGATTGAGGTGAGGCTGACTGGTCTGTAATTCCCTGGATCCTCCTTTTTCCCTTTCTTAAAAATAGGCACTACATTTGCTTTTTCCAGTCCTCTGGCACCTCCCCCGTTCTCCATGAGTTTTGAAAGATAACGGCTCTCCCTGGTCCCCAGGGTGTTCATGAAGTGCACGGCGCTGGTTGTGGCGTACCTGTGCAGACGGGGCATACGAATTTACCCCTATCTAGATGACTGCTTAATAGTCAGGAAATTAAGCTCCCAAGTAGAGCTCCATGTCAAAATGGTAGTAAGTCTCTGCGACTATCTGGGCCTCCATGTAAGCCAAGAAAAGTCAAAGCTCTGCCCATCTCAAAACATAGAGTTCATAGGGGCATGTCTATATGCCCACAAGGGGTCAGCATTCCTACCCCTCTCCAGATTTCAGTCCATTTGCACCATCATTATGGAGCTGCAAACGTCCCCCATGACCACAGCCCGCCGGTGCCTGCAGTTCCTTGGCCACATGGCAGCCTCCACCTCAGTGATCCAGACTGCATGCCCAAGGATGTGGCCTTTCCAGATCTGGCTTTCCATAGTGTTCCACTTATGGAGGGACTCCCTGAACAAGGTACTGTCTGTTCCCCAGGACACTCTGGAGACGATTCAGGTTTGGAGGGATCCCCGTTTTGCCATGAGGGGGTATTCCCTTCAAAAACCCCAGGCCCTCAGTGACCTTAATAACGGATGCCTAGAACACAGGGTGGGTGACCCACATCTCTGGGGGACTCTCCATCCAAGGGCTCTGGTCCCACATGGACGGTCCTCTCCACATAAACATGAAGGAACTACGGGCCATCAGGCTAGCTTGCATGACCTTCCTGGACAAGATATGAGGCAGGTCAGTCCAGATCCTCACAGACAATACCACAGCCGTGTTCTACACGAATCGGCAAGGGGGAGTCTGCTCCCCACCACTTTGCAAGGAGGCATGCAAACTCTGGGAATTGGCCATATGACACAACTTCATCCAGTGGCTTCCCACCTACCTGGGGGTGGACAATGGCCTAGCGGACTCGTTAAGCAGAAAACCGTTAGCAATCCATGAGTGGTCCATCCACTACAATGTGTTCTCCTTCCTGATAGACAAATGGGGTCCCTCCCAGAAAGACTTGTTTGTGACATGGCAGAACCACAAGTGTCCCCAGTTCTGCTCCCTCAGGGGCCAGAAGGAGGGGTTGCTCACCACGCCTTCCTCATCAGCTGGTCGGGGCCCCTGATGTATGCCTTCCCGCTGGTTCCCCTGATACAGAAGGTTCTTTTGAAAATCCACAGGGATGGAGCGAACATAATACTAATAGCTCCGGACTGGCCCAGACAGCACTGGTTCCCACTCCTGCAGGACATGTCCATAGAGATCCCACTCCCTCTCCCACAGTGGGCAGATCTCTTGATGCAGGACTTGAGGTGTCTTCAGCACCCAGACCCAGGCCACCTACACTTGACAGCCTGGATGCTCTCTGGCTCAGCGAGCAGGAGAGGCTCTGTTTTGACAGGGTGAAGAAGGTCCTGGTTGGTAGCAGAAGACTGTCCACCAGGTCCACATATACAGCCAAATGGAAGCGATGTACTCACTTAAAATCATGTTCAAATCAATAAATTAGTGTTTGTTTTATCTAAAGTTGTGCGGACTTTAAAGAATGTGAGAGAGCAAAAGTTGTTGCATTTCCTCTTTTTCGGTAAACAAACAGAGCTGGTGTTTATAAACTTCCAGTGACCTGGGAAGGGCCTTGATCCCTGCAAGATGGAAGTTCTCAGTGTGGGTGCTTGCTGGGGGATCCTTCCCTAAGGGGCTGAAGAGCACACATCCACTGCCTGAGACTGTTTATAGGAAGGAGGTGTGGGCTGACCCAGGAGCTGATAGCCACCTAGCAAAGAAGTGTAAGGTGTGGGTCGAGGAGTGGGTGATAGGGGAGACACAGCCGCACACCAGACCAGATGGTGGGAGAGTAATGGCACACAAGCTTATACGAACTCTAGGAATTGTCATTTAACACTTATTAAGCATACACAGTTAGTTTAAGAAACCTGATGATCAGCCAGCATAGTGGTGGGACTCCTGTATTACATGCTGTAAGTGGTGGGATTACAGAAACAGAGGTCCTGTCTAACCTAACTGCGAATGTCTCACAACAATCATATAAATAAGGCTGTGTTCATCACTGGAAGCTTCATGGAGCTGAATCCATGTACCGGTATGTCAGTAACGTCTTTGATTCTGTATATGCTGCTTCTGTGACACCATCAGCCACGATTATTTCAAAGAAGTCAGTTAAAGTCAGAAGTGATTTGGGATCTCCACACCAGAAGTGTAAATCCACTGCTAGAATTATGACAGATTTATATCACTGTAACTAGCAATAGCATATGGATCTTTTCTTTCAAGGTGCCAGTTTTTACCCTTCTTATTCAAACTTACTCCCATGAAATGCATCTAAGAGGGAAAGGAGTGAAGAAAGTAAGGACCATAAAAGAATAAATAATTTAAGAAACGTACACTATGAATCCTGTTAAACCTAAGTACTAAGTTTATTTCATATCTATAGTAGTCATGGGGTTCAGAATTAGAAATTGAAATTGTCTAATAGACTGCAGGTATTATTATTTATGATTTAGTATGTGTGGGTGTTGTGGTGGGGGTTTATGAGGCAAGGAAGAAGGGTTGTGGTTCTTCAATGTTAAATTAAAAAAAAAACTCTGATGAAACCAAGTTCAGAATATTTAAAAGTATGTATTAACTGTACAACTCTGTACTTAAGCTATTTTTAAAAGCTATGACCACTTTAATTACCTTTCTGGGAATTTTTATTTTACGAAATTAGGTTTTGATTCTGCAAAGGCATCTGCATAGGCAGAAAGTCCATCCTTGCACATACCTTTACAGGATTGTGCTATTATTATGCAAATATGACAGCTTTTCATTTGAGGCTTTCAGGTCTCATAGGTAACTGCGTACACAAGAGAATCTGAAATTCATAGATGCACTAGGCCCAAATTCTGTAATTGACTATGTGAGGACACTCCCATATGGAGTCAAATGCAGAACGGAGGCTTTGGTTGTTCGACACGTGAATGAGGTTCAAGTGCAATATATCTTTTAATTATACAAATAATATAATCCAAATAAATATTAATTAAAACACAATTAGGGCATTTGCCCATTAAACTGCATTTCTTAATAATTCGATAGGGGCATTAAATTCTCACCCTTTCCTTACTCAAAATGTTCCATATGAAAATCATAAATCGATTTCTGTAGCAATACTAACTTTCAAGGATTTGAACTGTTCATAAGGCATAACAACAACAAATAAAAGGAAATAAAAGCAACTGAAAATACTTTATTGCATTCTTCTAATGACCTATAAAAGACTAAAGTTTAAATTAGGACACAAGGTGGGTGAGATAATACAGTATCTTTTATTGGGCCAAAGTCTTCGGTGAGAACAATGAGCTTTTAAGCTCACACTGAGCTCTTCTTAATTCTGTTTAGTCTACTGTCGCTGGTGGTCAACAGAAGATATGTAAGTTACATAATGTAGCTTGTGTATGTGTTGTCACAGTGCTGCTGTGATGGGAAATGTCCTCTTGTTGATGTAGCCTTACTCCTTCTGGGGAAGCAAGATTACCAGTACTGATCAGAGAGGCCATCAGGGATCAATTGAGCAGGTCAATTGATCCTGCTGCATCAATTGCCACAGAGCCTGCAGCGTCAAAATACCATAAAAAGAATTCTGTATGAGCACAAAAGCCCATCTCTCACACAAACAGAAGTTGGTTCAATAAAAGATATTATTTCTCCTATCATGTCTTTTTACAATCCTGGGACTAACATGGCTACAAGATCACCACATGTAACCTCTAAATGGGTAACCAATTTCTAACCGCTTGTAATCTATAAATGGGTAACCAACTTTTTTCAAACATTGGCAAAAATAACTGAATTATATGCAGGCTGAGTTCAACCTTAGTAGTCTAGGCACCATTAAAGTCATTGGGAGTTTTTGCCATTTCAACAAGTATAATCTCAAATAAAAAAAAGAAATTAATGTAGATTTATATAGCGGATATAATTTATCAGTTATGCCTGAGGTTTACAAAAGTTCCTGTTTTCAGTTTTCTATTTCCTTTCACAAACTGAAGCTCTTGACTTAATCATGACACACATTAAGAGAAACACTTCCATCAAAAGCAGAACTGTTTGTTCAGTTTACTCCTCCTGTCTGCCCCTTTCAAGGCAATCTTTTGATTGTCATGAAGTTCTCAGAGAAAGATATTACTGAACTTTTGATCCACTTAAATCCCTATCTCACATAAGTATCTGAAATGGAACTCTCACTGCTGAAACTGAAGTTCTGTTGTTGTCTATGCCTAAACCTTTCCTAGCCAGAGGCTGGTGGAGGTTCAAGGAATGGAGTAAACAGCACATAAAAAGACAAAGAAGAGGGTGAACCGCCAAGGGGATTTCAGATCTTTGACTGCTGTGCAAACCAGCATCTCCCTTGGCCCACTGCTCTCCAAACTATGCTCTGACTCAGAAAAAGGATACTACAGGATGGAGACTTAATGTTGCCTTATATATGTTCACTCTAGTATACTGCAAGTACAGGTAAACACTTTGATACCTTGGGTGCCACTGTGCAGTTAGTGTGGGTAGCTGTTACCTTTTTAAGATGACCACTGTAATTGATCAAAAGCTACAAAATAAGCACTTCTGACTCAAATCAAATTTAAAAACCAACCTGTCTTAGACCAATGGATGGTAGGCCTTATTGTGTTAGTATTCACGTGCAGAAAAAACTGACTTGAAAATAAAATATACCAAGTAAAAATTTTCACAACATTAAGAAACAGCCATAGTATGGAGTAACTCACTCCCTCCACTCTAGGAACACAGCAAATATATTTATCAAGAGTCAAGCAAATAGTACCAGAGGAATTACATATTTCAAATCTCAGAAGAAGGCACAACAAATAATGAATAATTCTTAAAATGTAAACTGTAATAAACAAGTGAGCATCCACAAAGCAACATTCTTCAGTCCCAGTTTTGCAAACTTGCTGACATGACATATGCCAAAGAATTACAATTTCGACTTAAGAGTATTTTTTTTTTCTACACTGACCCATCAGAAGAGGTCTCAAATGAAACCAGAAACACACTACCACAGACTTGGGAAATGTAACTCTAGTGTGAAATAATTTTCAAAAAGTAAACCTAAAATCAAATTACATTTCAAAATCTGGACCTAGATCAAGATAAACAAAAACACAGATTACTTTTGAAGTATCATTTACCCAATTCATCTGTCTTTCAAGATATACTCGAGTACTACGAAAAACATGGATAACGATCACAGATACCACAAAACAGAAAGAAGAAAAATCTTGCTGTGATCATCTGAATTAAACACACATATAAAAATTAGCAAGGCACTGAAAATACTGTGGTTAAGTATTTCTTTCAAGGAACAATTTTTGACACTAGGCCAGATGTTCATGTTCCACAAGAAGGGGTAAGAAATTACAATGTACTTCAACCTTTTTCTTGCAGGTCAAACCAGCAGGCCCAGAGGCAGGGTGGGAGTGCTGTGGAGCATGGCCTCTGGATCCAACCCACTTGAGTGATGTCCTGCCCCCCCCGCCCCCAGCCCCTCTCCAGGCTGGTTATGTTGTGGGGGGGTGGGGCCACTGATGGAAGCAGGAATATCTTGGCCCCTTAATCCTGCCCTGGCAGCACCCACCACTGGGCTGTACTACCATTATCCACTCCATCACAACAGTCCAGTCCTGCACAATCCATGGGAATCTAACTGCTGTGAAAGAGGAATTAAGACTGCAGCAATGAGATTAAACCAATTAAAAATTCTTTCAAGTTCCTCTTAGTCACATGGGCTAAGCATATTTATTTTTCATAAATATAGGTAGCCAGATGCAAAATTTCTGTAAATCAGTGTAGTTCCATTGAGGTCAGCTAAGAATCTGACCAAACACCTTGTGCATGATTGATTTTGCAACCTTAATAATGTTCTTTTAACTCTGACTTATTAGAGTAATTTCCTCAGCTTTAAAAAAATCAAGCTGAAAAGACATCCCACCAGGTGGAATCATATTGACAATTGTATAGGTTTTCAGCAGGGGTTGGACCTTTAAATCCACCACAAAGACCTCTGCCACTTGAACTACTGGAGTGAATGATGCCAGTAGCAGATTTTCATCCTCGATGTGGATTAGCACAAGTGGAGAAAAATATCTACACTTGGCCAGTGGGTTTCTCAGACATTTAAGTTCTATTCAGAATATTCAGTTCCATTCTTGAATTGAAAGGTATTGTGATCCAGTTACCTCCGGTCTTTCTGCTCTTGTTTCTCCCAAGTCTGATGTTTCTGGCCCTGTACGTGTCCTCTCTCTCCCATCCCCTCCAGCTCCTCATCCTAGTCTCACCACCTAGCTACTGCTAATCTCCAGTCCCAGTATCTCCAGGTGAGTCCCAGTCCTCCTTCCACCCAGACGCTCCTTCAAAGCTTCTTCCTCCAACCTCTTTGCCCAGTCAGCCTCAATCCCTCTGCTTGTCCTCCAACCAATCTACATCTCCCACAAGCACACAGCCTTCTGGCTCTTGTTCCCTCCACACAGCAGATTTTCAGCCTCCTTGCCTGGCCAGTCCTAGCCTTCTCCTGCACCAGTTATTCATCCAGTCTCAGTCTCCTACATCCCATGTGATCCCTCATTAACTGTTATTCCAAGGCTAAGTCTCTTTGCTCAGCCAATCACATTGTCCCCCCCTCACCCAACACTCTGCCAGCTCCCAGCTCTCCTCCTGCTCCAGGTTTCCTGTCCCTATCTATTTGTTCCACCTCACTTTTTGCTGATCAGGTGGCTTCCTCCTCTATGCTACCTGGGGAGTAGAGGGGGAACATTCAGCACAGAAGAGACAGTCTCCCTGGTCTCTATTCTGGTGCCCCGCTTACAGCTGCCAAGAACAACAATTACAACAGATGTCCTTTTCAGCCCTGCAGCTCTTGGATGGAACCCTACCCAGTACAGAAAGAACCATGAGGAAATGGAGCAGTGAAACTTTAGTAAGCAAGTGCAAATTCAGATTTTCTAAGGCAAAATACTTGGCCAAATCTGGATTGTCTTTTCAGGGGAACAGCAAAAAAGAACACCCATAATACCAGGATGACCTTCATGCCAAACTTCAAACCTTTGCTCCAAAGCGTGGTGGCATTAGAGTATCTCTATCAAATGTTGTAAGAATTTCTTTAGCATAAGCAAACAATATAATTTTATTTCTAATCACTTTCTTGAAACATGGCTGAACCATTTTTGCTTTAGGCAAGTACATATAAGCAATTGAAAAGGAGGTCTTACAATGAGAAGTGTTTAACTACAGGTGGCAGTACAAGCTCTCTCAATAATATAACTTGTGGGTGCTACCAGCACCTCTCAAAAGCTGAATAACTCTTTATATCAGATTTAAGGAACAAGTGTTAATTTGTTAATATTTTTAAAACACTTTGAGATCCTCAGATCAAAGTTGCTAAAGGCGTATAAAGTCCTAATAAGGCTCTGGAGCATCTGTTCTTTACTAATTTTATAATCCTGTCAGGGAGCTTCAAAAGAGATATTATAAGCTGATTAACTTTTAAACAGAAAAACCCACTAAAATTGGATTTATTTGAAAACTCATTCTGTGAATCATATTTAGGGTGGGAAGAGATCCTTTCTATAGTGTGGAGCCTAAAACTGGGCACAGTATTCCAGATGTGGCCTCACCTTTGCCAAATAGAGGGGAATAATCACATCCTTTGATCTGCTGGCAATACTCCTACTGATGCAGCCCAATATGACATTGGCCTTTCTGGCAACATTGCTGACTAATGTCCAACTTCCCATCCCCCATTATGCCCAGGCCCTTTTCCACAGTGCTGCTACTTACCCAATCGGTCCCCAGCCTGAAGCAGGACATGGGATTTTTCCATCCTCAGTGCAGGACTTGGCACTTCTCTTTGTTGAACCTCATGAGATTTTGTTTGGCCCAATGTTCTAATTTGTCTAGGGGTATGTCCACACAGGCTCCTTATTTCGAAACAACAGAGCTTGTTTCGAAATAAGAAGTGGCACGTCCAAACAACGTCCTCTTGTTTCGAAACAACGGCTTCCGTTGTTTTGAAACAAGAGCCGTAGTTTCGAAACGGCTTAAACCCCTTCCGTTTCGAAATGATGGTTATTTCGAAATGAGTTGTTTCAAAATAACCCCGTTGGGATATGCTGTTTCGAAACGATGGTTATTTTGAAATGAGTTGTTTCAAAATAACCCCGTTGGGACATGCTGTTTCGAAATGACAGTTATTTCGAAATGACTCGTTTCGAAATAACCGTCGTCCAGACATGTTATTTCAAAACAAGCGTTGTTTTGAAATAACAGTCTGACCTTCTTCCCAGGGTGCACAGCACCCTGGGGAAACAGGAACTTCCTGCCAGGGTGTGCCTGTGACGCAGTGTGCCCTGGTGCTTGGACATCCATGGCCTCCTAAGGCACCAGTGCTGGAGAGGGGCAACGCAGGGCACCTGTGTGGACCCCCAAGGAAGTCCGCTGCCTCTTCGGGATCTGGCAGTGGCCAGAGATCATGTGCCGGTTCCGGGCCACCCACCGGAACCGGGACATATACTCAGACATTGCTGCGGCAATGTCTGAGCAGGGCCACCCCCGCACCACGGAGCAGGTTCAGAGCAAGGCCAAGTCCCTCAGACAAGACCATGCCCGGACCCGGGAGGCCTGGGAGCTCTGAGGGCAGGGAGCACAGACACTTGCTCCTACTTTGAGGAGCTCCACTCATTCCTGGGTCCAGAGCCCAGTCGTCTCCTGCTGAGGCTCTGGACACAGGAGTCCAGCAGAGCCCCTCATCGGGCCCGGAGGCACTGGGGACCAGGTCCAGTGTGTCCGTCGGGGGGCCTCCAGCTGCAGCATCACTGGCAGCAGAGGCTACCACAAGCACCCCAGAGCAGTCTGCTGGCCCCAAGGCGGGAAGCAGCACAGAGGACCAGGGGCCCGATACCATCCTGGCCCCTGTGGACTCTGACAGAGCCCGGGACATCATGCCGGACCTCTGGAGCCCCTGTGGGTAAGTATTCCCCTCCCACTGAGGCACACAGAGCTGGGCCTGTCCAGCAGGTCACGGGCAGTGAGGGGGTCCAGGGCTGGGCACCAGGGCAGGTAGGGCACAGGATCAGCGGGTGCAGAGGCCCCCCCCCCTTGGCCACAGGTCCCAGAGAGACAGGTGGCACTGGGGTCACAGGCCCCTGTGTGCCTGGGGGTGGTTAACAGGGGCTGGATGTCAAAGATGCAGCTGCATCTTGGGCGGGGTGGAGAGCATGCAGGCCACACCACTGGCAAGTGGCCGTGGGAGACCCCCTAGAGCAAGGCGTGGCTGAGTCCAGCTCACTCTCGTGGGCACCACTAGCATGTGTGCCTCCAGGGTACGGTTCCCAGATGTCAGGCAAAAGGAGAACATGGTCCCCTTTTTACTGTCCTGTTCTTTTTACCCTCACATTCTCTGCCTGGCAGGCAGTTTAAAATACAGGAGTTTGGCAGGCTTTTTACTGTAGGGGTTGAAGGATCCTAGAATGCCCATAGAATACTGCTTTGTACAGGAAAGTGTTCCAGGGCCCCCTAAACTCTCACGAATACCACAGCCAGACAGCATTTCTGCCCAGTGTTCTCCAATGTCCTCCGTTGGGTACTTTCCTGGCCTCCTTTCGAAGCTTTGGGGGCCGGTAGCCCTACCCCAGGGCAATGTCCCATGGGATCCTGGGTCCTGCTGACAGTCAGGGCAGACGTGTATGCTGCAGACAAGCAGAACACACACAGGGCCAGCAGGCGGCAGGGGCCAACTGTGTTTTCTGCTCCCCTCCAGCAGGTCGCCCAGCTGCTTGCCGGCCACCACAACCTGCCCAATGCCTCAGTCCGAGGGCACCCCGGAAGAGGAGGAGGAGGGATCCCCGGTTGCGGGCCGAGCTCCTCGAGAGCCTCGAGGAGCTCGGTGAGTGCATGGAGGCATCGACCCAGGCCTGGCGACGGGAGGAGGCCCAGCACCAGGACGCAGCCCTCCATGTCCTGCAGCAGGTAGCAGCGGCGGATGACAGGGCGGTCGCAGCCCTGGAGCAGCTGAGCAAGCGCCTACCAGCAGCCATCAAGGCCCTCGCTGCCAACGTCTGGGAGCTGGCAGAGCGGATGGCCCCGCCACATCCTGCAGGGGGTACGCCGCCTGGCCCTCCCCGGAGGCGACGCCAGACTGAGGGCAGCCATAAGCGGGGGCAGGGTACACCCCCCCCCGGACCCTCCCACAGGCCCTCCCTGACTTCTCCCCGGACTCTCTCACCCCCTTCCCCCTTCCAAGTTGCTGGCCCCCTCCCTGAAGTCCCCCTCCCAAATTGCTGCCCCCTCCCCCTTCCAAGTTGCTGGCCCTCCCCCAGACTGCCCCCACATTGTCCCATCCCATAACCCTCCCCAGCCCCAACCCCTGTATTATTAAATAAATAGTTTGGCACTTATTCTTAGTTTTGAGTGGTTTTATTGGGGGTCGTTGACAGTGCGGGTGGATGGGTGGGGGCTGGCATTGGGCAGGGCAGGCCTGGCCCTCAGAGTTCCTCCTGGGCGAAGGTGGTCCTGAGTGCAGTGCACACGGACAAGGCTCACTGGGACGGCTGCTCCCATGTGGGCACAGGTCGAGGTTCCTCATAGTCCCTGGCGAGAAGTCGTGCCCATATAGGTGCAATGCGCTCACTGCGCTGCTAACAGTAGTTGTGGAGGGCCACGCACGCACTGATCACCTGTGGCAGTGTCCTCTCTGCGAGGTGGAGGCGGGTGAGGAGGCACCTTCAGCGAGCCTTGAGGTGCCGAATGCCCGCTCGACCACCTGGCGGCAGCGGGTCAGGTGGCGGTTGAAGAGCTGCCTGGAGGGATCGAGGGGCCCTGCACACGGCCGCATGAGCCATGGCCGCAGGGGATAGGCCACGTCCACCACGATGAGGACGGGCACCTCTACTCCCCCAACATTGATGTTATGCAGCAGGAAGAAAGTGCCTGCCTCCATGCCCAGGGCAGAGTTACAGAGGACCCTGGCATCATGGGCCCTTCCTGGCCATCCCACATAACAGTTCTGGAACAGGTCGCGGTGGTCCACAAGGGCCTGCAAAATGATTGAATGGTACCCCTTGCGATTGCGGTACTCCGCGGCTCTGTGCTCTGGGGCTCGCATGGGGATGTGCGTGGCATTGAGGATCCCCGCCCAATTGTAGATGCTGAGGGTGGCCATGCTGGGAATGGTGTCCTGCAGCTCCCCTTGTCTCAGCGAGCATCGCAGCAGGACCTAGTTGATGGCCCTGGTGACCTCCACGAGGATGTTTCTGGTGGTGGACCTCCCGACGCTGAAGAGGTGCGCACCGGACCTGTGCGACTCCGAAGTGCCCATCTACCAGAGGGCAATGGCCACTCTTTTGTCCACAGGGATGGCAGGCCTCATGGGGGTGTCCCTTCGGAGCAGCAGCGGGGCGAGTTCTGTGACCAGGAGTTTGAAGCTGGCCAGGGTCATGCGGAAGTTCCACCTCCACTGGTCATCCCCCAGGTCCGCAGTACTACCTGCTCCCACCAGTCTGGGCTGGTATCCCGGGCCCAGACCTGGCGAGGCACGGAGGGGGGCAGGGGCAGTACCTCTGCTCTGCGGACCAGGTGTATGAGAGCCTCAGGCAGAGGCTGGGAACCATCTGCGTCCGTGAGCAAAGTGTTCCACACGAGCTGGACACTCTGCAGGCAGGCAGAGGGGCTCAGTGGAGCACAGTGCTGTCTGGGCAAGTGGGCAATGTCTATACCTTGCAGAGTCCTGCTAGCCAGAGTGGACAGGGAAGTGAGGTCGGGGTCAGCTTTTATAAGATTGGCTACCAACATGGCCGCCAACATGGCCCAGGGAGGTGGCCACGTTGACACACATCTCATGGTGCCCTGCCCCTGAACCGAAATAGCAAGTCCACAGTGTGGACATGCTATTTCAATTACCGCTTTCATCCTTATTTCAAAATGGTTTTTTGTTATTTCGAAATAAGTTGTTTTGAAATAAGGCTGTTATTTCTAAACAACTTGTTTTGAAACGACGTATTTTGAAACAAGCCCTTGTGTGTGGACATAGCCTAGGTCTCCCTGAATCCTATCCCTGCCCTCCAGTGTGTTTACCATTCCAAGTTTGCTGTCATCAACTAATTTACTGCGCGTGCAATCTATCCCATCATCCAGATCATTAATGAAGAACCAGCCTCAAGACTGACGTGTGGGGCACTCTGCTAGTTAGTGGCTGCTGCCAGCTAGACACTGAGCCATTGATCCCTACTCACTGAGCCCAATGATCAAGACAGCTTTCTACTCATCTTACGGTCCAGTCATCCAAACTATACTTCCTTATCTTACTGAGAAGAATGCTGTGGGAAACTGTACTAAAAGCTGTACTAACAGTGAGATGTATCACATGGATAGCTACTTCCACATCCACATATTCTGTCATCTCATCACAGAAGGCAATCAGGTTGGTCAAGCACAGTTTCCCCTTGGTGAATCCATACTGACTGTTTCACTCTATTTTCCTCCAAGGGTTTCAGAATGGCTTCTTTGAGGACCTGCTCCACGATTTTTCCAGAGATTGAGGCCAGGATGATTGGTCTGTAGTTCCCCAGATCCTCCTTTTTCCCTTTTTTGAAGATAGGCACCAATGTTCCCCCTAAGCTGATGATGCAGTTGAGCACCTTATGGATGAAGCTGAGCAAGTTTCCTACCCATTCCCTGTCCCGGGACCAGGCCCCTGAGCCACTGCCCATCAGCTCCCCAAGTGCATCCATAACTTGCTCAGTTGCATCACCAGCTTAGAGAGGGAACATTGTATAGATGTCCTTTTGTTCAAACTTTAGTAAATTAATAAAACCACAGTATTTCAGTTTAACATTTTTATTAAACAAATATGAAACAATGATGCTGCCTATCAAGCCTCCTCTATACCTCAGTTTTTGACACCTGTCTGTCACATTTCCAGAATGCATATACAGAGTCTAGGTCAACCTGGAATCCAGCACTTAGATATGACTTGATGCACATTAGTATGTCTAGATGAGAAACATCCAACCTGTTACAAGGCTCTGTCTTAACATTATTCATTAGCCTGAAGCCTCTTTCAGCATCTGCACTAGAAAGCTTGAAATGTACCACATATATCAACCAACTGGGCCAGGAATGGGAACTTATCTTCTGTCAGTGTATAGGTGACAAATGTCTAAGAATGTGTTCAGTGTACTAGCCATTACCTTTTCCAGAACAACAAACATTTTGGTTGTCTGTAATTTCAGCTCACCTTTAGAAGATGTGAAAATACATAAAGAAAATTTGTAAGAAATTACACTGATAAGAGCTGATGATCACAGATAGCCAATACAATTCTATTATTTTTTAGAGATTCCTAATGAATATGCCAATTCTGACTAGATCTCACTCACTGAGCTAAAAGAAGTCACCCTGATTTAGGCTTATATATTACTTGAGCTAATGTAAAGTAAGGTCAATGACAGTTTTTCCACTTTACTGAAAAAGTTAGATCAGGCTACCTTCTCCCTCTGCTACAATCCCCATCTACCAGTTTTGTGTTGTTCTTGTCTGCAACCTTTGAACTTTCCTTTACCAGCTTCCAACTGAAAACAGAGCTGTGCTAAAAATACATGGAGGAGCCACCTCCTCCTAAAGCCATTGTTTATGGCACTTGGTAAAGATATCAAAATGGGAGAACATGTAGTTTGCCTATGATGTGTTGTCAGGGCCATTCACTTAAATGTGAGCACAAGGTGGGGTGTGCCTCTTGGATACCACAGAGCCAAACATGTGTGAATGCCTATTATAGTGAGCCATTGAGAGATCCTGGGGTGGAAAGTGCTGTAGAAATGCTGGGTGTTAATAAAGTAAAATAAGGTTCTATACAGTTTTCTACGTTCATTCAGAATCTTGGGGGGAATTTGTGTGTTGTCTCTACCTATCTCACTGTTTCCCAACCAGTATGCCACAGCACACAGGTGTGCCACAAAATTTTTTTGAAAAACTACTCAAAGAGCTCTGGATTGGCTCATTGGCTCATGAAAATACATGGTTTCATTTGAAAACTATATGGCAATGTGCCTCAAATGAATTAAAGGTAGAAAGGAGTCCCATGGCAGAGAAAACAGTGGGAACCACTGACC
Source organism: Podocnemis expansa (assembly GCA_007922195.1). Classification (NCBI taxonomy): domain Eukaryota; kingdom Metazoa; phylum Chordata; order Testudines; family Podocnemididae; genus Podocnemis; species Podocnemis expansa. The sequence continues at coordinate 45,294,619 of ML682004.1, forward strand.
TATGTGGCAGCAAGGACTTGAAAGGGAAAGGGAGAGGGAAAGGAAAAGAAAATGTTTCCTTACACATCAACCCTCCCCCGCCCACTGCGTCGCATCAGTTTATCCCGGGCTTCTAATCTGCTCCCAGCCAGGGAGCCCCCAACACAGCTCCGATCTCCCACTTCTGCTCCCCGCCAGCCATGACCCCAGTTCCTCCGCTCCCCACTTCTGCTCCCTGCCAGCCCCGACCCCGGCTCCTCCGCTCCCTGCTTCTGCTCCCTGCCAGCCCCGACCCCAGCTCCTCTGCTCTTCTCTTCTGCTCCCCGCCAGCCCCGACCCCAGCTCCTCCGATCCCTGTTGCTGCTCCCCGCCAGTCTCAACCCCAGCTCCTCCGATCCCCGCTGCTACTCCCCACTAACCCCAACCTCAGCTCCTCCACTCCCCGCCAGCCCCGACTCCAGCTCTGCTCCCCGCTTCTGCTCCCCACCAGCCCTGACCCCAGCTCCTCCACTCCCCGCTTCTGCTCCCCGCCAGCTCCGACCCTGGCTCCTTCGCTCCCCGCTTCTGCTCCCCACCAGCCCCAACCCTGGCTCCTCCACTCCCCGCCAGCCCCAACCCCAGCTCCTCCGCTCCCCGCTTCTGCTCCCCACCAGCCCTGACCCAGCTCCTCTGCTCCCCGCTAGCCCCAACTCCACCTCTGCTCCCTGCTTCTGCTCCCCACCAGCCCCAACCCCAGCTCCTCCACTCCCCGCTTCTCCTCCCCACCGGCCCTGACTCCAGCTCTGCTCCCTGCTTCTGCTCCCCACCAGCCCCGACCTCAGCTCCTCCACTCCCTGCTTCTGCTCTCCGCCAGCCCCGACCCCAGCTCCTCCGCTCCCCACCAGCCCCAACCCCAGCTTCTCCGGTCCCTGCCAGCCCCAACCCCAGCTCCTCTGCTCTCCTCTTCTGCTCCCCGCCAGCCCCGACCCCGACTCCTCCGATCCCCACTTCTGCTCCTCACCAGCCCCGACCCAAGCTCCTCTACTCCCCGATTCTGCTCCCCACCAGCACTGACCCCAGCTCTGCTCCCCGCCAGCCCCAACCCTGGCTCCTCCACTCCTCGCCAGCTCTGACCCCGGCTCCTCCGCTCCCCGCTTCTGCTCCCCGCCAGCCCCAACCCCAGCTCCTCCGCTCCCCGCTTCTGCTCCCCACCAGCCCTGACCTGGGTCCTCCACTCCCCGCTAGCCCCAACTCCACCTCTGCTCCCTGCTTCTGCTCCCC
>ML682004.1:45295867-45391545 GCA_007922195.1 Podocnemis expansa
CCCCGCTAGCCCCAACTCCACCTCTGCTCCCTGCTTCTGCTCCCCACAAGCCCCAACCCCAGCTCCTCCACTCCCCACTTCTCCTCCCCAACAGCCCTGACTCCAGCTCTGCTCCCCGCCAGCCCCGACCTCACCTCCTCCACTCCCTGCTTCTGCTCCCCACCAGCCCTGACCCCAGCTCCTCCACTCCCCACTTTTGCTCCCCACCAGCCCCGACCCCAGCTCCTCCAATCTCCACTTCTGCTCCCCACCAGCCCCGATTCCAGCTCTGCTCCCTGCTTCTGCTCCCCGCCAGCCCTGACCCCAGCTCCTCCACTCCCCACTTCTGCTCCCCACCAGCCCCGACCCCAGCTTTGCTCCCCGCTTCTGCTACCCGCCAGCCCCGACCCCGGAAGGTGCTCTGTAACATGTCCAAGTGATGGGTGACCTCATCCTTTAACCAGCCGCAAACTAATCAGTCGTCCAGGTAGGGATACACCTGGATCTTGGAATGCCTGAGGAACACTGCAACCACCGCTAGGCACTTTGTGAAAATGCATGGGGCAGCTGCCAGCCCAAAAATCAAGATGGAGAACTGGAGATGCCTGCCATGCACTACAAATCGCACAAACCTCCTGTGTCTGGTAATTATCAAACTATGGAAATACGTGTCCTGAAGATCGAGGGTGGTGTACCAGTCTCCTGGATCCAGGGAGGGAATTATCGCAGAAAGGGAAACCATGCAAAAGCATATCTTGCGCAGATAATGGTTCAGATCTCTGAGGCTGAGGATTGGACGAAGACCCCCTTTTGTTTTTGCGGTCAAGAAATAGCAAGAATAAAAACCTTTTCCTGAAAGTTCCAGTGGAACCTCCTCTATGGCTCCTTTGTCCATCAAGGCCTGCACCTCCTGCTCCAGCAGGTAATCATGAGAAAGGTTCCTGGAAGAGGCCAGAGAAGAAGAGGTTACTTGCCTGTAACCGGTGTTCTTCGAGAGGTGTGCTCCTGGCCATTCCTTAGTAGGTGTCTGCACGCCCCGTGCACGGCACGCCGGAAATTTTTCCCCTAGAGTACCCGTAGGGTCGGCCGTGGCGCCCCCTGGAGTGGCGCCGCCGCCACTGCCTATATAGCCACGAGCCGACCCGCCCCTCCTCAGTTCCTTCTACCCTACTGTCTGAGGGGAGGTGGGAGGGATTGGGAATGGCCAGGAGCACACCTCTCGAAGAACACCGGTTACAGGCAAGTAACCTCTTCTTCTTCTTCGAGTGCTGCTCCTGTCCATTCCTTAGTAGGTGAATAACAAGCCATACCTCGGAGGTGGGAGACATCACAAGGAAATGGACTGAAGCACCGCTCTGCCCACCGCAGCGTCCTGCTGAGCTTGCTGGGTGACGGCATAGTGCTGCGAGAACGTATGCGGGGTGGACCACGTTGCCGCCCGGCAGATGTCGGCAATCGGGACCCCGGCGAGGAAGGCAGTGGAAGCCGCCTGCGCCCGAGTGGAGTGCGCCGTTACCCGCGGTAGGTGCCTGCCGCCCAGTTTGTAGCATTCTTTAATGCAGGCCACAATCCAGGAGGCGATACGTTGAGAGGACACCGGTTGGCCTTTTTTATTGTCCGCCACAGTGACGAAGAGCTGGGGGGTCTTTCAGAAAGGCCTAGTCCGTTCTATGTAGAAAGCGAGCGCCCGGCGCACGTCTAGGGAGTGGAGACGCCGCTCCTCCTCTGACGCATGGGGTTTCGGGTAGAAAACCGGTAAGGAGATGTCCTGATTTAGATGAAAGGGCGACACCACCTTAGGCCTGAAGGAAGGGTGCGGGCGAAGCTGTACTTTGTCCTTAAAAAACTGCGTATACGGCAGATCAGCCACCAAAGCACGCAGTTCGGACACCCGCCTGGCTGATGTGACAGCCACCAAGAAGGCAACCTTCCATGACAAATACAGAAGGGAGCAGGTTGCCAGTGGTTCGAAGGGGGCCCCAGTGAGTTTAACAAGGACTGTATTCAGGTCCCATTGGGCTGTGGGTGCCTTAATAGTTGGGTACAGCTTAGAAAGACCCACCAGGAAATGCTTAACCAGGGGAACCGTGAACAAGGAGGCACCCCCGGGGGCGCGGCGAAAGGCCGCAATCGCCGCTAGGTGTACCCTCAAGGAGGACAACGCCAGACCCTCTGACTTCAAATGCCACAAGTAGTCCAGGAGGCGGTGAACCGAAACCAGCTCCGGGTCCTCTCCTTGCTCCGAAGCCCAGCGCGCAAACCGGAGCCACTTTGCAACGTACGTGGACCTTGTGGTGGGCTTCCTGCTACCACACAATACTGTCCGCACCGGGGAGGAGCATAGCAGCTCAGCACCCGTCAGCCACGGAGGCACCACGCGTGGAGATGCAGGGCCTCCAGGTTGGGATGAAGCAGGCTCCCGCCGTCCTGGGACAATAAGTCCGGTCTGGGCGGAAGCGGAATCGGCCGGCGCTAGGACCACCGCACCAGGGTCGTAAACCAATGTTGCCTGGGCCAGGCGGGAGCGACCAAGACGACCAGCGCCTTGTCCGCCTTCAGTTTGTACAGCACCTTGGCCACCAGCGGGGTCGGGGGAAAGGCGTACAGGAGACCCCGGCCGCCCCAGTGGATCTCGAAGGCGTCCCCTATGGAGCCGGGGCTGCGACCCCGAAAGGAGCAGAAACTCCGGCACTTTGTGTTGACCCGAGTGGCGAAAAGATCCAGAAGGGGATAACCCCACCTCCGGAAGATCGAATCCGTCACTTCCGGGTGAAGGGACCACTCGTGCGTGAGAAACCTCCGGCTGAGGTTGTCCGCTAAGCAGTTCCGGAGGCCGGGAATATACGACGCCACCGGTCGGATCTCGTGGCGAATGCAAAACTCCCAGAGCCGCATGGCCTCCCGACAAAGGAGGGGTGAGCGAGTACCACCTTGCTTGTTTATGTAGTACATTGCAGTGGTATTGTCGGTATGAACCGATACCGACCGACCCCGGAGTTGGTCCCGAAATACCCGGCAAGCAAGCCGGATCGCCCTCAGCTCCTTCACATTGATGTGCAGGGGCAAGTCTGCTGTTCCCCACATGCCCTGAGTTTGGAGAGCTCCAAGATGAGCGCCCCAGCCGACATCGGATGCATCCGTAGTCAGGCGCAGGGAAGGCTGAGGGGGAACGGAACGGGACTCCGGAGCACAAGTTGGGGGTACGCGTCCACCAACTCAGGGACTCGAGCACCACCGGCGGCACGGATAGCATGGCGTCCAGATTGTCCCGCCCCGGGCGGAACACTGTCGCAAGCCACAACTGGAAGGGCCGCATTCGCAGACGGGCGAAGGGAACCACAAACGTGCAAGTGGCCATGAGACCCAATACGCGAAGGCACTCGCGGGCCGATACCCGAGGAAACCGCACCAGCAGGTCTATCGTCTGCTTTATCGTCCGGAAGCGGCTGGCTGGGAGGCTCGCCCGCACTGATGTGGAATCGAGGACCGCCCCTATGAACTCTATCCGTTGGGCAGGAGATAGAGTCGACTTTTGAATATTTATTAGCAGGCCCAAGCGAGTGAACAGGGACCGGGTCACGCTTAGGTGGGCGAAGACCTCCTGCCGCGATCTCCCCACGATCAACCAGTCGTCGAGGTATGGGAAGAGCGCGACTCCTTGCTTTCGGAGGTGAGCCGCCACGACCGCTAGGCACTTTGTGAAGACTCTCGGAGCGGTGGAGAGTCCGAAGGGGAGGACGGTGAACTGTAGGTGGGCATGCCCCACCACGAAACGCAGAAACTTCCTGTGTCGCGGATGAATCGCGATGTGGAAGTACGCGTCTTGTAAATCGAGGGCGGCGTACCAATCGCCCGGATCCAGAGAGGGAACAATGGAGGCGAGGGAGACCATCCTGAACCGGATTTTGCGCAGGAACCGGTTGAGCCGGCGCAAGTCCAGTATGGGCCTCAGGCCCCCTTTGGCCTTGGGGACAAGGAAGTAACGGGAATAAAACCCCTTGCCCCTGCAGGACGGTGGGACTTCTTCGACTGCTCCTTTTTGGAGCAGGACCCGCACCTCCTCTTGTAGGGCAAACCGGTGGGCCTGGTCCCGCAGGACACCACGAGGCATAGGAGGGGCTGAGGGGGGTAATGAAGAAAATTGGAGGGAGTAGCCCTCCTGAACCGTCCTGAGAACCCAGCGGTCTTTCGTAATCAGGCGCCAACGGGGCGCATAATGGGACAGTCTGTTGTAAAAAATAAGGGTGTTTGGATCCTGGGTGATTGGTACGTCTCCCCCGAGCTGACTTTCAAAAGGACTTCTTTGCACCCCCTGATGGGCGCGAGGGACCTTGTCCACTAGGGTGACGGCTAGCCGGCCGACGTGGCCCTCTACCCCTTCGCCGGTCCTCGTCCTGGCGGCGGAAGTAGGGACGCGAAGAAGGAGGCGCTGGCTTAAACGGCTTCCTCTGGCTCGCCGGAGTGTGAAGACCCAAGGACTTAACCAGCGCCCGTGAATCTTTTAACGTCTGGAGACGAGTGTCAGTCTGGGGAGGAAACAGATCAGGCCCTTCAAAGGGCAGGTCCTGGATGGTGTGTTGGACCTCCAGGGGCAACCCAGACGCTTGCAGCCAAGCAGAGCGCCTCATAGTGACCCCCGTAGCCATGGAACGAGCGGCAGCATCGGCTGCGTCCAAAGCAGATTGCAGGAGGGCCTTAGATACCACCTTGCCCTCCTGAATGGACGCGGAGAAGGCCGCCCTGGAGTCCTGCTCCAAGTTCTCACTAAAACGCTCCATGGCGGACCAGGTGTTAAAGACATAACGGCTGAGGATAGCTTGTTGGTTTGCTATCCTCAGCTCCAACCCCCCAGTAGAGTAGACCTTGCGGCCGAACAGGTCCAGTTTTTTTGAGTCCTTGGACTTAGGGGTGGACCCTGGTCGACCTTGTCGCTCTCGCTCATTCGCCGCCGCAACCACCAAGGAATTAGGGGCAGGATGAGAATAAAAATTTTCGTAGCCCTTAGAGGGAACAAAGTATTTGCGCTCAGCGCGTTTGGCCGTAGGGGGAATCGAGGCCGGGGTATGCCAAAGCGCCTTGGTGGTGCTATGCACAGTTTTAATAAAAGGCAAAGCCACGCGGCCTGGGGTCTCTGGGAGCAAAATGTCGACCATAGGGTCCGCGTCCTCAACAATGTCCTCGGCCGGTAGGTTCAGGCCGGTTGCCACCCGACGAAGGAGCTCCTGGTGGACCCTAGAATCGTCCAGGATCGCTAGGGGCTTGGCTCCCGCCACCGCTTCATCGGGGGGCGAAGAGGAGGATTCCTCGAACTCAGGGTCCTTGGACTGTGTCCCAGAAGTTACACTACGGGCCCCCGTAGTGAAACTCTCCCTGTCCGCCTCGTCCCGCAAGGACTCAACCTCCGACAACTCCCCGGTACCGACAGCGGGAGGAGCGCCCAGCGCAGCTGATGGAGGGAGTCGAACCTGCGAGCGAGCGGAGGGCACAGCGCCCACTCGAGATGCGTGGACGGCCCAGGGAGTCCAGAAGGGCCACTGCCAGCCGGGCCACTGAGGGGGCGGAACCGCCGGCGCCGACTGAGGAACAGGACCTGCAACCTGTTGGGGGCGGTCCGGCACCGACTCTGGCGCTGAACTCGAAGAGGAGTGCGGGGACCAGGGTGGTGCCGCCGACGGTACCGGGGACCGGTGCCGGCTCTCTCGTGGACGGGGAAGTGGAGACTCTCGGTGCCGCTGGGGGGATCGGATAGGAGCTCCCGCCACTGCGACGACCGGTGCCGGTGCTGGTGAGCGGTGCCGGTGCTCCCGGGGCGGTGCCGGTGCTGGTGAGCAGTGCCGGTGTTCCCGGGACGGTGCCGGACTGCGGCGCCGACTCAGTAGAAGAGCCGGCTTCCCTCGGGACGGTGCCGGACGCGGTGCCAAGGTCGACGACGGTACCGACGGGGCCGAAGGTGCCGCAAGCACCTGCGCTGCGGCGAAAGCCTCCGGCGTAGTTGGCAGAGCCAAGGCCTCCTCCAAAATGTCTCGAGTCGGCGAAGAAGTGGAACCCGGGCTAAAACGTGCCTCTGAAGGGTCACGAGACGACGCTGGGGATACAGAGACCGGCTGGCCAGCGTGGCTCTGGCCGTCTCCCTGCCGCACCGGGGCACGGTGCGGGGACGTCTCCTCCAGGCGCTTCCTCTTAGTCGGCACCGGGGAGGAGGAACGGCGCCGAGACGCTGCTGCCGTCTTAGTGCGGCCCGGCTTCGGTGCCGCAGACGGTGCCGAGGAGGCCGGTGCACTGCGCACCGACGGTGCCGTGCTGGACCCCGAATCGCCGGGGACCGGCCAAAGAGCCTCCTCCATGAGGTGCAGCTTCAGGCGTTGTACCCTGTCCTTTTGGGTCCTTGGCTTGAAGCCACGACAGATTTTACACCTCTCGGTGAGATGAGCCTCGCCCAAGCACAAAAGGCAATCACCATGCGGATCGTCCATGGGCATGGGCTTCTTGCAACGTCCGCAAGTTTTAAAGCCCGGCATGGCCCGACCCCGAGCCCGGGGCGGGCGAAGTATCCAACACGAACAACTAACAACTAACTAACTAACACTAACTAACTATAAACAACAAGAGATTCGGGTACTCCGAATAACGCGGCCACGTGCAATGCAGCACGAAGCCAGGGAACGTTCCAGCGACCGACAGGGCGGTAAGAAGGAACTGAGGAGGGGCGGGTCGGCTCGTGGCTATATAGGCAGTGGCGGCGGCGCCACTCCAGGGGGCGCCACGGCCGACCCTACGGGTACTCTAGGGGAAAAATTTCCGGCGTGCCGTGCACGGGGCGTGCAGACACCTACTAAGGAATGGACAGGAGCAGCACTCGAAGAAGAATGAGGAGGCCTGCAAGGGGGAAAAGAGGAGAACTGGAGGGAGTATCCCTGAGGTGCTGTGCGCAGCACCCATGTGTCGGAGGTGATCTGGGACCAAGCCGGATAAAAGCTGGATAGTCTGTTGGTGAACGGAGGGTGAGGATCCAAAGATAATGCTACGTTGTCCTCGAGCGCACCTTTAAAAACCTTTCTTGGAGCTTGAAGACTGGCGCAAACCTCCTTGGAAAAGGGGAGTGGGATGCTAAGTACTTTTTTGGCTGCTCTGGCCATGCCCAGCATTACCAATTTTGCAAGTGGTGAGAAGACCTGGACACCAGTCCTGGTTTGAAGGGTCTCCTCTGGGGCACTGGGGTGTGTAGCTCTAGAGACTTAAGTAGGGACTTGCCATCCTTCAGAGTCTGGAGCTTGGCGTCCGTCTGTTGCGAAAACACCCATGGGCCTTTGAAAAGGAGATGCTGGATGGTATTCTGCACCTCCTGGGGTAGACCTGATGCTTGAAGCCATGAGCTGTGGCTCATGGTGACTCAGGAGGCCATGGCTCTGGCTGCCATGTCTAACACCAATTTCAACAGGGCTCTGGAAACTATCTTGCCTTTCTTAATGGCAGCTGATAACTCAGGCCTCAAGCTCTACTCCCACTTTTCTGAGAACCTCCCCAACGATGGCCATGCATTATAAGGTGTAGGGGCTAAGAATCACCTGCTGGTTAGCAATGCAGAGTTGAAGCCCCTCTGTGGAGTAGATCCTCCTTCCAAATAAGTAACTTGTTTGCATCCTTAGACTTAGGGGATGGCCCTTGATAGCCTTGTCACTCTTTTGTTGGCCTCCACTATGACAAGAGACCCAAGTGACAGATGTGTGTAGAAGTGCTCATAACCCTTCAAAGGCACAAAGTATTTTCACTCTACACCCTTGGCCATGGGAGGCACAGAGGGTGGGGTATGCCACACAGTTCTCATGGTGTTCTGAATGGTCTTGATAAGTGGGAGGGCTACTCGAGAGGGGCTTTCCGGCACAAGAATGTCAACCATAGGATCTGTCTCCTCTACAATCTCCTCCGCCTGTAAATCCAAGCCCCAGGCAACTCTGCGCACGAGATGTTGATGAGCTTTACCATCATCTGGGATAGTCTCAGGCCTGGCCCCTGCAACCAACTCATTCAGAGGGGATGACAATGATTGCCTGGATGGATCTATAGGTTCGACTGCAGCTTCTAGTTTGCCCTCATGGTCTAAACTGTCTTGATCTGTAGAAGTCTGGTATCTTGCAAAGGACTCCCCTTCAGAAAGGTCCCCCATACCTGGCAGTGTGCCAACTGCGTGGGGGGCTGGGGGCAAGAGCTTGCCACCGAGTGGGATCTGGTCATCCCGAGGCCTTACTCCTGATGGAAAGCCCAAGGAATCCAGAAAGGCCACTGCAAAGGAACAGCCCGTTGAGGATACCACTGCTGGGGGTATGGAGCCAACCGTTTGCTCCTGGGCCTACAGACTCTGGACACAGAGGAAGCCTCATCTGAGTCCAATGGACCATGGTGGTGCAGCACCAGAGACTGCCTTACAGCAGTGCTGTGGGCTTCGGTTCTCAGGCACTTGGCAGCACAGGACAGAAGTGACGGCCTCTCCTTAGAGGTGAACAGTGCCAGGGTGCCCCCGCCGGTGCGACTAGTACTGGGCACTGAGACCGAGATGGCACCTCTGATGGTGCCCGAGGATCCTTCACCTGAAAGTGCAAAAGTGGCCAGGATCCTGGTGCTGGAGAGCGCAATCATAGAATCATAGGGTTGGAAGGGACCTCATGAAGTTATCTAGTCCAACCCCTTTCCAAAAAAAGCAGGACCACTCCCACTAAATTATTCCAGCTAGAGCTTTATCCAGCCGGGCCTTAAAGAACTCCAAAGACAGAGATTCCACCACCTCCGTAGGTAGCCCATTCCAATGCTTTACCACCCTCCTAGTTAGAAAGTTTTTCCTAATATCCAGCCTTGACTTCCCCAGCTGCAACTTGAAACCATTGCTCCTTGTTCTATCCTCTGTTACTACTGAGAACAGCCGAGCTCCATCCTCCTTGGAGCATCCCTTCAAGTAGCTGAAGGCTGCTATCAAATCCCCCCTCAGTCTTCTCTTCTGCAGGCTAAATAAGCCTAGTTCCTTCAGGCTTTCTTCATAGGGCTTGTGTTCCAGCCCCTTGCTCATTTTTGTTGCCCTCTGCTGGACTCTAATTTGTCCACATCCTTTTTGTAGTGGGGAGCCCAAGACTGGACACAGTATTCCAGATGCGGCCTCACCAGTGCCATATAGAGGGGAATGATCACATCCCTCGATCTGCTGGCAATGCTTCTTCTGATGCAGCCCAGTACGCCATTGGCCTTTTTGGCAGCAAGAGCACACTGCTGACTCATATCCAGCTTCCTATCCACCAGGACCTCCAGGTCCCTTTCTACGGTGCTGCTACTTAGCTGATCATTCCCCAGCCTGTAGCAGTGCATGGGGTTTTCTGTCCGAAGTGCAGGACTTTGTGCTTGTCCATTATGAACCTCATGAAATTTCTATTGTCCCACTGCTCCAATTTGTCAAGGTTTTCCTGAATCTTCTCCCTGCCCTCCAGTGTGTCTACCATTCCCCTCAGCTTGGTGACATCCGCAAACTTACTGAGTGTGCAATAAATCCCATCATCCAGATCATTAATGAAAATATTGAACAGAACTGTCCCCAGGACCGACCCCTGGGGCACATCACTCGTTACTGGTTGCCAGCTAGACACAGAGCCATTGATTCCTACACGCTGAAATCATTGATCTAGCCAGTTTTCTATCCACCTTACAGTCCACACATCCAACCCATACTTCCTTAACTTGCTGACGAGAATGCTGTGGGAAACCGTATCAAAAACCTTGCTAAAGTCGAGGTATATCACACCAACAGCTCTTCCTGCATCCACAAATCCAGTCATCTCATCATAAAAGGCGATGAGCTTGGTCAGGCACGATTTACCCTTGGTGAATCCATGCTGACTGTTCCTGATCACTCTATTTTTCTCCAAGTGTTTCAGGATGGATTCTTTGAGAATCTGTTCTATGATTTTTCCAGGGATTGAGGTGAGGCTGACAGGTCTGTAATTCCCTGGATCCTCCTTTTTGCCCTTCTTGAAGATAGGCACTATATTTGCTTTTTTCCAGTCCTCTGGCACGTCCCCCGTTTGCCATGAGTTTTCAAAGATAATAGCCAGCGGTACTGCTACCTCATCAGCCAACTCCCTCAGCACCCTCGGATGCAGGTCGTCCAGCCCCATGGACTTGGGCACATCCAGCTTCTTTAGGTAGTCCCTGACCTGACCTGTCACCAAGGGCCTCTCTTCTTCTCTCCAATCTGCCATGCCCAGTGTAGGAGGCTGGGAGCTGGACCTCCCTGTGAAAACTGAAGTAAGAAAAAAAAGCATTGAGCACTTCAGCCTTTTCCTCTTCCTTCATCACGAGGATAACTGCGCTATTCAGTAAGGGACCTACACCAGCCCTGATCCTCTTCTTGTTACTGACATACTTGTAGAACCCCTTCCTGTTATCCTTCACATCCCTTGCTAGCTGCAACTCCAACTGTCCTTTGGCCTTTCTGATTTTATCCCTGCAGTCCCAAGCAATATCTTTATATGCCTCCTTAGTCATCTGTCCAAGCTTCCACTTCCTGTAAGCTTCCTTTTTATGCTTTAGCTCAGTGCAGACTTCTGTGTTAAGCCACACTGGGTGCCTTCCACATTTGCTGTTCTTCCTGCTCATTGGAATGGTATCTTCCTGTGCCCTTGGCACAGTTTCTTTAAAATGCAACCAGCTCTCTTGGACACCTTTCCCCTTCAGATCAGCCTCCCAAGGGATCCTGCCCATCAGTTCCCTGAGGGAGCCAAAATCTGCTTTTCTGAAGCCCAGGATCTGCGTTTTGCTTATTTCCTTTTTTCCATTAATCAGCATCTTGAACTCTGTCACCTCATGGTCACTGTTGCCCAGGTTGCCATTGACTTCTGTGTCCCCAATCAATTCTTCTCTGTGAGCAGCAGGTCAACAGGCGCAAGGCCCCTAGTTGGTTCCTCCAGCATTTGTACCAATGAAGCTAGATGCACCAGTGGAGGCATCCCTCTCAATGGCCCCAACACTGGTGCCAGAGATGGAGCCGGGCCTGAGGCAGATGGCACGATCTGTTCGATAAGGTCAGGTGCTGCCTCAGATGTTACAGGCGTTGAAGGCAGCAGCGTATCTTCCCCTAAAATGTCCTGTGTCGCGGACAGCACGGGTACTGGAGCTGATTGCTATTCCTGGGCTGGTACTGACAGTGCCGATGGCTGCTGCGCCTTAGTCTGTGGCCCTTTAGGAGTGCTCGATCTCACCAGGGAGTTCCTTGTATCTGACCTCCTCCTCTTTAGTGGCACTGAAGAGAAGGAGCAGTGCAGCCAACGATCCAAAGATCTGGAGGCGGAAAGGGCTGTTGACAGTGCCGCAGGCCCTGCTGCCAGTGCCAGTCTCGAGGGCCAGTGCTGCAGGCCACTCGATGATTCTCAGTGCCCTGGTGCTGCCAGAGCACTACTGACTGACAGCGACGCGCTGGAACTTGCTCCGTAAGCTGGTCTAAGGGCTTCCTCCGTCAAAAGAAGCTTCAGTCTTTGCTCTCTAAACTTCTAAGTGTGCAGCTTGAAGCTCTTACAGATTTTGCACTTATCTTTGAGGTGTGCGTCTCCCAACCACCTCAAGCAGGAGTGGTGCGGGTTGTCAAGTGGCATCAGCTTGCAACGTTTCAGAAGTTTTAAAACCTGGCATGCTCCGACACAGAGGCCAGCGGCAAATTTAACACTGGAACGGGTACTCTTCAAATAACAGAAATGAAGGACTGCATGAAGGCAGCCAAGAAACACTCCAGCTACTGCCATGATGGTGAGAAGGAACTGAGCAGGGGGTGGGTCAGCTGTGCCTCATAGAGAGAGCTGTGATGGCGCCACTCCAGGGCGCACCACAGCCAACCCTATGGGTGCTCTATAGGAAAAAAAGTCTCTGGCTCTCCATGCACACAAGAGCATACACCTACAGTGGAATGGCCAGGAGCAATCACTCAAAGAAGAACTCCACCATCTCATGGTCGCTGCTACCCAGGTTGCCATTCCCTTCTACTTCCCCGATCAATTCTTCTCTGTTTGTGAGCAGCAGTTACTTTGTTTCTTGATTTCCTACAAGTACTTCAAACATTTTCCCTCACCTGGTGGACGATGGCCCTCCCTTCACCTCCCTCTGTCCTGGTATCTACTCCTTTCCTTGTCCCTGCCCCTCCTCTTTATCTCCAGTGTCAACCTCCCCCACCCCCTGATTCCCCCAAACCTCCTCATCACCCCAGACTCCCCCCTAACTCCCTCATTCCACCCAAACCCCTCACACCCCCAAATCCTGCAGCTCCCTACCAGTTCTCCCCTGTAAATAAAACACATCCACACCACCATTCTATGTGTAGTGTATCCTTTTATTGTGTTGGGAGCAGGGGCAAGATGGGTGGGAGGAGGTAGGAGGGCTAGAATGTGCTGGTGGGAGTGGTGACAGCAGCCGGAGGCAAGTGCTTTGTCTCATCTGCTGACTCTCCAGCCAGTGGTCATCATCCCAGGTGATGAGAACGATTTGGTCCCTCCAGTCACTGGTGGTTTCCCATGCCCAGATGTGCAGGTGCATGGAGGGCACCCTGTTTGTGCAGGCTCCTAGGGAAAGCAAGGGAGTCAGCTTGCTGCAGCCTGCCCCTGTGCTGGCAGCTGCCCTGCAATGCCTAGTCCAGGGCCAGAGGGATCTGGCCACTGCATGGGTGATGTGGAGTGCTGTGCTAGTACATTGCTGGGACACGTTGGGGTCCCAGACCTCCTAGAGCTCCATGCTGCCATGCACAGTATGGAGGATGGTGTGGTAACTCACTTCCTGTTGTATAGGAGTGGCTGGGTGAGGGTGCACTTCTGCTGCAATGCACTGTCAGCCAGCCACCCATTATGCACCACTCCTAGAGTGACCTAGCAAGTGCAAGTGTGGGCATGGGCAGTCTCCTGGCATTTTGAGTGTGGCTGCTCTAAACTGGCTTAATAAAATCTACTTTAAGCTGGCTAAAGGTAGACCTTATAAAGACAGCATAATAAAGCCCTGTAGTGTAGACATAGCCAATATTATTGAAAGAACCTCTAGTCTACAAGAATCCCAGTATTTTTGGTATCAAAAGCCCAATCTAAACTATTAAAATTAATGGACACACTCCCATGGAGTACAGTGAGAGCTGTATCAGGACTCATGGAATAGCTCCCAAACACCTGAAGGCTGGCATATCTATTGAAAATGTGTGATTTTACAATGTATATAGTTTCACATGCAACAAATTAAGATTATTGGAAGTGGTATTACAATAGAGATAACCTACAATAGAAATCAGGACCCCAGTGGACTCAGCACAGTACCAGGAAAGAGTGTCTGAAGAGTCAATAATTTAAACAGCCTAAAAAGATAAGAGGTGGGAGAAAAACAGTATTATTTTCCACACTTTATTAAGGTGCATAAATACTTTAGCCAAGGTTGCATGGGAAATCTGTACTAAATCTGGATTTGAACCAGATCTCCTGAGTTTCAAACCATACTTTCAGTCAAAATATAAATAATCTAGACTTTAAAGTAGTGCTAGCATTTTAGAGTTTTTTAATCAATACTATTTTAATTTGCATTATTAAAAACACATTCTACTCCAGAGATTTTCACTGTTCTTTTAACTAATTTATGCTGTTCAGATAGCAATTTTGGAAAGGCTAAAATATTTACCTTCTGGTATCTAGTTTTCTTTATGAATTTTAAATATTAATAAAGTAAGCAAAAACACACATGAGGATGCGTGTTCAGTCAATATATACATACTCAGGGTATGCTCAGGTACTGAGATTCATTCCTGAACACACAGACTGTGTGAATATGACCTCCAAATCAGTAGCACTGCTATGGGCACCCACATGGCCCCACAATATGCCAACATCTTTATGGGTGACTTAGAACAACGTTTCCCTAAGTCTCATCGCAAAACACCTCTTCTTTACCTACGCCACATTGATGACATCTTCATCATCTGGACACATGGCAGGGATGCTCTTGAAGATTTTCACAGAGATTTCAACAATTTCCACTCCACCATCAAATTGAGCCTGGAACACTCCACAAAGGAGATCCATTTTCTCGACACTACAGTACAAATCAGGGATAGACACATCACCACCACTCTGTACTGAAAACCTGCTGATCGGGATAGTTACCTACATCCCTCGAGCTTCCATCCTAAACACACCACATGATCCATTGTCTACAGCCAAGCCCCTAAGATATAACCACATCTGCTCTGATCCCTCAGACAGAGACAGACACCTTAAGGATCTCTATCAAGCATTCTTGAAACTACAGTACCCACCTGGGGAAGTAAAAAAAACAAATTGACAGAGCTAGATGGGCACCCTGAAGTCATCTACTTCAGGAGAGGCCCAAGAAAGAAAACACACAGAACACCACTAGTCACCATATACAACCTTCAAGTCAGACCTTGGCAACAGATCATGAAGGACCTGCAGCCTATTCTAAAAGATGATCCCTCACTCTCTCAAGCGTTGGGAGACAGCCATCTCCCTGCCTACAGAAAGCCGCCCAATCTTAAACAGATACTCACCAGCAACTACAGATCTAAAAGAAACATTAAAGCAGGCACACACCCCTGCAAACAAATCCTGCTGCCAAGTCTGCCCACATATCTGCGAAAATAGATACCATCATAGGTCCTAATCAAGCCTGCTACTCCATCAAAGGCTTATTTACCTCCTCATCTACTAATGTGATCTATGCCATCATGTGCCAGAAATGCCCCAACACCTTATTACATTGGACAAACAGGATGATAAGTACGCAAAAGAATAAATGAACGCAGAGCTGATATCAGAAATCACAATACAAAGAAACCAGTTGCTGAGCACTTCCATCTTTCTAATCAATCGATAAATGATTTGTTAATGACTGTTGTCAGAGATGTGACTGGGACATCAAGATTTCAAAGAGAAACAGCTGAACTTGAATTAATATGCAAACTAGATTCTGTGACAGCAGGATTGAATCGAGACTTTGGGTTCTTTTCCCATTACAAAAGGTAATTTGAGTTCAGCCTTCCTAGGGTTTGAACCTAACAATTGCTCTAATTTGCTGTTACTGTATGACCTGATCCTATATTTTATACCCCCTTGCATTTATTTTCATTCCATTCTGTAAGTTTACCCATCTCCGAAGCATCTGATGAAGTGGGATTTTCTCCCACGAAACCTCATGTGAAAAATAAATCTGTTGGGCTTAAAGTGCCACACGGCTCTGGGGTTTTTTTTGTTTTTTTTTTATGCATGTAACTTGAAGTCTGTCAAAGAATTTATAATGGTGTCCTTAAAAAAATCAAGCAGTTAAACATTTCAGCATAACATCCTAAAACTTAATCTGCCAAAGAAAACTGTTGTACGTTTATTTGCTGTAAAATTCTGAACATCTCCAAAATGTTACAGTCCTAGAACAGGGGTGGCAACCCTAAAGATAAGAGCCATTTTAAAAGATTCCTTCAATAACCAAGTGTTTTGAGAGCCACAACATGTATAGCCTCCTGATGGAGGGTTGGGGTTGCTGGCCAAGGGTGCCTGCTGCTGAGTCCCTTGCAGGGGAATCCCAGAACTAGGGGCTTGCCCTCTGTACCCCCGCAGGATCCCCTGGTGGCACGGGGGGTGTAGTTGGAGCCACGGTGCCTGGAGCTGCAAGGGGGCAACCAAAGAGCCAGATGCAGCTCCAGGGCCGCAGGATGCAGACCTCTGCCCTAGAAGTAGGGTTTTTTAAAAAAAAAAAAAAAAAAAAGCAACTGCTTGTGTCTGAGAGTATGTTGAAAATTCCTAATCTTTTCCTTCTCACTTAGAAATAAAATAAATAAAATATAACTTCCCTGTGACATTCAGCTGGAGAGTAATCAGTGCTTCAATGTAGTTACAGTTCAGGCTGCTATCGTTTCTCCCCTGAAATCCGAATCAGCAGGTAGAAGAATAGGAGCTGGTGTTCCCATTGCCCTTTGTCCACCATTTTGAAGAAATTCCTTTTAAGAGCTCCTAATGTTGTTTAAGAAACACTTCTATCTCAGTGGTTCCCAACCTTTTTGGCTTGAGGGCCACAGATATCATTTTTATAACTCTGAAGGGCCCCAAGTCTCTGCCAGCACTCCCACCCTTACGCTATGGAGTCAAATGGATCTCCCATTCCCCTGGCTACAACAGGGAAACTCCATGTGCCCTGTAGCACTGTGTGCTCCACCTGAGTTCCTAGACAGTGGCTCCCATCCTCAGCCAGAGGGATGAAGATGATTGCTGCCCTCCCTCTGGCTCCAGCAGGTACCCCTGGGCACAGAGACCCACATGGGGTGCTTTGCTGTGCTCCTGCTACAGCAAGGGGGAAGAGAATACTAATCTCCTGCTGCCTTGGCTGCAGCAGAGAGCCTGCCCAGGTCTTTTAGCCCTGAAACAATGTGCTCCACCTGGTTCTTAGGCAGCAGCTCCCTGTGCAGCCAGCAGGAGAACAACAAGCCACTCTCAGCCCCCACAGGTCACAGGATAGGATCCACTGCTCTGTATCCTTTTGCCAGCCCTGCAGGACAGCAACAAGTCTTTTAGGTTTGGTTTGTAAATAAAAATGGGTTTGTTTACAGTATGTAAAGGTACAATTTAGATTCAAGAGGAATCAATAGAAAAAAACTTAACAATTCAGACAAGATTTCACCACACAGTTTGTTGACTTAACACACACATATGTAGAAATAGTTCTTAAGTCTGATGTTACCTACATTCACATGTGGGGCTCTCAAGTAAGATCTGAAGAAAAAGTACTAGGCATCAGCAGAAGCAGTTGGATGAAGAACCCTCATCACTGAACAATGGCACTAACTAAAAGCAAAACAGGATCCTACACTTTTGTGAGGGAATAGCAGCAGAGGGCTTGTGTAAGTGTTGTGACAGTCTGCACCAGAGGAGTGTAAATTCCAGGATGTACTAGAATTTACTTCCTTCTAATTCAGACTAATGCACCACAGAGACAAGCCATAATAACTTAAAAAAACCCCTATAAAACAACATTTTATCTCAACCACATTCAGTTTCCATAGCATCACCTCTAATCACATGAACTGAACTGAAAGTGACTAGTGCAGTGGCTCCCATGTCACCTTAGAAACTGCTGTGAAACTACTTAATGGAACATTAGACATGTGTGCCAAGAATAATACATGCTGAGAAAACCTGGACCAGGGGTCTGATTCATAGCCCACTGAAGATAAAGGGTGAGGCAGTGGAAATCAGAACTCCTTGCTGTTCCTGCATGTGATGTACAAAGCAATTTATTTTCAGAGTCAGTTTCCCCAGAAACACACTTACAGTACAATAGTGGAACTAGATCACAAGAACTATGTGTGAACACTGTCAACAGCACACAAAAAGGCTGTTAGCAGTGGAATGCCTGCTTTAAACTAGAATAGCTCATAAAATTTAAACAAAATTTTAAAACTTTTTACTAGATTCAGACTAACTTTTGAGACTTATATGGATCTACTTTAGAACACTCAATCAATTAAATTGCTTGTCCACTATGTTTACATTCTTATTAGAATCACGCTGAGTGTTCAGACAGTATACCAGTTAGTCTAGCTAATGCAGTGTGTTATACCATATACTTAATTTTATGATGCAACAATCTTTGGGGAACAGAACACATATTTGGGGAGAATATTTTTAGACAGGAACATGAGATTGCAGGGCTCGATGTGTGAAGTGCATAGCAATAGGTTTCTGAGAGTATTAAGAGATGTAAAAAATGATGGATAGAATACTATCTGTTACATAATTACTTACACTGTCTACAGCAGCTCAGACCACCATTTTGCATATATTAATTATTATTGTTTAAAATAGCTGTGCTTTTTTATTTCAGTTTAGCTGCTTATTGGAATTTTGCATCAAGCAAGGAGTCTTATGGCAAAATAAAATAATTAAAATGAATAAAAAGAAGAAAAAATGTGATGTGTGATTATGGAGGTTAATACTATGTAAAACAGAAGACTCAATGATATTTTGATTACCTTGGAGATTTTGTAGAAGAGACAGGCAATGAGAGAACTACCCATTTTATTAAAACTAAATACATTTTAAGACCACTGCTTTGGTCTCAAGACTCCTAGCATCATCCGGGAAAATTAGCAAAAATTGCTACTACTGTAGCTGGATCCAATTTGCAAAGCTCAGGGAGGAGACAATCTTGAGGAAAGGAGATAAATAATCTTCAGCTAGAAGAAAATAAATTGTGACAAATTACAGAATAGTGTTGCAAGGCTCTGGAAGTACACCACCACTCAAAGCTAATCCAGAATTACAATGTTTAATTATTTGCAAAGCTTCTTTTTCAATTTGCTGTCTCCAGAAGAAGATGGGGATTGCATTATATCAAAATTTTCAAAGTTCACTTCTCAAATGCATTTAGGATAAAATTATATTTAGTTACAACTGTATGTGTAGTTTTGTGTTTCTTTGGCCTTGACAGAATGTGCAGTTACTTTTATCAGTGTCTAAATCAAGCCATAGTCACTCATGGTCTTAAGGGACATGTCTACTCTGCAACTGAAGACCTATGGCACCAAGTCTCAGAGCCCAGATCAACAGATATGGGCTCATGGAACACAGACTATGGGGCTAAGCACTGTAGTGTAGACATTCAGGCATGGGCTAGACCCTGGGCTCTGAGACCCTTCCCCCTTAAAGGGTCTCCAAACTCTGGCTCCAACTAAAACTTGAATGCCTACACTTCAGCCCAAGCCCTCCTAGCCTGGGTCAGTTGACCTAGACCAGCCATGGACATGCCACAGGCCTTACTGCAGAGTAGACATATTCACAGATAACATTTACATTCTTATTGGAAGTTATAGTTGGATGGTTTCAATCATAATAGGGTATACAGGTTCATTCCCTAAGTTCACAGGAATATGATTTTAGACAGTCAGTGTCCATTAAAACAAGGATTGGGGCACCCAACCATTGCAAAGAAAAGGACCACACATGTCCCCATCCAGATGGATAGTGGACTGTTACAGAAAAGATCTGAAATCTGTATTTTCATTCCTGATGCTGCCATGGACTGAGACCAGTTTCCCGTAACAAAGAAGTCTTCTCTGAGATTAAGCACAAAAAGGAAGCATATAAAAACTGGAAAATACTACTTGAGTATGCAGGATGAAATCAGGAGGGCCAAATGACAATTGGAGTTGCAGGCAGCAAGGGATGAAAAGGATAAAAAGAAGGGTTTCTACATGCATGTTAGCTACAAGAAGGTAGGGGAAAGTATGGGCCACTTACAGCATTGGGCAGGGAAATCAGAAAAAGCTGAAGTACTCAGTGCTTTTCTTTGCCTCTGCCTTCACAGAGAAGGTCAGTTCCCAGACTAGTGCACTGGTTCATGCAGAATGGGGAGGAGGTGAACAGCCCTCAGTGGTGAAAAAACAGGTTCAGGACTATTTAGAAAAGGTGGATATGCACAAGTCCATGGTGCTGGATTCAGTGCAGCTGAGAGTGCTGAGGGACTTGGGTGATGTGACTGCAGAGCTGCTGGCCATTATCTTTGAAAACTCATGGCAGTTGGGGAGGGCCCAGGTAACTGGAAAAAGGCAAATACTAGTGGATCACAGAATGACAATGAGTAGCCAATGCGATGTGGCAGTGAAAAAAGCCAATGCGGTCCTGGGGTGCATCAGAAGGGGTACTTCCAGTAGAGACAGGCAGGTGTTAGTACTGTTATACAAGGTGCTGGTGTGACCTCACTTGGAATATTGTGTACAGTTCTGGTCACCCATGTTTAAGAAAGATGAAGTCAAACTGCAACAGGTGCAAAGAATGGCTACAAGGATGATTCATGGAATGGAAAATCTTCCATATGAGAGAAGACTTAAAGAGCTTAGTTTGTTTAGTCTTCTAAAAAGAAAGCTGAGAGGAGATATGATTGCTCTTTATAAATACATTAGAGGGATCAATACAAGGGAGGGAGAGGAATTATTTGAATACAGCGCCAACGTGGACATAAGGACAAATGGATACAAACTGTCCTTCAGGAAATTTAGGCTTGAAATTGGATGCAGATTCCTAACCATCAGAGGAGTAAAGTTCTGGAATAGTCTACCAAGGGAAGTGGTGGGGGCAAAAACCTTAGGTACCTTCAAAACCAACCTTGATAAGTTTATGGAGGGAATGATATGATGGACAGTGTAGCTTGGCCATTGTCTCTTTTACTACTGGTGATGAGTATGATAGTGACCTGGGAAGGGGCATTAGATCGAGTGGGTTCTGAGTTATTACAGAGAAGTTCTTCTTGACTGGCTGTTGTGGACTTGCCCTCATGCTCAGGGTTTAACTGATCGCCATATTAGGGGTCAGGAAGGAATTTCCCCCACGGCAGATTGGTTTGGGTGCTGGGTTTTTTTTGCCTTCCTCTGTAGCATTGGACATGGCACACTTGCTGGTTAATTCTCTGTATTAAAGTCTTTACATCATGATTTGAGGACTTAAATAGCTCAGTTATGGGTTTGAGGTTCATTGTAGGAGTGGGTGGGTGAGGTTTTGTGGCCTGCACTGTGCAGGAGGCGAGACTAGATGATCATATTGGTCCCTTTTGACCTTAGAGTCTATGGGTATGTCCACACAGGCTTCTTATTTCAAAACAGAGGTTGTTTTGAAACAAGAAGCGGCATGTCCACATGACACACCATTATTTCAAAACCATTAAACCTGGCATATAATTGAAATAGCTGTTGTTTCGAAATGGTTGTTTCGAAACAATGGCATTTGGACATGTTGTTTCGAAACAACATGTCCAAATGGCCTTGTTTCAAAATAACCATTTCAAAACAGCTATTTCAAAAGCAGGCTTTCCCTTAACTTGAATTAACAAACTGTTAATTTGAATTAACTTATTTCAAAATAAGGATTTTATTTCAAAATAACATTTCAAAATGATTTATTTTGAAAAAATGATGTATGTGTGGACATAGCGTATGAGTCTATAAATATAGTGCTTACCTTCAAAAAAGTGAAGGAGGAGCAGCTGGGGAACTACAAACCAGTCAACCTCACCTCAGTCTTGGAAAAATCATGGAGCAGGTCCTCAAGAAATCCATTTTGAAGCACTTGGAACAGAGGAAGGTGATCAGGAAGAATCAGCATGGATTCACCAAGGCCAGTTCATGTATGACCAACCTGATTGTCTTCTATGAAGAGATAATTGGATCTCTGGATGTGGGGAAACCAGTGGATGTGCTATACCTTGACTTTAGTAAAGCTTTTGATAAGGTCTCTCACAGTATTCTTATCAGCAAGTTACAGACGCATGGGTTGGATGAATGGACTACAGGATGCATAGAAAGCTGACTAGATCAGGCTCAATGGGTAGTGACCAATGGCCTGCAGCTGGGAACAAACAGAGTGCCCCACAGGTTGGTGCTGGGGCTGGTTCTGTTCAACTTTTTCATTAATGATCTAGCAAATGAGGTGGATTACACTCTTAGCAAATGTGCAGATGACACTAAGCTGGGGAGACTGGTAGATAGGCTGGAGAGCAGTGATTCCATTAAGGGTGATTTGTCAAATCAGAGGAGTGGGCCAAAGAAATCTGATGGGTTTCAACAAGGAGGAGTGCAGAAGCTTGAGAACTTAGGATGGGAGAACCTCACACACTGCTACAGATAAGGGACTGACTGATTAGGCAGCAGTTAGGAGAAAGAGAGCTGGAATTACAGTGGACAAGAAGCTGATTATGATCCAACTGTGTGTCCTTACTGCCAAGAAGCCTAATGGCATACTAGACTGCACTGGTAGGAGCTCTGCCAACAGATCAATTGGCCCCCCCCCCCCCCCCATAAAACAGATTATTAATTGAGCAAAAGCAACTACTGACTAAACTACTAAGTGAACTAACACTTTTCTAACAGCAATACTTGAAACTAAATGAATTTTTAAAAGCTGCTGAGTCTGTCTCAGACTCTGGACAGTTGAGAAAGAACTGAGGGGGAGATCACAGTGTGTTTATGCCAAAATGGCACCAACAGCACTACAAGACAGGATTTGCACACTCATGGCTCAGACCAATGCTGCTGAAAAAAATCTCTGGCAACCCTCAGACACTACTCAAAGAAGAAGTGATTATTCCCCTCTGTTCAGGGCTGAGGAGGCCTCATTTGGAGCACTGTGTCTAGTTTTGGGCTCCTACTACACAACAGGGTGTGGACAAATTGCAAAGAGTCCAGCAATTGGAATGAAAATTATTTGGGGGCTGGAGCACATGACTTATGAAGAGAGGCTGAAGAAACGAGGCTTGTTTAGTCTACAGAAGAGAAAAGTGAGAAGGAATTTGATAGCAGCCTTCAACTTCCGGTAGCAGGGCTCCAAAGAAGATGAATTTAGGCTGCTTTCAGCGGTAGCAGATGACAGAACAAGGAGCAATAGTTTCAAGTTGCAGTGGGAGGTGTCTAGACTGGTATTAGGAAAACCTTTTTTCACTTAGTAAAGCAGTGAAGCACTGGAATGAGTTACTTAGGGAGGTGGTGGACTCTCCAATGGTTTCTAAGGACTGGCTTGACAAAGCCCTGTCTGAGATGATTGAGTTGGGATTGGTCCTGCTTTGAGAAGGGGGTTGAATTAGATAACCTCCTGAGGTCCCTTCCCACCCTAATCTAGTTTTCTTTAACTGTCTTCATGACCTTCATCAACTTAGTAAATGTTCTGTGCTTCAGTTTCCTTACCTATCAAATGGAAATACATATTATTTCATAGGGGTATTATGAAATTTTCTCCATTGATGTTTGTGAACTGCCTTGGGGTTCATGGAAGGAAAGTGCTATAGAAATGCATAATTTCATTGTAATACTATAATGTGAGCTCTGTGATAACTCAGCTTTGCACCCTGCCGGTTAATTGTTTCCTTTAGATCCTTATAAATTTCAACCAGTCATTAATAACTTCTGGCCTGATTCTGCTTTCATTTAAGTCAATGGAAAAAATCCTACAACTTCACTGGGAGCAGATTCAGGCCCATTATTTATTAATTTTCCTTAAATATGGTCCAAGTCTTCAGTCTAAAATGTTGGGCTTAGAATAGCTTTCAGTTTTGTTTTTGATATAAAGGATGCAGTTCTGGATCTCTTTCCTCAAACATCCTTTTGGCAATACCTCAGTTAACTATTTTTAACAGCTGTATGTTCATTTTTATATACAGAGAAGATGCTATACACTAGATTGTTATCTTAGACAAATAAACAATGCTGAGAATTGCCAAGATGGAGCAAAAGAATGTGCATGCAGCTAAGCCATTATAAATGAAAGTCTCAAAAGCCACAGAAGAGTCCCTATAGCTTGCCAGAACAGTCCAAATGTTCTTTCCTTTCTTGTTGCTATGCCATTACTGGGGAAGTCTAGTCGACAGAGACTCTATCAGCTGCTTTCTCCTACTTTCAACTCCCTTCTTAAATCATTCCCCCTTCTCCCCATCTGCATAAGACCTTGCTGACTTTTTCAATTAAAAAGTTGATAAGATCTGACAAACTCCCTTCACCTTCTCCCTTTTTCTCATCCCCTCCATTATTTACCACTGAAATTACAGGTTCTTCCATGCTCTCCTCTTCTGATCCTTCCACATGATCCAGCAACTTCATCCATCCTACCTTCTGACTTCCCCTACACCGATGGTCATGTCCTTTTAACTTTCTCTTCAATCTCTAATTCTTCAATTCCTTCCTCTCACAATATCTAATTACTTCTCCAACTACTGCCCCATATCCTTTCTTTCATTCATCTTCAAACCTACTCAATGTACTGCTTTCATCTGTTGTCTACTTGCAGAGGAGTAGCCCTCTGCTGTCTGGCATTCCATTCCTAGACTCTCTTAAATCCAGTTTTTGCCTTTAATACTCCACTGAGACCATTCTCACTGAAGTCTCCAGTAATGCTGTCCTGAACAAGGTTCAAGATGAGTACTGCATCCTCACATTCTTCAGCTTGTCAGCTGCCTTCAAGATCAACTTACCCTTAGTCTTGAAATCTTATGCTCTTAGAGCTATGCGACTCTGTCCTCCTCTGCCTCTCCAAACTACTTTTAACTGAGATGGGATCCTTCTCATCCCCCTTCTAACTTTCAGTGGAGGGTGCCATAAGATTTTCTCCTTAAGTATCTCCTCTTCTCTCTCAACATTATTTCTGAGCAATTTCATTAAAAAACAAAGCTTCAGCTTCCATCTCTATGTTGACTACTTTCTTCCCTTCCACTCCAGTTCTGTCTCCTTCTGTCCAAACTGTGAACTCTGATGGTCTTTCTGACATTTCCTTGGGCCATTTGAGCTAAGCATCATATGCTGAATTAAGCTTTTAATTTTTTTCTCTCAATTCCTCTCTCCTTCTGTTTTCCTGAGTCGTTGTGGACAATCCTCCTTGTCACAGAGACTCAAACTGAGTATCATCTTTATTTCAACTTATTTCACTCAGATCCACATAGCTAGCTCACATCTAAATCTTGCTGCTTCTTTTTGCACAATATCCTTAAGATCCAGTCCCTCTTCTCAGTCTACCTAACTAATAACTGGGTCCAGGTTCTAATTAGCTCTGTTTTGAATACTAAAACAAGACTCCCAGAGCACCTTAAAGACTAACAGATTTCTTTGGGCATAAGCTTTTGTGGTCTCCAATCCACTTTGTCAGTTGTATCTGACTAAAAAGCACAAAAGCTTATGCCCAAAGAAATCTGTTACTCTTTAAAGTGCCACAGGACTCTCGTTGTTTTTGCTGTACACAGACTAACATGGCTACCCCTCTGGAAGTTTTGCATACTGTTACCTCGTCCTTTCTAGCCTTCTCAAATGCCATCTTGATTCCTTATATTCATTCAAAACACTTCAAGGATCATGTTTTTGTGGTATCAATCCAATAAGATAGCCTTTCTCTGATTCACCCATATCTAGCACATCAAATCCATACCATTTGCTTTCATTTTTAAAGTCCTTCATGAACTAATTTGCCCTGTTTATCTCCTGTACTCTTTCGACTTGTCAACTCTCGCCTCTGCTCCACCACTAATGCCAGCCTTGACTGATCATTAGTTACATTTTCCCACAAGTATCCTAATACTTTCTCCCATGTTCCCCATTATGTGTGGGCAAGAGCTTTCTGTATAAATCCACAAAGCCACCACACTGTCCTCCAAATCCCCCCCTTGTTCGTTTTTGTTTTTTTTTTTTTTTTTACATACTGTATCTCCATTGTGATGCTTATAAAACATTGCAACAACAGCTAATCAATCACAGCTTAGTTAATTGTCTTTGTTAGCTTGAGCTCCTCCCATTTATGTGGCAAACCCATATGTTGTTCTTAGTTTATATTTAAATTGTATACTCTTTGGGGCAGAAATGATATTTTTGTTATGTATGTGCAGTGCCTAGTGCAATGGGGATGGCCTCTAACAGCCACTGCAGTACAGACAACAGTAATTACTACTAACAATGCTGTTGCTAATTCAGCTTAATTTTTATTCTAAGATGAAAACAGCAGCTTATTGTTTGAATCTGTATTTTAAAAGCAATGGAAGAAATTTCTTGAATTTTGTATTATCACTCACCAATTTGTTTCTCCTTTCCCCATATACTTCTAATTCATACAGTAGAGGACATAGCAGAGAGTAGTATTCTTGCACTTATATCTTACCAGACTGCCCAATACTTTTGTTCTGATTCAGCCATTCTACTTGCTGTAATGCAGGCCATGCTTCACATTCTTCAAAGAAAACTTGACACCAATGACATGCTATATAGAATTTATCCATTTGATTCAAAACTTCAGAGAATCATGTCTTTCAAGTTACGGTCCCTGTGACACAATGTGCATTCCAAAACACTAGCATTAATAAACTGAGCTTCTGTATCAGTTCAATACTTAAGGACTTAAAGAGAGTCCAATGTTTGCCACATAACAGAATTTCTACATGGCTCTTTAACTTTCCTCCTGCAAATGAGGACTAAGCATAGAAGACTAGGGGAAAAACAAACAGAAATTAATTAATTTACCATAAAGACTAATGAGTAATGATGAGTTTAGCTAACAGCCAAAATATACTTTGGGCATGCTCATGACAGATCTAATTACAAGCTAAAAAGCATGCCGCTTGAAGTGAGTGAGCTTTAGATGACAGAGTAAATTGCCAGAGGGGCAGCTGTGTTAGTCTAGTTCAGCAAAACACATATGGAGTGCTGTGGCACTTATAAAGAATAACAAATTTATTAAAACAAACTTTTGGGGGTTACAACCCACTTGAAGTTGGCTGTAACCCATGAAAGCTTATGTTCTAACAAATCTGTTAGTCTTTATAAGGGCCACAAGACTCCTTATCTGTGGGGTTTTTTTTTTATTTAGTTATTTGTAGGTTGCTCAAATGCATTCTCTTGGCTCATTTGCAGTTTTACTTCCAAAATGACTGACTAAAAATATTACCCCAACTAGCCTGACAGGGACCAAATATTAATATTATACTATGAATTTGTGTTGGAATATTAACTATTGTTCAGATTCTGGTTCCTGACGCCTTAAATAGACAGATTAACAACTCCACAACCAACTGTTCTGCAGAATATTCTAAAGATTAGAGAATTAAAGTCTGCTAAATAAAGCTAATTCATGTCAAAGATTTAGATTTCTATGGTGCTATGAGTCACTGGCTGGTAAAGGAGTAGAGGAAGTAAGCTTCTTAAGAATGTCACGTCCATCTGTAGGTTCCATCTGTCAAAGAAATCCTAAAAGAAGAGGCTAAAGAGGAACCCAGAATATGCTCAGCTGTTATAAAGTAACTTGTTACTTCATACTGCAACCTTAATATATACTCTCAGGTAGACAAATGCTGCCTTATTTTTTCAATTTTCATTTACTATTGGTTGTAAAACTTTTATGCTCTGCATTTCTGGGACCATCACACAGGTCTTCTTTTAGATGTCAGTCTAAGATTGATTGACCTGAGATCATCAGTTTACTGATAAATTTGCAGGGTGCCTAAGGGAACATAAACAGTGAAAGGTGATTCTGTTTGACAGTGACTGTAAAAATTGCTGTCCACTTGTTAACAAGGAGTGGACTGATGGCAAAACAAAGAATGGAAGAATATTTACATGCAGTGGAATGGACAAGATGATCTAACAGATTTTTGTCATTTGAAATGTCTTTTAATCTTCTTAGCTGAAGCAAAATGTCATTAGTTGCAGGCAACAAGGTTTTCTCTTACTAGTCAAGAAAAAATTATTTTGCAAGTCCCACATTTCATCTCATAGCACAACTTACACTCCTTCTACCAAATGTGATTACTTGGATGTGCATACACTGAGCAGTATAGCGGACCAAAAAGGTTTGTATCCACCTAAGAAAGAGGAACAGGACCACTGTATGTGTCTTGTGTATTTAGAAAAAGAGGTGAATAGATTCTTAATATAAGTAATTTGATCTCATCCCTCTTTTTTTCATTTACTTCATTGGTAAAACACGGAACAGTATCTAAAACCTTAAAAATACACTCAAAAACCTCAAGAGCAGAAGAATGCATTTTCAAAACATGTCAAAGACGACAAAACAAAGGCTAAAGACAGAGCCAGGAGTTCGTGTTCATTCTTTAGCTGTTTATGTGGGGAATGGAATGAAGGCAGGGTAACTGCAAAAGAAACTCAAAAGGCTTAAATTAGCAAAATGTCACATGAAAACTGGGATCAGTTTGAAAGGACAAATGTATGACTGGACTACTTGCTCCCATACTTCATAACATAGCTAGAGCAGCCATTACTTTCTGTACACTGTACCTTCGTTTCAGGTCAGTATCTCTCTGGGTTTCATGGCATTTTGGGAAGGCTGATAAACAAGGGTAAGAATGTTTCTAAAAATATCACTGTCCAGCCATTTTAATGTGAGAGAAGAGGCAGTTCTTTTTTTGTCCCTTCATAAAGACTTCAGTAGTTAAATTACACATACATTTATGATTCTTCCCTTTGATGGAGTCAAGGTCATGAAAACTACGAAAAAACAAAATATAAAGGAAAGGCAGAAAGGATTACTAAAATATACCATACGACACAAAGGCTATATTTACACTACAAAACTTAGCTCAGACATCCTTATTCCAAACTAAGCAGTTCCGGTAAGTTTGGACTAACTGTGGCTATTTTGTTCAAACTAACTGCATGTCCTAGTGTAAATGAACTTTTTAGTTCAAACTAAGCTTTGGGAGTCTCATTCTGAAAGTTCTCTCATCTTCAAAGCATCTGACAAAGTGGGATTTTCTCCCATAAAAGCTCATGCAAAAAATATATTTGTTAGTCTTTAAGTGCCACGGGACTCATTTGTTTGTTTTACTGAACTAGACTAACATGGCTGCCCCTTTGGACCTCCATTACTGTATGTCACAGAATCAGAAAAGATTAGGGTTGCAAGGGACCTTAGGAGGTCATCTAGGTCAACCACCTAATTAAAGCAGGACTAACCCCAACTAAATCATCCCAGAAAGTATCATCTTTATTTCAACTTATTTCACTCAGATCCACATAGCTAGCTCACATCTAAATCTTGCTGCTTCTTTTTGCACAATATCCTTAAGATCCAGTCCCTCTTCTCAGTCTACCTAACTAATAACTGGGTCCAGACAGGGCTTTGTCAAGCCAGGGCTTAGGGATCTCTAAGGATGGAGATTCACCACCTCCCTAAATAACCCATTCTAGTGCTTCACCATTCTCTTAGTGAAAAAGGCTCTCCTAATATCCAATTTAGACCTCCCCCACTGCAACTTGAGGATATTGCTCCTTTTTCTGTCATCTGCCACCACTAAGAACAGCCTAGATCCATCTTCTTTGGAAGCCACTACTGGGAGTTGAAAGCTACTATCAAATCTCCCCTCGCTCTTCTTTTCTACAGACTAAAAAAACAAGTCTGATTCCCTCAGCCCTTCTTCGTAAGTCAGGTGCTCCAACCCCTTACAATCTTCTTTGTCCTCTGGTGGGCTCCAATTTGTCCACATCTTTTTTGTAGCAAGGACTGTAAGCGGGTGGAGCACCAGACCCACCTGGAGGGCACCTCCTGGTGGTGTTTTCAGGGAACTTAGCTCAAGTGGTCCCCATCCAGGTGGTCTGTGCTCTGCTTCTTCACATGATGATGCCTCTCCTGAGTCCACTTCCAGGACCTCAGCCCTCTGGCTAAGCCCTAAGTCCACCCCTTCAGGGGTACTGGCCACTAAAACAGTTTATGGCCACAAAATCCTCATTCTGGCCACTAAAATAGTCAATGGCATATGAGCCCTCTGCCACCTCAGGCACTCACACTGCTCCTGGCACATTGAGGGGGCAGGGAGGGGCCTGGGCCCACAATCTTCTCCAGGCCCTGGCCCAGGGACCCTAAATGCCTCCATTGAGGCCTCCACCTCCCTCCAATCTCCACAGTCTACATCGACTCCCTGTGCCACTTCTCCACAGCCCCAGCCGCATACAGTCTCACCACTGTCCACTCTTGGCCTCCTTGCCCTGGACCACTGCTCCAGATACTGCCATAGTCTGCTCCTGTGGGATCCCCAGCTCTGGTCAGCCTTGAGTGCCTGCTCCCACTTGGCACTCTCCAGGGTACTGGTGCCCCAGCCAGCCTGCCATGAGGAGAACCCTCCCACTGCAGCTCCCAGTGCAGACTGACCCTCACTAGCTCTGCTTCTCCTGCTCTTCTACTGGCAGCCTCTCTCTAATTGGCTGCTGCAGCCCTCCCACCTGATTGGTTGCTGGCCATCCACACCTTTTTAACCCTGTGTGGGCCGTAGCAGAGCCACTGCACTGCTACAGGGACCCAAAACTGGATTCCAGATACTTCAGATGTGGCCGCATCAGTGCAAAATAGAGGAGAGTAATCACTTTCTTCAGCCTGCTATTCCTCCTAATACAGCCCAATATTCAATTATGCAACGAGGATAAGCTGTTGACTCATATCCAGATTCCTGTCCACTGTAATCCCCAGGTCCTTTTCAGCAGAACTGCTGCCTAGCCAGGACTCTGCACCTGTCCCTGTTGAAACTCATCACATTTTTTGGCCCAATCCTCCAATTGGCCTAGGTAATTCTGTATTCTGCCCTCCAGTCTGTCTGCCACTCCCCCAGCTTAATGTTATCTGCAAACTTGCTGAGGGAGCAATCTACTTCTTTATCCATATGGTTAATAAAGATGCTGAAGAAAACTGGCCCCAGGATAGATATTACTCATGGGGACCCCTCTTTCACTAACAAAGATGTTGAACAAAATCAGCCCCAGGACAGATATTACCCTTTCCCTATCTTTTGATCCCTCTGGATAGTTTATCAGAGGCAAAAAAGGGTACATTTTTCAACTGAATTTATTTATGATGATTGTAAAGCTTAGGCCAGCTAAACAGACTGAGCTAACAAAACTGAAAAGTGCACCCTTTTAACCTATTCAGACAGACCTATAAGCATGAGTCAGCAGACATCATAACTGCTATTAGCATAGTCTTAACACCAGATGTTGGGGTGTGTAAGCACAGAAGTCCTATATTCCTAGGGCTGGGTTCCACATCTTTCTGCCATTACAAAATCTTACTTTTGCAAGAAGAGCTCTGATTTACTACGTCAGTGGTTTTCAAACATTTTTTTCTCAGAATGTAGTTGAAAAAAATCATTTATACCTGCAATCCAACAATTACATTTTTGAACAATGCATTCTAGTCTTTTGCTGGTGGTAGCAGTGGGGCACCTGAAAGTCTGCAACCCAGTACTGAGTTCTGACCCTATGTTTGAAAACCACTGTACCAGGCCACCACATTGGGACCATATTAGGCATTAGAAATTTGACTTCACCTTTCATCTGTTACAATAAAATCTTAAAAATCCCAAGGAACAAGGTACAGGACCACATCAAAGCAGGGGCCTAGTGGCTACAGCCCTGGGCTTTGGGCCAAAGGGGTACCCCAGGCCCTGGCTGCGCCAGAAAATTCCAGCCCACTCAGGTTGGCACAGCACTAGCTGAGCCTGGGGGGCACTGGGAGGGATCTGGCAGGAGATGGTGGGGTCAAGGCCCTGGTGCCAGAGGCAGCCATGCACAGTATTCCCACCTCAACCCTGGGCAGGCTAATTGGTCTGCCCCAGGGACTAGGGAAATGCCAGCGCATGGCAGCTGTGCTCCAGGGGTGGGGCTTGCTGGCACACAGTGTGACTTTCAGTGGCAGCACTCCAGGGCCCAGAGCAGCGTCAGAATCCAACGCTGGGGCCCCTGAAGCTCAGGCTGGCCTGATAGTCTTTCAGGGGCCCTAGCATGGTGACCCAACAGGACTCCTGACCCTGGAGCACTGTTGCAGGAGTCTGTGCTGCATACCAATCAGTCCTGCTCCTGGAGCACTCTCCATCTGTTGGGTCAGAGCAGCCAGCCTGGGGGTGGGGCGAGAGCACCACATCCTCTGACCCCAGGGCCCCAACAACCCCTCCTTGATGGATGGTGCTGCCCCCCCCCACCAGTGTTGTGTGGCAGCCCCGCAGCTAGCCAGTCTGCAGACCGTGCCAGCCCACCCAGCACCAAGCACCACCCATCCCTAGGCTAAGTGCTGCTGAGGGGGTGTCGGGGGGGGCGGACACAAGTGTGTGCAGCCCTGGGCCTTAATGCAGTTCTGACAAGGTGACGAGGTGAAACAAAGAAAAGTACTTTCTGTGTTTTATCCTTACAAGCCAGGTCCATGCTCCAGTGGTGTTTCTACAATAGACATACTGTTATTTACAGTACCTGGTGCACCATCATTAAAAACAGGAGCCAAAGAACTTAGATTACAGAGGACCTATGAAAAGAATGGGTAAACGTTTCAAATTCCTTATGGTCTGACAGTCATTCCCTACCCTAATTACTGACAATGTGATTTCACCTGCAGTTTATTTTACTAAAGATGTTTGTGCATTCACAATTCATCTTTAAGTAATCTTCCCAAGTAGTCATGAATATGTACAAGCACTAAATCTACTTGCTCACATTTTACCGTAATGATGATAAGGGGAAAATATACCCATTAAAAATACCTGCTTACTCCAGACAAACAGAATTGTGAAGGCTGTCTTTATGAAACAGGAGATACTGTAAAAAGAGGAACAAGGAGTTTAAGAACCAATGACCTGAAATTAAAAACAAATAATAACTAATTGATAATAATTTCTTGAGTCTTTAAAATCCTGGGAAAACCCAAA
Source organism: Podocnemis expansa (assembly GCA_007922195.1). Lineage (NCBI taxonomy): Eukaryota > Metazoa > Chordata > Testudines > Podocnemididae > Podocnemis > Podocnemis expansa. The sequence continues at coordinate 45,328,058 of ML682004.1, forward strand.
ACGTGTTGATACTGATGTGGAAAATATACAGGGCCGTCCCTAGGGGTGGGGCAGAGCCCAGGGCCAATCAGTCTGTGGGGGCCCTGCCCCCCCCCATGCTGGGGGAGGCAGCCGAGGCCGGCCCAGCTGCCAGCCCCAAGCTCTCATACCTCCTCTGGGCCAGCCACACCGCATCCATGGGTGGGAGGGCCAGCCCACAAGCCAGTTTGACTTCCCTGGCGAGTCCCTGGGCTGGTTGTTCTGCCCTGGAGGTGGGGTGGCCAGGGACCTGTGCTCCTGCCCCTCCCCTGCTTGCTGCTGAAGGCAGCAGGATGAGGAGCAGCAAGGCAGTGGGGGGTGGGCAGCTGTACAAACCCCATGCTGCCCCACTAGCAGCAGGGCAGCGCAGGGCCTGTGCAACCACAATGCCCAGGATGGTCACCCCACTTGCCCCCCACAAAGGAGAGGCCTGAAAAAGTATTAATTAAGTACCCTAAAGTATGGAAGGAATTCTGTGTAGAATTTTCAAAAGCACCTTAGTTATTCAATGCATAAGTCCCATTGACTGTCAAGTCACTCGGGTGCTTTTTTGTAGTAGAAAATCCCACTTCAACAGATGTTTTGAAGCTGGAAGGGTCTAACAAAGTGGAATTTTCTCCCACGAAAGCAAATGCGATAAATAAATTTGAGAGTCTTTAAGTGCCACAGGACTCCTTGCTGGTTTTGCTAAACTAGACTAACATGGCTACCCCTTTGGAACTTGGCAAAATATAAGAGGTTGCTTAAAGAGACACACACTACTGTCCAGTAGTACTGAATAGAGACTGTACTGAATGAGTACTGACTGATATTTTAGAAGCAAAAATAGAAGTTTAAAAATGCTATTTATGAACATTAAAATGACTAAAACTGAATATTCAAAAAGACACAAATATCTTTTTTTCCCCCCTATTCAAATAACAGATCACTCTTAGGATCAAGATGCTATTTTCAGAATCACTTAGCTTCCTGTTCAACTCATTGTCTTTGTCATGTTTAAATAGAATTATTTGTCTACTACATTTCTAATGACGCATGAAGATGGGGAACTTACAGGATTTTCTCCCATAAAAACTCATGCAATAAATAAATTTGTTAGTCTCTAAAAGTGCCACCAGACTCCTTGTTTGTTTTGCTGTACTAGACTAACACGGCTGCCACTTTGGAACTACATTTCTAATGACAGAGATGCACAGAAAGTATCCTCAGTGCCAGCAGTACATAATGCTGAAGTAGGTGTGTTTTTGAACTATTATAACAACCATAACTTCAGACAGTGTTGACACAGCTGCTTTTACAGCATTGAGTGATTTAAAAAAAAAAAATCAATTACTACCTGATGAATTACTGGATTTGCCATTACTCACTATCTGAGATTTGAACATTGTTCTCCTCTCCTCTCTAGAAAATGAACTGAGAAGCATCTGTTGCAGTGCTGGGAAGGAACAACTCTCAAGCCTCAACCAATGAATAACCCATAAGCACCGACAAGAAAAGCTAATTAAAATCCAAGCCCATGCCCAGGGCACATGTTGTTGTCTCAGCAGAGCCCTAGACACGAATGTAGACTTGAACTCTTAGAATTTCAAGTTCCAAAGGGGTAGCTATTTTACTCATGTGTCAGAAATGGCCCCACACCTTATATATTGCAGAAACAGGACACTCTCGGTGTAAAAAAAAAAAAAAACCAAAAGGGCACAAAACTGACGACAGAAATTACAACATTCAACAACCTGTAGCTGAGAACTTCAATCTTCCTAATGACTCTGTTTTTTGTTAATACCCGAGCTCAAGCAAATGGGCAACACATCAAGACACCAAAGAGAAACTCAGAATTGGGACTGATATGGAAATTTGGTTGTGTGAAAGCAGCATTAAATCATGATTCTTCTCCCATTACAACAGGTGATTTGACTTCACACTCCTCTATGTTCTGTTTCCCAGTGTTTGAATCTTAACAACTGCTCTGATTTGTTGTTACAGCATGACCTGATACCATGACTTACACTTCCTTGCATTTATTTTCCTCCCATTCTGTAAGTTCCCCCATCTTCAAAGTGTCTGATGAAGTGGGATTTTTCTCCCATGATAGCTCATGCGATAAATAAATTTGTTAGTCTTTAAGTGCCACAGGACTCCTTGCTTCTTTAGAATTTCAGTAATTACAAACTCCATACTCTTAAAAACTTCACTACTGCTTTTAAGGTGTAGAGACATAATCAGTGCCTCCAATTCAATCCCAGTCACAATTTGTTCTGTTTCCACTTTTCACTACCAGCCATATGGGTGCCAGTAGGTTGCTAATTCCTAAAAATAAAAATGCATCTCAGTGTTCTTGTATTATCAATCCAATAATCAGAATATTTGGTGTAAGAGTAAGGAGAAAAGATTTCCTTTAGGCCAGAAACAACACTTACTTTTATAGGTTTAAAGAAAAATATACATTTTCTATTAAACACTGCCTCAAGTTCACCTGAAATTATTTCTTCTTTTATTTAGAAGACAAATGATGGCTGTTGTCAGTATGTTGCATACATAAGAACAATTATATATCTGCTTCCATTAACTAAACATTGCAGATTAGTTTCTCCAAAATGCTTGTATGGATTATCTCTCTTCTTCTAACATATCAATAGGTCTGACGCTAAAGGGATCACAGCAGGTAGTAGCGGGAAAGCATGGTCTGGCATGTGGGGGAAGAAATTTTTTACAGTGATTTGTATACAGAGAAGAGAATACAACAAATTCTGGTCTGAATTACAAACCTTACAACTGTAATCAATGGGTTTACATGGCACTTAAATCATGTAACATTCAGTTCAGGCATTAAGATGTGCCACTAATGGGAGATGTATCTGCTGAACTTGACCCGAACACTGCAAAATTACAATGACTTAATATTAAACATGAAACCCTCCTTTGACACTGTTACGGTTAACTATCCTGCAGAAGGTTATAAAAGAAGTCTTATGAAAAGGAACTTTGTTTTTCATTTTATAAAATGGAACAGACGTATTTAAAAATACTAAAAGCAGAAATTTAGGGGAGGAAAAACTTCACAAATTCTCAGATTAACTGTATTAATGGCTCTATGTTGAGAGCCAGAAAAATTACAATGCTCAATGGCAACTATCATCTATTTTCTGCAGTCTTGTGATAAACACTGTACAGGAGAAAAAGGAACAGCACAAAACAAACAAACAAACAAACATTTTTTCCAGCAGAATTTTTTTTTTTTTGAGCTAATCATGTTTCTTCCATCATCTGTACTCTGTCCTCTATCTGCCTGCTGTCTGTCTACTGTCAGCTTTCAAGTCTTCTCATAAATCTAATTTAAGTGACTGGCTCTGAACTGTGAAGTAGCACATGGCAACTGATACACTCAGACCTCTTATATTTAATCTATTATGCAAATGTAATTAAAAACCCTAATAAAATGAATGATTATTGATGAAATCTGAATATCACACAAAACAAAGGTCACCATAATTAGATGTTTAACCCAAGAATTTCCATTAGGGTAAAACATGAACAGCAGAAAACCCTAATACAGAATAAAAATGCACTTATAATAACAGGCTATTTCAGAATAGGCCTTTTACCTATTTAATTTTTACTCTAAATGCACACACTTGGTCCTCACTCACTTCAATGCTTTAAAAATTTTGTAGCATTTTCTCTAGAAACACATATGGTTCTTACTTTCTACTCTGAAGATCAGAACATGTTTATTAGTTATTCTTATTATTCCCAAAATTCCAACAGATGCTGTATCAAGTGGTTGCTATGGACAAACAGCTAAAACAAACTAAGATAGATTAGGAAAATTAAGATATATGATGCACATGGCAAACAACTGAAAAATTAAATAAAAGATTAGAAGTTCAGGGAGACTGAAGGAAAGCAGTTTGGTTTGAGGTGGGTTTCACTGGTAACAAATCACAGAATTAAACCAGAATTTAGCCCAAATTTTCCAGTATGATCCCGGAATCATCTTTATCCTCGTTTGATCTCCTTCTGGTTTTCTATGTAACAAACATTTTTTCTGCAGCCTTTGACAGATTTCATCAGTCCTTCCAAAGCACAGATACTCAGCATAAAAGTCACACCAGTTGCATTAAATAAATCAAATAGAACATCATTAGGGTGTATTATATTCCAAAAGTTGTGCAGGGTTTCAGTGAAGGAAACACCTACTCATTTGAATGACAGACCTGTGGCCAAAACCTTGTACATTGCTTTTTAACATACGGAGGAGTGGTAGTAGTGGTCAACATTGGTTGTCAGTAAAAAGATGGAAATTCCAAGTCCAGGCTTTCACAGTCTGCTCTTTGTAATACGTATCTAGACACTGCAATGATGCTGATCTTACATTACTGCAATGATGCTGATCTTACGTTAGTTTCACCACAATAATACCACAAAAATAAGAGTACTATGTTACTGCAGTTTGGAAAGAAGAGAGAAATAAACCTACCCGTGTGTACACTTCATAATTCTGGGAGGTACTATGATAGAAGGTGATGACACTGCATAAGAATAGATAGGCAGACTGACAGGTTTACTGCTTTTCATGTGGATTCCGACTTGCTCTACAAATGTTACTATTCAACTTACAACCTATGGAGGGAATTCTGGCTGATGATATGCATGCAGAAAAATGACAGGAGAGCAGAAAAATTGTGGCTACATTGATTCTGCCTCCCCTGAAAAGTGAAAGGATACTGCTCCACAAGTGCTCTGGGACTCGCATAATGGACTGGGCACAACATCATTAGCACAGGTATGATTTTTACATACCATAAATTTATGTTTATGCATTGTGGTTGCCCAGACTAAGCAGCAGCATACTACATTCAAAGCTCTCTCCTCTCCATTTCATTCCAATGTCATGCAAATCATTCTTCTTGGAGGAATTAAGCATGTGAAGGGATAGTATGTAAAGATTATTTTAGGCCAGGTATGGTGCACATTAAGGCTACTTTTGCAGTTTCTATATATGCCTAGAATCTGAGGGAGTTTTGGCAATGTGGAAGAATTTTATGCCACCTGTACTCGTTCCATATGATGCTGGGATAGAAACCAAGCCAGGATTAATACCTCAACTCTTATGGTAATTGCTGCGAAACCTGATTTTCACAAGTGGTTAGGAAATCAGTACTGCAGTGGTTTCAGAACAATGCTATGTGTGAGGGCAGGTCTACACTGGCTCCTCTTTTCAGGGGCAGTCAAATTGAGATACGCTAATTATTTAAAATAGCTTGCATATCTGAGTTTGACTGTTTAAAGCCCAACACATCCACTGAGCTGAGTCCAAGAGAGGGGCCTTCGTTCAACTCTGTGCTACCTCAGGTGCTAGGGTGCTGTTAGTAGATTGGCTCCCAATCAATTGAGCGGGTCTTCATAGACCCCCTCAATAAAACCGGAAAGCTTGAATTGACCATGACAAATGTGCTGCCGTCACTGAAGGCTATCCCTGACAGAAAACAGGATCAGGAAAAGGTTAAATGTTAGACAGGAATTTCAGCTCTACTTCCAAGTTATCTTGTTTCAGCATACAATGTTGACTATTGCTGTGCAACTAGTTTTTGTGGTTTAATTTTCTATTGTTTTATTTACGATAGTAATAAAAGGAAAAACATATTGTTCATGTAAGTGAGATTGTGTAATGGCTTATTCAGACCTATCATGTTCATTCGTGTAAATAAGCATTTAGACTATTTTAAAGTTCTAGATCATTTACTCTCTAGAGTATAATGCACTCTTTGGATCACTATTTATAGCACAGAATCATAGGGTTGGAAGGGGCCTCATGAGGTCATCCAGTACAATCCCCTGCTAAAACAGGATCATTCCCACTAAATCATCTCAGCCAGAGTTTTGTCTAACTGGGCCTCAAATGTTTCCAAAGATGGAGATTCTACCACCTCCCTAGGCACCCCACTGCAGTGCTACACTACCCTCTTAGTGAAAATGTTTCTCCTAATATCCAACTTCAGCTGCCCCAGATGCAAATTGAAACCACTGCTCCTTGTTCTGTCCTCTGTTACTACTGAGAACAGCCTATCTCCCTCCTCTTTGGAGTACCCCTTCAAGTAATTGAAGGTTGCTATCAAATCCCCACTCAGTCTTCTCTTCTCCAGACTAACTAAGCCCAGTTCCTTCAGTCTCTCCTCCTAAGTCATGCGCCCCAACCCCCTAATCATTTTCACTGCATTCTTTTTAATTTGTCAACATCCTTTCACAAGTTTGGAACCCAAAACTGGACACAATATTCCAGATGCAGCCTCACCAGTGTCAAATAGAGGGGAATAATCACATCCCTTGATCTGCTGGCAACACTCATACTGATGCAGCCCAATATGCCATTGGCCTTCCTGGCAAAAAGAGCATATTGTTGACTTGTATCCAGCTTCCCCTCCACCACAAATGGAGGTTACTCACCTTTGGTGCAGTAACTGGGGTTCTTCGAGATGCGTGTTCCTGACATGCTCCACTGAAGGTCTTTCCGCGGCACTGCACCCCGGATCGGAGATTTTTTCTACAGCAGTGGCTCCATCAGCGGGGAGAGATGCAATGACGTGCAGCTTCTGTGTTTCAGGCCTTGCTGACGTCAGCGCTCTGATCTCCCCGCTCCTCCAGTTCCCTTCTACTGCGGAGGCCATGATTATAGGAGTTAGAGGAGAGACTGAACCTCCGAAGTAGAGGGGAGGAGGGCGGGTAGTGGAGCATGTCAGGAACACACATCTCGAAGAACCCCAGTTACTGCACCAAAGGTGAGTAACCTCCATTTCTTCGACGAGCAGTGTTCCTGACTGCTCCACTGAAGCTGACTTCATAGCAGTTGTTACGTCTGGAGGTGGGCACTTCGGTTTATGTGTGGCGGACTGAGCTGAGCACTGCCTGTCCTACTGCCGTGTCCATAGCCGAAAAACGATCCAGAGCGTAGTGCCTGGCAAAAGTCTCAGATGAGGCCCATGTTGCAGCTTGACATATCTCATGCAAAGGCACTCTGTTTAGGAACGCGACCGAAGAGGCCATGGCCCGCGTGGAATGTGAGTGTATAGTTCGCGGTGGGACCATCTGAGATGTTATGTACGCAGTTTGGATACAGGTGGAGATCCATCGGGATATACGTCGTTTGGAAATTGGTTGACCTTTGGAACACTCTGTGGTTGACACGAAAAGTCTAGGTGTCTTCCGAAAAGATTTCGTCCAATCAAGATAGAAAGCAAGTGCCCGTCGTACGTCGAGTGTATGTAGTGCTTTGTCTTGTGAAGTAGTGTGTGGTTTTGGGCAAAATACAGGAAGATGTATGGTTTGATTAAGATGAAAACTGGATGACACCTTAGGTATAAATTTTGGGTGTAGTCTCAGGGAGACTTTATCTTTATAGAATATTGTGAAAGGCGGATCGGCCATAAGGGCAGCGATTTCGCCCACGCGACGAGCAGAAGTGATTGCCACTAAAAAGTCTACTTTCATAGATAAGTGTAACAGGGAGACCGTAGCCAAAGGTTCAAATGGTGGTTTTGTAAGGGCTCTGAGCACTGTTGTGAGGTCCCACGGCGTAGTCGGAGGGCGCACCTGTGGATATAAGTTCTGTAAGCCCTGCATGAACCTTTTGACGGTATGGTGAGTAAACACAGAGCGACTGTCCACTGGATCATGAAAAGTGGAAATGGCTGCAAGATGAACCTTAATGGAAGTTGTCGCTATATTTGTATGTTTTAATTCCAGAAGATATTCAAGGATTCGAGGGACGGAGGCAGTAGAAGCATCGATGTTATGATTGGAACACCAGTGTAGGAAACGACGCCATTTATGCAGGTAAGTTGTTCTGGTAGTGGGCTTTCTGCTATTTAGTAGGATATGCTGGACTGACTGTGAACACTGGAGTTCTAGAGGAGAGAACCATCGAGGTTCCAGGCTGTTAAGTGAAGACGGTGCAGGTAAGTATGTAGTTGAGTACCATTCTTCTGTGAGAGAAGGTCCGGGACAAGAGGTAACGTGACTGGTGGGGTCTTGGACATGGTTTTGAGTAGAGTGTACCAAGTCTGCCGGGGCCATGCTGGTGCTATTAGTACCACCCTTGCTTTGTCCTCCTGGATCTTCCGGAGGACCCTGGGAATCAAGGGGGTTGGGGGGAAGGCGTACATTAGGTGCTGTCCCCAGTGAAGCAGGAAGGCATCGCCCCTGGAACCGTGACCGTTTCCCCCTTGAGAGCAATAATGTTTACACTCCCTGTTTTGGCTGGTAGCAAACAGATCCATGGTGGGAAAACCCCAACGAGCAAAGATGTCGATCAGGATATCGCTGCGGATCTCCCATTCGTGCTGAACCGGGAAGAAGCGGCTCAGAGAATCGGCTAGGATGTTGTCTCTGCCAGGTAAGTATTCTGCTGTAAGGTGAATAGCGTGACTTATGCACCAGTCCCACAGGGTCATCGCTTCTAGGCAAAGTACTATCGATCTGGTTCCACCTTGGCGATTGATATAGAACATACATGTGATGTTGTCTGTGCGAATTTTGACGTGTTTGCCTGTGATAAAAGGGAGAAAGTGCTGACAAGCCCTTAAGACTGCCCTTAGTTCGAGTAGGTTTATGTGCAGAGAAGTTTCTGTGTGGGACCATCTGCCCTGTGCGGTTTGCTGGTGAAGGAATGGTCCCCAGCCTGTAAGGGAGGCGTCGGTAGTGATTGTGATAAGCGGTTGTGGTAGGAGAAAAGGAACCCCCTGTAGTAAGTTGTTGGGGTCTGTCCACCAACAGGGAACGTTGGACAGGTGCTGGAATGTGCAAACTCTGGTTGAGGGATCGACCAAGCACACGGCATCGGGAGAGGAACCACAACTGGAATGGACGCATGCGAAGCCGGGCATATCTGACTAGGTATGTGGTTGCCGCCATATGTCCAAGCATTTGCATACAAAGACGAGCAGAGATGACTGTGGACTTTTGTATTTTCAGGACGAGCTGGATTATAGTGTGAAACTTGTCTGCTGGAAGGAATGCCAGGAATGCCTTTGCAACTGGTGAGTAGATCTGGGCCCCTATAAATTGGATCTGTTGGTTGGGTCGTAACGATGATTTTTCGTAATTTATGTTCAAACCCAAAGAGAGGAACAGGGTTTGTGTGACTTGTACTGCCTGTTGTGCTTGTGAGTATGTGGAAGCCGTGATGAGGAAGTCGTTGAGATAGGGAAAAATAATGATGCCCTGCTTTCGTAGAAATGCCGCTACCGGAGCCATTAGCTTGGAGAAGACTCTGGGAGCTGTACACAACCCGAAAGGGAGTACCGTGTATTGATAAGTGTTTGGAGAGGAATAGGAAGCGAAGGAATCTCCTGTGAGCAGGGAGTATGGGGACATGAAAATAAGCGTCCTTTAAATTGAGAGAGGCCAGCCAGTCCCCTTGATGTAACGCTGGAAGGATCGTGTGTAGCGTCACCATTTTGAATTTCTTCACTTGAATATACCAATTCAGACGCCTGAGGTCTAGAATAGGTCTCCAACCCCCTGTTTTGTTTTGTGTGAGGAAGTAAGGTGAATAGCATCCTCTTCCTCTGAGGTGCTCTGGTACCTCTTCTATTGCCCCGATATGAAGGAGGTGTTGGATCTCCTGCTGTACGATTTGTACATGATTGGGGTCCCTGAAGAGGGACGGGTAGGGATGTTGGGATTTGGGGCGTGATAAAAATGGAATTGTATAGCCCCTGTGAATGATTTCTAGCACCCATTTGTCTGATGTTATTTTTTGCCATTGATGGAAAAAAGAGCTTAGTCTGTTCCTGAATACTAGGGGTGGTAATGGTGATTGTTGATGACGCGATATTGTTTGGTTGGCGGCTCTCTCTACCAGAACGTCAAAATTGTTGTCTGGAAGTACCTGGTTGTGAGATCTGCACGGATTGATTGGATTCTCGTCTACGAGACTGGTGAGATTTAGCTCTATAGCCCTCGGATCTTCTGTTAGTTTGAGCATGAGGTAGTCTAGGATTATAGGGCTGGCTCCTCGGAAATCGACGCTTTGTTGACACAGGGGTGTAGATACCCAAAGTGCATAGGGTAGCTCACGAGTCTTTTAAACTGTGCATTACCTCGTCAGTCTGCTGCGCAAACAGGTTACCCTTATCAAAGGGTAAATCCTCAATTTTTTGCTGCATTTGCTTGGGTAAATCAGCAGAGTGAAGCCAGGAAGCTCGTCTCATTACGATCGCTGTCCCAAGGGCTCTGGCCGCAACATCCGCTGTGTCTAGGGAAGCTTGAAGGGCCGTTCGTGCTATCAAGTATCCTTCCATGACTAGAGAATTGAATTGATCGCGTTTATCCTGTGGAATCTCATCCGAGAATTCCATTATTTTTGTATATATATGGTCATAATTAGATAGTAATGCAGCATAATTAGCTATACGAAGCTGTAGTGCTGCAGACGTGTAGGCTTTCTTGCCCAATAGGTCAAGTTTTTTATCCTCCTTATTTGATAGGTTATATCTCGAGTATGACTGTCTTGTTCTCTGACTAGCCGCCTCTACTACTAATGAATTCGGTTGAGGGTGTGAAAAAAGAAACTCCCGAGGGGGCTATAAAATATCTTTTATCTGCTTTCTTATTAGCCGGCAAATTAGATGCTGGTGTCTGCCATAAAAGTGCTGCAGGTTCCATAATCCCGATGTCCATCAGGAGAGCTAACTTGCTGGACTCTGCTGTTTGTAGTATTTTGTATAGTTTGTGTTGGTTACTGGACTGGGAGTCCAATGAAATGTCCAAGGTATCCGCAGCTCTTTTAAAGAGCTCCCGGAATTGTTTTATGTCATCTGGTTTGGGGTCTTGTGTCTGAATTTCTATTTCATCGTGTTCAGAATTTGATGATGCTGACACTGTGACAGTATCTGGTTGTTTTGTCTGTTGTTGCTGGTATGTATATGTAAGAAACTGACTGGGTAAATAGGTCGGAACTGAAGGAGTAATTCCCGACCAGTTAGGATAATTGACGCCTGCTACAGGTGGGTAGAAACACCATGGTGGATATGGCCATGGGCAGGGAACTGGTGGATTCTGACATGATGATTGTTGAAGTTGAGGGACTGTTGGCTGTGATGAAACATTAAAGTCCGAAGCCACCGTGGGTGAATGCCCAGAGGAATCTGGAGATGAAGGCGGACTAGATAGAGATGATTCCGTTTGAAATAGCGGGGACCCGGGAGTGGACTGAATAGTAATGTCCTCTGTCAGATCCAAATGCTTTGATTTATTTGTATGTTTACTATGGGGCTGCAGGCTAGGCTGATGCTGCACTGCACTCCCAGCTACTAGCGCTTGCTCCGCTTGTGGAGGGGGGGGGGCGGTACAGCAGCAGGAAACCCCATCGGCGCCGGGGAAACAAGCGGCGGCATGGTATGGGGCACCATAGGCAGCACGATGAATGGCAGGGTGCTGTGGACCGGTGCAGGGGTCGTTGGGGCAGTCGGCGCCTGAGGCACTAGAGGCTGCTCCGCTGCCGCGGCTGTTAACGGTGCCGTTGACTGAACCGCGGTTTGACAGCTAGTGCGGTTTGTTTTGGTGCTGAAGTTTTCTTTGCTTTCGCAGGGGGTGCTGAACCCGAAGGGGCACCCCTCTGCCTGTGGTTGACCTTTGAATTTGATGTTTTTGGGTGCTTACTCGGCCCAGGGGATGACAGAACGGAGCGGTGCCTCTGCGCTCCCTCAGAGGGCTGAGGAGAGGCAGTCGGCTCCGAAGCCGGGCGAAGCGCTCCTTCCAGCAACAGGAGCTTCAGCTTGCGCTCCCGCTCCTTTCTTGTTCTTGAAGTGTTGGCACTTCTGTGCCAGGTGAGTTTCACCCAAGCACTTGATGCACGCTTGGTGACCATCCGAGTTTGGCATGGCTTCCCTGCAAGAGGCGCAGCGTTTGAAGCCAGCCGCGGTCGAGAGCTTCGCTTGGATAAGCGTTTGCTCTGTCATGATTCAGAGAGAAAGTTAACCCTCTTTCTTCTTTTCTTCTTCTTCCGACTTTTCTTCTTTTTTTTTTTTTTGTTTTAGGTTGACGAGAACGGTCCTTGTTACAGGGATCGGGGAGCCACCGCTGACTCCATCCGGAGTCAGAGGCGGTAGAAGGGAACTGGAGGAGCGGGGAGATCAGAGCGCTGACATCAGCAAGGCGGGAAACACAGAAGCTGCACGTCATTGCATCTCTCCCCGCTGATGGAGCCACTGCTGTAGAAAAAATCTCCAATCCGGGGTGCGGTGCCGCGGAAAGACCTTCAGTGGAGCAGTCAGGAACACTGCTCGTTGAAGAACCCCCATGTTCTCTTCTACTGTACTGCTACTTAGCCAATCAGTCCCCAGCCGGTAGCAGTACATGGAATTTTTCCATCCTAAGTGCAAGACTTTGCATTTTTCCTTGTGGAACCTCATGAGATTTCGTTTGGCCTAATGCTCCAACTTGTTTAGGCTTTCCAGAATCCTATCCCTGCCCTCCAGCATGTTTACCATTCCACCCACCTTGGTGTCATCTCTAAATTTACTGAGCATGCCATGTATGCCAGCATCCAGATTATTAATGAAGATGTTGAACAGAACCAGCCTCAGGACTGACCTGTGGGGGCACTCCACTATTTACTGGTCGCCAACTAGACATTGAGCCATTGATCCCTACTCACTGAGCCGAATGATCTAGACAGTTTTCTATCCGTCTTACAGTCCAGTCATCCAAACCTTACTTACTTATCTTGCTGATAAGAATGCTGTGGAATCTGTACCAAAAGCTTTGCTAAAGTTGAGGTATATCAAATGGATGGCTATTCCCAGATCTACATATTCTGTCATCTCATCACAGAAGGCAATCAGGTTGGTCAAGCACGGTTTGCCCTTGGTGAATCCATGCTGACTGTTTCTGATCACTCTATTTTCCTCCAAGAGTTTCAGAATGGATTCTTTGAGGACCTGCTCCATGATTTTTCCAGAGACTGAGGCCAGGATAATTGGTCTGTAGTTCCCCAGATCCTCCTTTTTCCCTTTTTTGAAGATAGGCACTATATTTGCCTTCTTCCAGTCATCCGGGACCTCCCCCTTTCACAATGAGTTTTCAAAAATAATGGCTAGCACCTCTGCAATCACTTTGGCCAACTCCCTTAGCACCCTCGGATGCAGTTTGTCCAGCCCCACAGACTTGTGCACATCCAACTTCTCTAAGTAGTCCCTAACCTGACCTTCCATCATGGAGGGCTGCTTTCCCTGTCTCCATTCTGCATTACCCAGTGTAGTAGCCTGGGAGCTGACCACAGAAGCATTGAGTACTTCAGCCTTTTCCACATCATACACCACAAGGATACCTGCCCCATTCAGTAAGGGACTTATATCATCCCTCATTCTCTTCTTGTTACTGATATATTCAAAGAACACCTTCCTGTGATCCTTCACATCCTGCTGTACTCCCCTCCCAGCAGATGTAAGGGTAACTGAAGTCCCCCATGAGAACGAGGGCCTGTGACCTGGAAACTTCTGCTAGCTGTCCACCGAAAGGCTCATCTACCTCTTCCTTCTGGTCTGGTGGTCTATAGCAGACACTCACCGTGACATCACTCTCATTGCACTCTCCTCTAAACTTAACCCAGAGACTTCCAGGAGGGTTGTCTCCACTTTCACAGTGGAGCTCCAAGCAGTCATAATGCTCTTTTACATATAATGCTATTCCTCCACATCTGCTTACCTGCCTGTCCTTCCCGAACTGTTTATACTCATCCTTGGCAGTGCTCCAGTCATGCAAGCTATCCCACCATGTCTCTGTTATTCCAATTACATCATAGTTCCTTATCTGTGCCACTACTACCAATTCTTCCTGCTTGTTTCCCAGGCTCCTTGCATTGTGTACAGACACCTAAGACACCGGGCCGACTGCCCTACATTCCCCTGCTGACTGTCTGTCCTGTTGCATCTTCCTCCTTGGATTTTCTCCTGGTGTCCTCTTTCCCTATGCACCTCAGGAATTAGGTCTTCATTAGGCACATATATCATGTCAGTATGGATACATGTGAACATTGAAAATTATTTTACAACTATTCTATAAGATTGTGCACAGCAGACAAATTTATGTTAATTTACATTAGCTGAGGCATTATCCTCTTGTCATGGCAAGCAATTGACAATCATTACTATTATTTTTATCTGCAGACTATAAAACCTAAATAGCTAAGAATACCTTAGGGCACAGTGGAATAGAGGATAGACGTCCTGCTTCCCAATTTATACCAAGATCTATTTACACTGATCTAGCAATGTAAAAAGTGCCAAAGTCACTGTAAATCTTTTTTAGGATCTCATCTCTTCAGGTAGTCCCTTTACTGTAGACCTGAAGAGGACTGATGAAGTATTTATGCTGACATTTATGCTCTATCTGTTCTAAAGATAAAACAGAAAGCTCCTCTTGTCAATCACCTTTAAAGAGCATTAAATTCACCCAAAATATATACGAATTAGTAAGAGTTAATCAGCCAGTTCATTAAATATTTAGGCTGTGTCCACGTGAGAGTTTTATTTCAAAACAACAACCGTTGTTTCAAAGTAAAACTTGCCATGGCCAAACGACGTTTTGTTATTTCAAAACGAAGGGACTCTGTCATTTCAAAATAATGGCCATTGTTTCAAAACCAGTAAACCTTGCACCAAATCGAAACAGACATTGTTTCAAAATGGCTGTTTCAAAACAATGGCATTTGGACACATTGTTTCAAAACAATGGCTATTTCGATTCCAATGTGAGATGACCTTCTTCCTCCCAGGGTGCTAAGGGGCCAGGAAGTGCCCTGCAGCCTGGTGCCTCATGCTGCCAGGCTGAGCAAACGACGATGGCCGAAGCTTGAGGTGTTCAGGCACATGGGCAATGCCGGGGGTCAGCCAGGTCCCAAGAGGAGACCCTCGCCCTCCTCAGAATATGGTCGGGGAGGACATCAGGGCACAGTTCTGGGTACGCCACTGCAATGTGGATGTATACACGGACATCGCCCAGGCCCTGGCACAGGAGGGCTTCGAGCGCACCATGGAGCAAGTGTGCTCGACAGTCAAGGGGATCCGCCAGGAGCATGCCCAGGCCAGGGATGCCAGGCAGCTCCACAGGGCAGCAGCTGCCACCAGCTGCCCCTTCTTTGAGGAACTGGACGCCTTCCTGGGCAAAGAGCCCAGTCGCCTGCCTTCTTGGCGCAGGGACCCTCCCGAGGCCCGCACCATCGCCACATCTCCGGAGCCAGAAGGGGCCCCTTCAGAGGCTGAGGAACCCATTGAGGTGGGTGAGAGCAGCCAGCCCAGCACTGCTCCAGCTGCAAGCCCAGAGCTCATTCCCGAAGGGGAGCACCAGACCTCTAGCCTTGAGGAGGAGCCGGAGGAGGATGAGGCAGCTGCCCTGCAGGGAACGTCGTACCGGACATCAGGCGTCCCAGTCGGTGAGTGTGTCATCCCCCCCACCAGCGAGGCCCAGGAGTGCAGGGCATAGGTCCCGAGGGGGGCAGAAGCATGAAGATAAGGACAAGGATCTTGAACTTTATGATGGGAGACAAATCACTGAAGAAACGAATTCATGGAAGCCGGTGAATTCTAAAAACAAGACGACATCCTGAGTCAATAGATAATGAACCAGGGAGAAGCAAAGAGAAAAATCACACACTACAGAACCACGCTTTGCATGGCTCAAAGTGCAGAAACAAGGAAGAATTGTCATGGTCCTACTTAGCTGTTACTGACTCTGGAAACTAAAGTAAGTGGAATGAAGAAAATATGTCCAGGCCAGAGAACATCAGAAAAGAAATTAAGGAACAGCGTAGTTTGGCTCATAAAATTACTGTCTTTATATAGGAACATTGTGTCTTTATCAGAAAGAACAGATGACATGATATTGTGAAGACCCAAGTTTGAATATCCTGGTAAATTTTAGTCCTCACACAAGAGCAGTGGTTTTCAAAAATTTTTTCTCAGGACCCAGTTGAAAAAAATCATTTATGCCTGCGACCAAGCAATTACATCTTTGAACAGTTCATTCTACTCTTTTGGTGGTGGCAGCAGGGGGTGCAGTGACCCAGTATCTGAAGCGCCACAACCAAGTAAAATTAGATTACCGCTTGTGAGCTCTGTCCTACTCAGCTACTAACAAACCTTGATATAGCTGTTATTACTTGGCTGGCAAATATAATTTTTTTATATGGTTTAATTCAGTGGAAGTTCCACACAAGTATCAGTGGGTAGAACTGGCTCTTAAGTCTGCAGCTGGAAACTCTTCAGTCAGGGCACAGGACTAAAAGAAAAATACTTTTTGGTTATATCTTTCAACTTAATCCAGGGCAATGTTCTTCCTTCTTTTATTATAAAGAAACCACATTAAATCTCATCCTTAAATCAGAATATATTCCCATATTGCCTGACATGGAAATAAATTTGCTGCCCCTTGCAAGCTGCTGTATATAGGATATTTGCCAAATCTATCAACAGTGAGCCATGTAAGAACTGCCCTCCCCCCAAAAAAAAAGAAGAAAAGAAAAGAAAAGAAAAGAAAAGAAAAGAAAAGAATAACAAAGGGCGAAATGTGTCTTTTACCCGAACACTTAGCTTGCTATGGGTTTTCTTCATAGTGCTTGAACCACTCAATCCAAGTGGTTGGTACTCACCAAAACATATCAAGTTGGGCAGATCTTGCTTTGCCAGCCTCTCACACCTTGCCCACAATGTGATCAAGGTATTTCTCCTCTAAAGGCTAGACAGCAGAAGATGAAGGAAGAGAATTTTAATATTTAAGCATATCTTAAGAGTTCTGTGGACAACTGGATTTCTTTTTCTTACAGATGCACCAGTTCAGGGCAATTCTTGTGGCTTGTAAATGACCTTGTAAATAAATAAATAAACAAACAGAACCAGCTCTCTCAAATACCACATATCAGTGGGAAATAATCAATACTATGCTTGTGTGATTAACAGCTCCAGTTCTGAGTTTCTTCTGGCTAAGGTTGCAGCCATTAGAAATGCAACCTTGAGCAACACAGAGTGTAATTGTTCAAATGTGTATTTAAGAAGAGCATTAAACTACCTGAAGGCCCCATAACAGATGACTGAAAGCTGAACAAGTAATGACAATACTCTAAGAAATCTTTTGATAACCAGATGAGACTAGATCTGATTGGGCACAGAGGCTATTGGACAATCAGTTTCCCTGAGTCTGGTACTTTCAGGGTATTTCTACCCCATCCCAAACTCCTAAGGAAATGCTGGAAGCAATAATCAGTAGTGCCAATAAATCCATGTCAAGGCAGCACTAACTTGCACTGACTGGAAACCTCCCTGAACGAGGACTCTGGGATAAGTTGCTGACATCAAAAGCCAAGGGGGGCTGGAGGAAATATGGAAGCCCAGAAACTGTAGAGATACACTTTATTTCCTGCCCTCCTCAATGAAAGAATGAGGCAGACACTCCGATCTACTGTGTTCCATTATCTCTACAGGGAAGCATTATCTTCATGAATGATCACTAAAATAAATACCATTCCTATATTTTTCAATGTAAAATTAAATCTTACAAGTCAAAGAAATACAGTTTCAGTGAACTATCAAAGTAATTATGTTATTCTTTCCTTTGAAGCCCTGTCTGTTTCCTTCACACTCAGCAGCCTTGGTAAGTACATCTTTTCATGTGTTTTGGATATTATGTCTGTTGCAGAGGCTGCTAAGCATATTTAAATTATACAGTTGTGTTCTTTTAAAGCCACAGTTATGGTTCATTTTAGCAAAAGCCAGCACATTTGGCTCACACTTGTGCCGACTTGACTCAGATACTCCACTCAGTGCTGCTAACTCTTTAGATGTGCCTTGCACTTCAAAATTTGCCACTTAAGCAAGCTAATTATCAAGACAACAGTCTCTCAACTCAGCACATCAAAAATGGATATACTTGCATCAATGTATAGAGCTAAGAAGTAAAGGTCATCTTGTGAATTATCTTGAATCCTAAACTCTCTGCTAGCTAAAAGGAAGCATTTCAGTGGTTCCCATAAAGGATTTTTACCGAGGACAAAAGGAGATCTTCCTGCTAAAAGCAGGCAATCAGAACTGGAGAGGAGAAATTGCTCTTATTCTTTTAACAGATTTATTCTTACATTGGGTCTCTTTCAGAAAGGATGTCAGCTCTACAGAGAATTCAACTGCTCTATTTTAAGAGCTCTCTAACATAGTCCAGCTAAAAATTAAATTTCAGGAGGAGGAGGAGGATCTGGTATATTTCTGGATTTAAAATGTCAACCTACATTTCAGATAAAATATAGGAAAATCCAATCCACTGGTGAGCTGTCAGAAAACACCATCCTGGCCACTATGGACACAGAAGTCCAGAAATAAAATAAGATTGAGCAGGGTTGTGGCTATATGTATTTCTTCAAAGCATTCAAGAGTTGTATCTGTTTATTATTTGCATATTTAATCTTTTCTTCTTTAAAGGCAAAAATTATGAATAGGTAGAACTTGAGAGCTCACATCCCATTCTTAGCCATGTTAAGTCTATGTACAGAAAAAATATCTGGCGAAATGGGTTGGAGCCCATGAAAGTTTATGCCCAATGACATCTGTTAGTCTTTAAGGTGCCACAGGACTCTCATTGTTTTTACTGTACAGCAGACTAACACAGCTACCCATCTGGAAATTTTTACCTTGTTCAGTATCTATAATGTATGGTATCTCAATGTATTCCATTCAAGGTGCCCATGTGCTCCAGACCAGAAGATTTCTCATTTGCAATGTGCATTGGTCCATGACTGTGTCTTTCTCCTCTTCATACTCTGAATCAAGGGTATAAGGAGGCAGAGTAGACTGACTACCTCTTGAGTTCCTTTTATACCACAAATAACTTTAAGATAAGGATTCAAAGTAGAGGGGAAGGAGGGCAGGCAGTGTAATACACTGTGGTGAGCTGAAGAACTATTTTTGTTGTCTCAGATTCAAGGCATATTTCCACCACACCAACAATCTACGCAGTGACGTAAAGATACCTTCCTCCCATTACTGCAAGAAAAAAATATTCCTCATGGACTCCTCCTGACAGTCAAAACAACAGACTAGACTTCTACATTGACTGTTTCCATGACTGTGCAATGGCTGAAATCATAGACAACATCCTTTACACCATAACTTCAGCCTTGCAGAATGCAATGCCATCCACAGCCTCAGAAACAACTCTGACATCATTATTAAGGAAGCTATCTTTGAAGCATCTGACGAAGTGAGATTTTCTCCCACAAAAGCTCATGCGAAAAATAAATCTGTTAGTCTTTAAGTGCCACACGACTCCTTGGTTTTTTTGCTGGACTAGACTAACATGGCTATCCCTTTGGAAATGGACAAAGGAGGTGATGTAATCACCATGAATAAACTGGGTTATTATCAAGAGGCTTATAAACAACTCTCCAACAGAATGTTCTACAGACCATTTTTCTCCTACTCCACCGAGGAACACCAAAAGGAACCATACCACCTACTTCAGAAACTTCCTGAGGCAGCACAGGAATAAATAAAGACAGACACATCACCAGAACCCTGAACTGGGCAATTCTATCTACTACTTAAAATCCATAAAAAAGAAAACCCTGGATGCCCTATCACCTCAGGCATTGGCACTCATACAGCAGGCTTTTCTAGCCATATGGACTCCCTCCTCAGAACCTATGATATCAACACTTCTAGCTATTTTCGAGACACAACGGACTTCCTGAGGAAAATCCAATCCACTGGTGGGCTTCCAGAAAACATCATCCTGACCACTATGGACGTAGAAGCTCTTTACACCAACAAACAACACGAAGATTGATTACAAGCTATTAGAAGAACCATCCCAGATGATGCCACAGCACATCTCATGGCTGAACTTTGTGACTTTGTATTCACCCATGACCATTTCAGATTTCAGGATAATTTATACTTTCAAGTCAGCGGCACTGCTATGGGTACCCACATGGCCCCACAATATGCCAACATTTTTATGGTCAACTTAGAACAACAATTCCTCAAGTCTTATCCCAAAACACCCTTCCTCTACTTACACTACATTGAAGACATCTTCCTCATCTGGACCCATGGTAGGGATGTCTTTGAAGATTTCCACAGAGATTTCAACAATTTCCACTCCATTATTAAATTTAGCTTGGAACACTTGCACAGGAGATCCATTTTCTGGGCACTACTGTGGAAATTAGGGATGGACACATAAGCACCACGTTATACCAAAAACCTACTGATCATCATAGCTATGTACATTCCTCGAGCTTCCATCCAAAACACACCATACGATCCGTACACCATACGTACCAAGCCCTAAGATTTAACCCCATTTGCTCTGATCCCTCAGATAGAGGCAGACTCTTTCAAGATCTCTATCAAGCATTCTTAAAATGACAGTACCCACCTGCACAAGTGAAGAAACAGAGTTACAGAGCCAAGCAAGTATCCTGAAGTCAACTACTACAGGAAAAGCCCACGACAGAAAACAACAGAACACCACTAGTCATCATCTACTACCCCCAAGTCAGACCTCTATAGCACATCATCAAGGATCTACAGCCTCTTCTACAAGACAATCCCTCACTCTCTCAAGCCTTGGGAGACAGACTTCTCCTCACTTACATACAGGCCCCCAATCTTAAGCAGATACTTACCAGCAACTACAGATCTATCAACAGAGCCATTAAAGTAGGCACATATCCCTGCAACAACCATGCTGCCAATTCTGGACACTGGACATGCTGCCAATTCAGACACTATTACAGGACTTAATAAAACCAGCTACTCCATCAAAAGCTCATTCACCTGCATATCCACCAATGTGATTTATGCCATCATGTGCCAGAAGTGCCCCTTTGCCTTCTATATTGGAGTAACAGGACAGTCTCTGCATAACAGAAAAAATGGGCACAAAAATGTCACCATAAATTACAACGTTCTAAAACCAATGGGTCGGCATTTCAATCTTCCTTATCACTCCACTGACAATTTACTAGTCATGGTGCTCAGAGAGACAAATACCAGATCAAGGCTTCAAAGAGAAGCTACTGAGATTGAATTTATTTGCAAATTTGATTGCATTGCTTCAGGGCTTAATAGGGATTTTGGTTCTTTCCTCTCATTGCAACAGGTGATTTGACCTCATCTTCCTCTATATTTTGTTCCCCAGTGTTTGAACCTTTACAACTGCTTTGATTTGCTGTTACAGCGTGACCTGTTCCCATGACTTACACTTCCCTGCATTTATTTCCTCCCATTCTGTAAGTTCCTCCATCTTCAAAGTGTCTGACGAAGTGAGAGTTTCTCCAATAAAGCTCATGCAGTAAATAAATTTGTTAGTCTTTTAATTGCCACAGGACTCCTTGTTTGTTTTATATAGGAACCACATATTTTAAAGAACTCCAGATAAGTAACTAGCCTTTCTTTTTTGAGTGATGGTCCTTATCCATATTCCACTCTAGGTTAATCAGAAGCAGTATTCATTCAGTAAAAAGATGCAGAGGATCCTTGCGGTACCACTGACAAAAGGCCCATTCTGCCAAAGGAGGCATCTGCTGCAGAACCTATGCCAGGATGCAATGTCTAATTAAAGTTATGCATACACACATCACTGTTGCTAAGCTACAGGTCTCCAGAAGATGTAGCTTAAGCTATCAAAGTAGCTTAGGCACCAGTCAACTGGGCTTTCACACTTTGTCATTGTCAATTCATAGCAAAGAATAATGTAGCCGAAAATATACTTAGAAATTCTCTATCATTGCAAAGGAGAAAAACAGCTTAGAGGATCTTCTGTAGGGTTTCGTCCTCTGCAGGTAGAAGGTTGAGGTTCATTGGACGTCCAGAAAGGTAGAGCTTCTGAACTTCTCTAGTGGCATGGAGTTTCCGGTAGAAGACAAAAAGCAGATGACTTGGTTCAGATGGAAGTCCAAGATCACTTTCCAAATGAACTAGAATGTAACCTTAGGGAAATGTTACCCCTATGGAGTACTATATACAGATGGTCTGTCATAAGGGTGGTCAGTTCTCCTATGCTTCTGGCTGGCACTGCAGCCAGAAAAACAAATGTATTGACAGATGAACAATGGAACATGAGACCAAAAGCATAAATGGGGAATTTATTAATGCAAATAGGATTAGGATGAAGTCCCAGACTGACGCTGGTTTCAGCACTAGGAGAAAGTTTCTAATCAGGCCCTACACAAACTTTATCATATTCAAGTGGGCAAAGACTGTATAGCCATCTACTGGGAGAGTGAAAGGTACTAATTTGTGCCGAATACATTCATAAGGAACTGAGGGACAACCCTGACATTTTCAGAAAGAAGAAATACACCAGTATAGGTGGCATCTGTGTGTCTTCTGAGGGCAAGTGACAATGCTGACATTACACAGAGAATCTCTTTTATTTTATTACATAGTATTTCCTTATTAAACAAAACAAAACAAAACAAAACAAAAACAAAACACCAAGGAGTCCTGTGGCACTAAAAGACTAACACATTTATTTATCGCATGAACTTCTCATGGGAGAAAAATCCCACAAAATCCACTTTGTGGGGATCTTCTTCCATGAAAGCTATTGCAATAAGTTTGTTAGCCTTTAAGTGCCACAGGACTCCTTGTTTGTTTTGCTGAGCTAGACTAACATGGCTGCCCTATTGTAACTATTTCCTTACAGTATCTTTTCTGCCACCACCAAGTATGATTTTTCAGTGTTCGTCACCCATCCAAATACCAAACTGCCAGATAGAGTGATGCTGTGTTATGATGAAGGGCTTTGCCTCTGTCCTAGATAAAGAGCTGAAAATGGATACATGGGCATGTAGCCATTTGAAGGATGAGTCACCTTTTCTTGTCTGATCTTCCTCAGAAGTGGTATTAAGATAGGGCTTATTGAAGTAATAGACTATTCTCATGTTTTCAGACATGACTTGAATATGAAAGTTCCAGGTAAACAACAGGAACCATTTGCAAGTCATGTGTTTTGCACATAGGTTTGTGCGTAACATGGTCTCCTGCAGGGTCCAAGTATCTTGTGCTATATATTCACCTCAGCTGGCTCCTCATTCTAGTAGGGAGATATCTGCAATATATTTTTCAAGGGTGGATTATACTCAAAGATTACATTTTGAAGCACCAATTGGAAGCTGGTGGATTTTGGTAACAACTACGTAATTAAATGAATGTTAGGATTCAGTTGAGCTGAAGAACTCCAAAAGGGAATTCAAAGAGATAGCCATTTGGCCATCTTTTAGCTAAAATAATATTGATCCAATATATCAGGAGCATACAAAACAGAGTAAGCCTGTTTGCCCCCCCCCCCCCGATGTGCTTGCCACAAACAACAGCCAAATATTTTATGGGCTATGTCTGCATTGGAGAACATTTTCAAAAAAAAAAACCTTTTTTTTTCTTGAAATAACCTTTTTCAAAAATGCTATTTCGGGAGAACAATCCAGGGACTGGTTCCTTGTCCCAAAATACCACAACTTCCCCCCCCCCCCCCCCCCAAAAGTTAAAGTCTACGCCGGACTTTCTTTTTCGGAAAAAAGAAAGCCAAAGGAAGAGATAGGCAGGCTTTTCTGAAAAAAGCCTTTGCCACATCCGGCGATGGCTTTTTTCTAAAAAGCTGTCTCAAAAAAGCTCTCTTTCAAAATGTACCAGGTTTAGCGTTGGCAAAAAAGCGCACCAGTATTTCAAGATACTGGTGTGCTTTTTTGGAAAAGCTAAACCCAACAGATTTTTTTTGAAAGAAAAAGCCTTTTTCGAGATAGCTTTTTCAAAAAAAGCCATCACCAGATGTGGCAAAGGCTTTTTTTGAAAAAGCCTGCCTATCTCTTCGATTGGCTTTCTTTTTTTTGAAAAAGAAAGTCCAGTGTAGACTTTCATTTTTGGAAAAAAAGCCATGGTATTTCAGGACAAGGAGCGATCCCCCAGACTGTTCTTCCAAAATAGCATTTTTGAAAAAAGTTATTTTGAGATAATTATGTTGAATATATTTCAAAATAATTTTTCGAAAAAAGTTTTTTCGAAAATGCTCTCCAATGTAGATGCAGCCACGTAGCTTCTCTAGCCTGAACGTCATGGGGATAAAGTTTATATAGAGACTGGCTGGCAACATAGTCTAGCTTTAGTTATGTCTGAAATTTGTGCTGAGAGAAGGGGGACCAAGCAGTGCTAGGATATCTAGTCTTGAACCCCAGTGGTAAATTCCTTTTCAACAGACTTAAGTGCTGGAAGTACAGCCATTCTATAAACCTAGAAGATATTCTCTGTCTCTAACGAATGGTTTAGTTGTCAGTAATGATTATAAAGTATAGACCTTTGAGGATTTAATACATCCATAAATATTAACTAATTCCTAATCAAAACCCCTATGCTTTATTCTTCAGTGCTATCACATTTACTACTCAGAAAAGTAAGCATAGGAATGGTGAGTTTAAGTTACTCACTCATGATCACACTTCAAGTCATTATAAGAGTTTAAAACTAGTCTTCTTCTCTCATCACTAGGCAACACAGTTGCTTCAGAATTATCTCGGTTTGCTATTTGAAAAATATCAATTCTTTTCTCATTTATCCTTGAAGCCAAAACTGGTTTTACAATTAAATGAAAGGCTTTATTGTTCACAACTCCAACTTAAGATGTCAGACTCTTCAATGGAAGTCTCACTAGATCCATTCAGAGAGCTGCCAGTGCAGTCAATGGAATATACATGCATAATCCAAGTGCTGAATTGGAACGTAGCGATAATAGCTATTCTTTAAGGGGAGCGTTAACCACCTACAATGAAGAAAATTTCTCTTAAAAAGAAACTCACTTCTTGGCAAGGTAGCAGAGAAAAAGTTTGAACACATTTCTACATATTGGATTGTTTTAATATGAATTGTTGGGAAACAGTTTGAGTGCAGAGGAAAGGAAAGCTCTAGAGAGAAAAATATTAATCTTATTTTTAATATGGAAGTGTCCATTAACTTTATGAATCATTTTACCAACTGCTAGACTGGCTTATGATTTTCTAGGTATGTACAGCAAAAGGCTTCTGAAGGCCACCATCCATAAGCATTCTTAAATTAGCATAAAAACTAAGAATACAATTAAATTATGGTTTCATCTTTTGCCATTGTTTGGATTAAAATAGGACCCTTTTCATCTTGTTGTGGAGTTTCAAATTATGTGAATGTAATAATTCAGCAAGTAAATATAAACTAGCAGAAAGGAATTGCAGAGTGAAATGAAATCAAAATATTAACACATTACTATTATCATGTAATATTAGTGGGAAAATATTTTTATTCTGTTTTTGGGACAGCCTCAAGTGAATGGATCTTTCCCAAAAGTAAAACACAGTCAATCACAAACTTCTTAATATTATTCAGTGTAAAAAGGCTGCTGATGTGTCCAGCATAAAAAGTTAAGAGGTTTACATGCTTTGGTGTCAGGATGATCAATAACAGCACCATTCTTCTTCAGGTTCAGAACATGGTTCACAGAATATACAAGAACTGGACTACAGCACTCCCTTATCTCTAACTGTACATAGCAATTTTTAAACTCAGGTAAACAGCATCAATGTAACATCTATCCTCAAACATAATCTTTGATATATCCTAATGCAGTCAATGGAATATACATTTAAATAATTCCACCCACCTACAGTCAATAGTTCAGCATTAATTTAAGCAAAAAGCTAGTCTAAAATCTCACCAGGAAAGAGAGACGCTAATGCCATGCATTCATGATAATATGATGTCATCCATATGGCTGTACATACACTAATGAAGACTAGCTACCTAATTCGAGCTGAAAATAGTTTGACTCTAAACCCCATCTAAATACTCAGTGCACATATGAAAAGGAATGATTTACCCCAAATGAATGGAAACAGAAAAACTTTCAAAAATCAAACTAGCATTAATACAAGTTGAGAGATTTCATCAGAAACATAATAAAGATGCTATGATCCTTTTTGTTTTCCTCTTGCTTTACAGTGTTTCTGCTGCCAACGTGTGAATGCATACAATGTGCAAGAAAATATAGGTTACACATAAATGGCATAAAGCGATATTTAACCTTTGTCTACTTCCAAAGGACATAATGCAATAGTTTGCTGGTTAATGTGTTCTCCAAAGCAAGTTTTATTTGAGCAAGGGCTGCACAGTCAGGCAGAAGTGTATATGCAAATATGTTCAATTAAAGCTAATCATAAAAAGTAATCTTTCCAAACATGAAGCTCTCAATGCCAATAGTTCATGCAAAATGCATCAGTGACTTGCACCCAGAATAAAGTACTTATATAATACTAAAAAAATACAGTTAAATGATGATTAGAAATAATAAGGTTGGTAAAACAAATGATCAATACACTGCAAATCTTGTTCCCAGAAATTCATGATCAGAAGTGAAATATCAAATAAGTTTGGAAGCAATTCTTTTCAGATGTTTCTGCTGGATATTACACATTAATATATGACATAACTGTTTTCAGAAGTCAAAGGTAGATAAAACTGT
This sequence comes from Podocnemis expansa, assembly GCA_007922195.1. Classification (NCBI taxonomy): domain Eukaryota; kingdom Metazoa; phylum Chordata; order Testudines; family Podocnemididae; genus Podocnemis; species Podocnemis expansa. The sequence goes on from ML682004.1 coordinate 45,354,602, forward strand.
AAAATTTTAGAGGACAACTTGAAAATTGATGATTATCTCATTCCAGCTTATGCTTTTTTTGTTGGTTGAATGTGTGTTGGGGGAGAGAAAGAGAAGACCTTTCAAGCTATCTGTTCCTCAAGGATGCAGCACAATTTTATATCCTGTGTTGATAAATTTTATAGCAATTGCTTGCCCATACTTTGATTCTTTATGAAATATATTCAAGAGAAAAAATAACCACTATCAATCAGGTTTATTGTTAAAAACCAGCAAGACTTGACTGGCCGTTGTGGACTTGCCCTCATACTGAGGGTTTAAGTGATGGCCCATATTTGGAGTCGGGAAGGAATTTTCCCCCAGGGCAGACTGGCTTGTGCACTGGTTTTTTTTTTTTTGCCTTCCTCTCACTTGCTGGTTGGTTCTCTGTATTAAAGTCTCTAAATCATGATTTGAGGACTTTAATAGCTCAGTTATGGGTTTGAGGTTCATTGTAGGAATAGGTCGGCGAGGTTTTGTAGCCTGCACTGTGCAGGAGGTGAGACTAGATGATCATATTGGCCCCTTCTGACCTTAGAGTCTATGGCTGTATTCACACACAGATGGTTATTTTGCAACAAGTTGTGTTGAAACAACTTGTTTCAAAATAACACCTTATTTCGAAATAACTTAATTCGAATTAACAGTTTGTTAATTCGAATTAAGGAAAACCGCGGGAAACTAAATAAGTTCGCACGGTGAACTTGCTATTTCATTTCCTGCTGCAGGGGGATCCAGCCCCCTGGGGGTGAGCCGCTGCTGCGGCTCACCCTGCAGCCCAGAAAGGGGGCTCCAACCCCAGAAAGGGGGCTGCAGCCACTGGCGGGGGGTGGCTCAGCCCCCCGCCAGAGCTGCCCCCGACATCCCCGGCGGGTTGGGGGCGCAGGGCTCAGCCCGCAGCCCGGGCTGCACCCCTGACACCCCCGGTGGGTCAGGAGCGCAGGGCTCAGCCCGCAGCCTAGGCTACACCCCCGACACCCCGGGCGGGTCGGGAGCGCGGGGCTCAGCTGCTGGCTTCCCCTTGTTTCGAAACAACTGTGCATCGTGTGAACATGTTTTTTTTCTTTCGAAACAACGAGGTTGTTTCGAAACAAAAGTGCTGTGTGAATACAGCCTATGAGACTACAGGACAGGAAGAAAATTCAAAATGACATTAGTTTCCAGGAAGCTATCTTGTGCAGCATTGTTACATTCATCTTGCACAGAAAGTGTGCTCCCAACATTACACATTTCAGCTGGTATTACTTCTCTGAGGCTATTACAAATTACACATCTCTTTACACATCACTAAAATCCAACCCACAAGTTTGTTTGAGCTCCCCAACTTTGAGTTCTGTTCCTTCCTTATCTTCATTTTGTATGCTAGTATTCCAGGTACTTATTTATGAAGGTACTTCCCTAGCTCTTATTAAGACACAGAACAAAGGTATCTTAATTCTGACAAGTTTCCTGTCTGATTCTGCCTGCAAAATGCAAAGTGTTACGGGATACTTAGTGTAAGTGAACAGGATTATGGTATAAACCAATTTAGACAATGCCCCTGTTGCAATATTTGTGATTTATATTATTGGCCCTTAAGGCAAACTAATTTATATATCTATATCTACATCTATACACAGGGCTTTTTTTGTGATGGTAATCGGGTACTGAGTATCAGCATCTTTTTCACAGAGAAGCAGCCCCAGCTCCTGCCACCACCAGTGGCCCTATGTCCCTGACTGCGTACCAGCACTGTTATTTTTTTAAAACAAAAAAAGCAGTGTGTGTGTGTAAAATGTGATGCAGATAACACCTATAGATACATACATGTTGGTCATGTCTTAGTCAACACCAACATCCTCTAGACTTTATAGCCTTACAGATAAGGGCTGCACAGTTCAGCAAAGCCTGCTCAGATTTGGCCTGAGGGCTTACAACACAGCAACACAAAGCTGAGGAGCAGTGCAATAGCTTCTGGCTTCAGAGGCTGAAGAATACTGCCTGTGTTTTATGTCCATGAGCTCTCCTGACAGTCCTTTTTGGAAAACAACGTCTTGTGTGTAACTTGGGTTATTTTGTAGGATAACCATAGAATCATAAGGTTGGAAGGGACCTCATGAGGTCATCTAATCCAACACCTGCTACAAGCAGGATCATTCTCACTAAATCATTTCAGCCAGGGTTTTGTCTAACCAGGCCTTAAACATTTCCAAAGATGGAGAATTCAACACCTCCCTAGGTAACCCATTCTAATGACTCACCACTCTCCTTGTGAGAAAGTTTTTCCTAATATCTAACCTCAACCGCCCCAGCTCCTGCTTGAAACCATTGCTTCTAGTTCTGTCCTCTGTTACTACTGAGAACAGACTAGCTTCCTTCTCTCTGGACCATGCCTTCAAATAGTTGAAGGTTGCTATCAAATCTCTCCCCAGTCTTTTCTTCTGCAGACTAAATAAGCCTAGTTCCTTCAGTCTCTCCTTGAAAGTCATGCGTCCCAGCCCCCTAAACGTTTTTTTTTTTGCCCTCCGTTGCACTCTTTCTAACTTGTCCACACCCGTTCTGTAATGTGGAGCCCAAAACTGTACACAATGTTCCATATGCAGCCCCACCAGTGCCAAATAGAGAGGAAAAATCACAGCCATCGATCTGCTGGCAACACTCCTACTGATGCAGCCCAACGCGTCATAGAATCATAGAATCATAGGGTTGGAAGGGACCTCATAGGTCATCTAGTCCAACCCCCTGCCAGAGGCAGGACCACTCCCACTAAACCATCCCAGTCATGGTTTTGTCCAGCCGGGCCTTAAACACCTCCAAAGATAGAGACTCCACCACCTCCCTTGGCAGCTCATTCCAAGGCTTCACCATTCTCCTAGTAAAAAACTTTTTTCTAATATCCAGACTCGACCTCCCTAACCGCAACTTGAGACCATTGCTCCTCGTTCTGTCCTCTGTTATTAGCGAGAACAGTTGAGCTCCATCTTCCTTAGAGCATCCCTTCAAGTAGTTGAAGGTTGCTATCAAATCCCCCCTCAATCTTCTCTTCTGCAGACTAAATAAGCCTAATGCTTTCAGTCTTTCCTCATAGGGCTTGTGCTCCAGCCCTTTAATCATTTTGGTTGCCCTCCTCTGAACTCTCTCTAGCATGTCCCTGTCCTTTTTGTAGTGGGGAGCCCAAAACTGAACACAGTATTCTAGATGTGGCCTCACCAGTGCAGAATAGAGGGGAAGGATCACATCCCTTGATCTGCTGGCAATACTTCTTTTGATGCAGCCAGTATGCCATTGGCCTTTTTGGCAGCAAGAGCACACTGCTGACTCATATCTAGCTTCCCATCCACCATGACCCCCAGGTCCTTTTCTACACTGCTGCTACTTAGCTGAATGTTTCCCAGCCTGTAGCGGTGCATGGGGTTTTTTCGTCCCACATGCAGGATTTCACACTTGTCCTTACTGAAGCTCATAAGATTTCTTTTGGTCCACTGTTCCAATTTATCTAGGTCTCCCTGAATCCTGTCCTTGCCCTCCAACGTGTCTACTGGTCCCCCCAGCTTGGTGTCATCTGCAAACTTACTGAGAATGCAGTCTATTCCATCATCCAGATCACTGATGGAAATGTTGAAAAGAACCGGCCCCAGGACCAACCCCTGGGGCACACCACTTGTGACTGGCTGCTACTTACACATGGAAACATTGATTCCTACACACTGAAACCGTTGATCTAGCCAGTTTTCTATCCACCCTATATTTCACCTATCCAACCCATACTTCCTTAATTTGCCAATGAGAATGCTGTGGGAAACTGTATCAAAAGCCTTGCTAAAATCAAGGTATATCACATCAACGGCTCTTCCTGCATCCAGAAACCCAGTCATCTGATCATAGAAGGAGATGAGGTTGGTCAGGCATGATTTACCCTTGGTAAATCCATGCTGACTGTTCCTGATCACTTTATTTTCCTCCAAGTGTTTGAGGATGGATTCTTTGAGAATCTGCTCCAGAATTTTTCCACGGATTGAGGTGAGGCTGACTCGTCTATAATTCCCCAGATCCTCCTTTTTCCCTTTCTTGAAAATAGGCACTACATTTGCTTTTTTCCAATCCTCTGGCACCTCCCCCCGTTCTCCATGAGTTTTGAAAGATAACGGCCAGCGGTGCTGCTATCTCATCGGCCAATTCCCTTAGCACTCTTGGATGCAGTTCGTCTGGCCCCATGGACTCGTGCACATCCAGCTTCTTTAAGCAGTCCCTAACCTGATCTTCCGTCACCAAGGCCCTGTCGTCTTCTCTCCCATCTGCCACACCCATGGTAGTGGGCTGGGAGCCGACCCCGCCCGTAAAAACTGAAGCAAAAAATGCATTGAGCACTTCAGCTTTTTCCTCATCCTCTGTCACAAGGATGCCTGCCCTATTCAGCAAGGGACCTACGCCATCCCTGATCCTCCTCTTGTTATTAACATACTTGTAGAACCCCTTCTTGTTATCCTTTACATCCCTCGCTAGCTGCAACTCCATTTGTCCTTTGGCCTTTCTGATTTTATCTCTGCACTCCCTAGCAATATCTTTATATGCCTCTTTGGTCATCTGACCAAGCTTCCAATTCCTGTAAGCTTCCTTTTTATGTTTAAGCTCAGAGCAGAGTTCTCGGCTAAGCCATTCTGGCTGCCTCACATGTTTGCTCTTTCTCCTAATTGGAATGGCAACTTCCTGTGCCCTTAGCAGGGTTTCTTTAAAATAGAACCAACTCTCTTGGACTCCTTTCCCCTTTAGATTAGCTTCCCAAGGGATCCTGCCCATCAGTTCCCTGAGGGAGCCAAAATCTGCTTTTTTGAAGTCCAGGGTTTTTGTTTTGCTTCTTTCCTTCCTTCCTTTAATCAGCATCCTGAACTCAACCATGTCATGGTCACTACTGCCTAGCTTGCCATTTACCTCTACGTCCCTGATCAATTCTTCCCTGTTTATGAGCAGCAGGTTGAGTGGTGCAAGATCCCTAGTTGGTTCCTCTAGCATTTGTACTAGAAAGTTGTCCCTAACATTCTCTAAAAACTTCCTGGATTGGCCATGCACTGCTGTATTGGCCTCCCAGCAAATGTCAGGGTAACTGAAGTCCCCCATGCGCACCAGGGCCTGTGATCTAGAAGCTTCCGCTAGTTGTCCATAGTTGTCATTGGCCTTTTTGGCAACAAAAGCACATTGCTGACTCATATCCAGCTTCCCATCCACCGTAACGCCAGGTCCTTTTCTACACTACTGCTACTTAACCAGTTGGTCCCTAGGCTATCGCAGTACATCAGATTTTTCAATCCTACTTACAAGACTTTTCACTTGTCCTTGTTGAACCTCATAAGATTTCATTTGGCCCAATGTCCCAATTTGTTTAGGTCTCCCTGTATCTTATCCCTGCACTCCAGTGTGTTTATTATTCCACCCAGCTAGGTGTCATCTGCAAATTTACTGAGCACACAATCTATTCCATCATCCAGATCATTAATGAAGTCGTTGAACAGAAATGGCCCCAGGACTAAGCCCTGGGGCACTCCACTAGTTACTGGTTGCCAGCTAGACATTGAGACATTGATCCCTACCTGTTGAGCCCAATGATCTAGACAGTTTTTTTTTTTTTTTTTTAACCATCATGGTAACCAACATCATTCTCCAGAAAAACTATACTCTTCTATAGCTAGAATAAATAAGCAAGTACTGAACAGTAGAAAAAACTGGGCAGGATGAAGGATAAAGACAAATGAAATGAGGAATAAAGGTAAAAAATACCCAAGGAATATAGGCAGGAGGGGGAAATGTTGTCATCACATTGTCTAAGACTGGTTGTGCTCAATGTGAAAATCTGTTCTAAAAGAACCAGCACCCAAAAAGCAAGAATAAATAATAAAACCCTGTAGCATTCAAAACTTGATAGCAAAATAACCTTGAAAGATGTATGAAATATGATGTTTCTAATTCATCAGCTACATACACAGTGAAAATCTCTTTGAATATTGTCCATGCATCAGAAGTGTTGCTCCTGTAGCTTTTATACTATCACTTGCTAATAATGTTTGTTCTCTTTTGCCTTTCCCTTCCCACAACATGCCCCCCAAAAGGAAGCAGCAACCAGGATTATACTTTCAGGAAAGAACACTGCTGAAATTTAAAAATGTTTTTCTTCTTTCTGCTTTAATAGCTGCAAAGTGATAGAGAAATGGGTCACACTTCACAGGCTAACCAGTTAACACTTACTCAAGCCTCTTTTGCATTTCTCATCTTTGCAAAAAGATTTTTTCTTTATCAGCACACTCTGCATTACTGCTGTTTGAATCAAATGTTGTTTTTGGATTGGCATCAAAAAAAGAAGATTAATGAATATGCTACATGCAGTTCACTGGTAAAACTGAAAATAATAATATAAAAGGACTGGGAATCTATTTTGAAACAAGTATGAGTAAGTTAATATGCCCATCCCATGTTTCATACAAGCATTTCTCTTCAAATCCCGCAGTTTTGCTGTGGTGAAACTCCAGTGTGGTACCATTTAATTGTGCATCATAAGTTCACATGCAAAACCATTTAATATTGGGGACAAACAATTTAAACATGGAAATGTCACTTAGGTTGTATATTGTGTGCTACAAGTTCAGGAATTACACTATGGTCTTTTGAAAGAAAAAATCTTAAATTATTTTTCTGAGAATGCTAGCTACTGGACAGGCTGACTTCTGAGAAAAGTTTTGCAGCCTAGCTAACATTTGAAAAGTTCTGTCACTGATATCAAAACTAATTAGTAGGGTCAACAACTCACACACAATTTACTTTTAAAGAACCTGATATGAAGGCCACTGTAGTCAATGGCTGTCTTACTGCTGATCTCAATGAGCTTTGGGTCAGGCGCAAAATGATTTAAGAACACATACCTTATCAAAGACATACATTTGAAATCATTAAAATTCAGCTTCTTCATAAATAAGATACTTTGTTTCTTTAAAAATGAGAAATTTTTGATAGGTATTTTTCATTAGGAAGTTTCACAAAGATCTCCTTTCCACATAAATTCAGCTCCTTGACAGAACTCTTTCTATTCTGGAAATGGTGAGTCACAAGACCCCAAACACATTTCATATGAGAAATAAGGTACCAGAAAAACTCCAATTTCATCAGTTTTCAAACATAATAATGCCTAATTCACGGCTCAGGCAAGACAAATCAGAGCTTAACAACATAAACATCAAAAGGTTCTCCCAGCTAGAACCCTTTTCTGAAGAGCAATAACCTCAGACCAAAATAAAATAGAGCATTAGAACACCTCATGTCAAACTGATGCTATACTAAAATGGATCCCAAAGGCAACCTTGTAATGACTTCTGGATGAAACTGGGCCAGTATGAATGGCCAAACAATCACTAATGTTGTTTTGTGCTCAAAAAAAGCCTTGCGTGGAATTTTCTAAAGGGCTCACGCATAATTAACTTAATTCTGCTCCAACTGAAGTCAATGGGAGTGTTACCATTAACTTCAATGGCAGCAGACTTAGCTCAGTGTTGAGTGGCTTTGAGAACCCCATTTTCTGTCTTTAGGAAATGTACTCTCGTTCTGGAATTACCACTGCCATCACTATGGAGCTGTCAGTGAAGTCAGCCAGAGCACTATGGGCAATGGCAGGAACAAGTCTTTTTTATAAATCAAATTAATAACCATGTTTGACACTATATTTCAATTAAGTTTTAGTGTTCTCAGTTCTTAGCTCAGATAACTTAGTCACTACCATTAACCACCAGGAATTGTTTGCTTGTAATTATGTACCAAATCCAAAACAAAACTAAACCATTGTAGTTCCAGCCCTTCATTTTGTGCTTAAAATTGTTTATGGACAGAAGAAACTAATCAAGGGACACATTTCAAATATAAAACCTGATCCTGTAATGTGTACGCCACATCAGGAGTCTGCACAGATACCTGGCATCGAAGTTTGCAAATCACACTGCCAGGATCATGGCCACATGTTGTGAAACATATATTTAATAAATAAAAACATATACACTGATTTAGAATATCCTTGTACATGTTATCTGCTTTTCAGGAAATTACCTCACTCATATTTTTAAGCATGCTGAAGAAGCCTGGCAACATCCAAAAGATGATGAAACATAAGCAGTGGTCTTAATTATAGTCAATAGTTGCCAGTTGTTTCTGCTCAAAGTGATCATCATAGGAAAATCTTACTTTCAGATAAAATTTCAGTTCAACAGGAATTTGGCTGAGTTAAGGCTGAAGGCATTGGTCCACAGTGCATAGTATTAAAGTTATGTTTGTATTTCAGGGCTTCATTTTCTTACCTATGGACGTAGTGTAACTGATGTACAGAATCAATCGCTATTACCATTTCAGCCAAATAAAAACGAGCCATATCCTCAGGTAGTCTATCTTCAAACTTGCTGAGCAGGGTAAGCAGATCTCCACCAACATAGTAATCCATAACAAGGTACTATGAGTAAAGGAGGGTGAGAGATGGGGAAAAGAAAGAAAGAAAAAAACTGTTTACACACTGACTCAAAGATACATAAAATCCAATATAAGTATGAGACTGCAGAAAATTGTTAACACCTTAGATATCACAGAAGTGCTATTCATAACATTTTCCTGAAATGGAGACAAAACATTAAGGTAAGCTTTTTTGTTTTCTTTTTTTAAAAAAAACAAACCTTTTCAAATAATCTTTTACATTCCTTGTTGTTCTGTAGATCGTAAAATTGTTTTTAGAAAATTTTTGTAATGATTTCTTATCCACCCATGTACATATAAATTAAATTAGACAGTGTCTGTCTTATTCATCATTCCATAATCAAACAGAATAGATTATTACCACATATACTTGGGTATAAGCTGATCCTGGCACAAGCCGATCCCCCAATTCTGAGCCCAAAAAGGAGCAAACCAAAAGGTGTCCCGTGTATAAACCGAGACCCCCCCCCTTCCCTCTCAGCCCTGGCCCCTAACCTCTCCACCCAGTGCTGCTGCTGTCTTCCCCTGGGGTTCCCAACAGCTTCCCTAAACCCCAAATCTCTGCTGCAGCTTTTACTCTGCCCCCCTGCTCTGTCCATTCCTCATGCCTGCCCCCCTGCTCTACCCCTTCCTCACTGCTGCCCCACTCCTCCTCCTGCTGCCCCCTGGCTCCTCACTGCTGCCCCCCTGCTCTGCCCCTTCCTCATTGCTGCCCCATGCTCTGTCCCTCCCCACTGCTGCCCCCCTGCTCCCTTCTCAGTGCCCTGCTGTTGCTCCCCTGTTCTCCAACACCCTTTCCACCCCTTTCCCCATCAGCCCCCAACCCCTGCTGCCGCTCTTCCCAGCCTGCCAGGCACACCCCCCAAATCTCCGGTCCCTGTCGCTGCTTCCCTGGGCTCCCCAAAAACCCTTGGTCATCCTGCCACTTTCCCGGGACTCTGCAACCCCCCCCCCCAATGCCTGAGCCCTGCTGCCCCTTCACTGGCCTCCCTGAACTCCTGCCCCCCAAAACCCTCCCGGCCATCCCATCACTTTCCCCACCTCCCCAACCCCCTCCCCAACTTCCGGTCCCTGCCGCCGCTTCCTTGGCCTCCCTGAATCCCCACTCAAAGCCCATGCTAACCCCCCCCCCCCCGGGCCCCCCTTACGTGGCCACTCCAGATGCCACGATCCCCTCCTTCCCCCAGCCCCAGCCCAGGCCAACTGCCCAAGATGGCCGCCCGGCAACACTGGGGCTCCGCCCTGCCGCATGGTGAGGGAAACGGCGGGCTAGGGCTGTCTACCACATTCTCCCGAGTATAAGCCGAGTGCCTGTTTTGAAGCCAATTTTCTGGCACAAAATTCTCGGCTTATATGTGATGATATACGGTAAGTTATCTCAGCTTCTCTTATGGTAAAAATCTACTTACATAGAATGTGAAAGTCTTAACATATTAAAAAATGTAAATGGTCGAAAAGAAAATCAAAGGGATTTCAATGGGGCAGAGACAGATGCATCCTGGAGATGAACGCCTGGAGGGCGAAGATGGTGTCGTCAGGAGGGCTTTGGCTTCCTTGACCATGGGTTGCTGTTTCAGGAAGAAGGACTGCTAGGCAGAGATGGACTCCATCTTTCAAGGAAGGGGAAGAGCATATTTGGACGCAGACTGGCTGACCTAGTAAGGAGGGCTTTAAACTAGGTCTGAAGGGGGAAGGAGACCAAAGCCCACAGGTAAGTGACAATGTGGGAGATGAGGGGGAAGGGATGGAACTTGAGGGGTTCTGGGGCTGTAACTCCAGGGATAGAAGAGAGGGTAGTTGAAACATGCAGGGGGAACCAAATAATCATCTTAGGTGCTCTAATAAAGCCCTAATACCTGACGCAAGTGGGCGAGGTCAACACCGAGAGAAAATGCAGGGAGGTAGATACAACAGAAATGAAAAGCAAAATGGGAAAGTAGGGCAATCGGCCTTGTATCTTAGATGCCTATATACGAATGCAAGGAGCCTGGGAAACAAGAAGGATGAATTGGTAGTACTGGGGCAGACAAAGAACTATGATATAATTGGGATAACAGAGATGTGGTGAGCTAGTTTGCATGACTGGAGCTCTGCAATGGATGGGTATAAACTGTTCAGGAAGGACAGGCAGGGAAGGAGAGGTGGAGGAGTAGCACTATATGTAAAAGAGCTCTATGACTGCTCAGAGCTTCATTATGAACATGGAAACAAGGCCAGTTGAAAGTCTGTGGGTTAAGTTTAGTGGGGAGAGCAACAAGGGGGATGTTGTGGTGGGTGTCTACTATAGATCACCACATCAGAAGGAGGAGGTGGCTGAGGCATTCTATGGACAACTGGCAGAAGTTTCTAGATTACAGGCCCTGGTTCTCATGGGGGACTTCAATTACCCTGACATCTGCTGGGAGGCCAATACAGCAGTGCACAGGCAATCCAGGGAGTTTTTGGAGAGTGTTGAGGAGAACTTCCTGGTACAAATGCTGGAGGAACCAACTAAGGGCCTTGCACCTCTCGACCTGCTGCTCACAAACAGAGAAGAATTGATGAGGGAAGTAGAAGTGAATGGCAACCTGGGTAGCAGTGACCATGAGATGATTGAGTTCAAGATACTGATTAAAGGAAAGAAGGAAAGAAGCAAAAGGCAGACCCTGGCCTTCAGAAAAGCAGATTTTGGCTCCCTCAGGGAACTGATGGGCAGGATCCCTTGGGAGGCTGATCTGAAGGGGAAAGGTGTCCAAGAAAGTTGGCTGCATTTTAAAGACACCCTGTTAAGGGCACAGGAAGATACCATTCCGATAAAGTATAGCAAATGTGGAAGGCATCCAGAGTGGCATAACAGAGAGCTCTGCACTGAGCTGAAGCATAAAAAGGAAGCTTACAGGAAGTGGAAGCTAGGACAGATGACTAAGGAGACATATAAAGACATTGCTCAGAACTGCAGGGATAAAATCAGAAAGGCCAAAGGATAAATGGAGTTGTAGCTAGCAAGGGATATGAAGGATAAGACGAAGGGGTTCTACAAGTATGTCAATAACAAGAGGAGGATCATGGATGGTGCAGGTCCCTTACTGAATGGGGCAGATATCCTTGTGACAGAGGATGAGGAAAAAGCTGAAGTGCTCAATGCTTTTTTTACTTCAGTTTTCAAAGGCAGGGTCAGCTCCTAGCCCACTACACTAGGTACAGTAGATTGGAGAGAAGAAGAGAGGCCCTTGGTGACAGAAGGTCAGGTTAGGGACTACTTAGAGAAGCTGGATGTGCACAAGTCCATAGGGCCAGATGAACTGCATCCGAGGGTGCTGAGGGAGCTAGCTAATGAGATATCGCTGGCCGTTATCTTTGAAAACTCATGGCGAACGGGGGGAGGTGCCAGAGGACTGGAAAAAAGCAAACATAGTGCTTATCTTCAAAAAAGGCAAAAAGGAGGATCCAGGGAATTACAGACCTGTCAGCCTCACCTCAATCCCTGGAAAAATCATGGAGCAAGTTCTCAAAGAATCCATCCTGAAACACTTGGAGGAAAACAGAGTGATCAGGAATAGTCAGCATGGATTCAACAAGGGTAAATTATGCCTGACCAACCTCATTGCCTTCTATGATGAGATGACTGGATTTGTGGATGCGGGAAGAGCTGTTGATGTGATATACCTCAACGTTAGCAAGGCTTTTGATACAGTTTCCCACAGCATTCTCATTGGCAAATTAAAGAAGTATGGGTTGGATGCATGGACTGTAAGGTGGATAGAAAACTGGCTAGATCAACGGTTTCAGTGTGTAGGAATCAATGGCTCCATGTCAAGTTGGCAACTAATAACGAGTGATGTGCCCCAGGGGTCAGTCCTGGGGCCAGTTCTGTTCAACATTTTCATTAATGATCTGGATGAAGGGATAGATTGCACACTTAGTGAGTTTGCGGATGACACCAAGCTGGGGGGAATGGTAGACACCTTGGAAAGCAGGCACAGGATTGAGGGAGACCTTGACAAATTGGAGCAGTGGGCCAATAGAAATCTCATGAGGTTCAACAAGGACAAGTGCAAAGTCCTGCACTGGGGACGGAAAAACCCCATGTACTGCTACAGGCTGGGGAGTGATCAGTTAAGTAGCAGCACTGGAGAAAAGGACCTGGGAGTCATGGTGGATGGGAAGCTGGATATGAGTCAGCAGTGTGCTCTTGCTGTGAAAAAGGACAATGGCATACTGGGCTGCATCAGAAGAAGAGTTGCCAGCAGATTGAGGGATGTGATCATTCCCCTCTATTCTGCACTGGTGAGGCCACATCTAGAATACTGTGTTCAGTTTTGGGCTCTCCACTACAAAAGGGACAGGGACATGCTAGAGAGAGTTCAGAGGAGGGCAACCAAAATGATTAAAGGGCTGGAGCACAAGCCCTATGAAGAAAGACTGAAGGAACTAGGCTTATTTAGTCTGCAGAAGAGAAGATTGAGGGGGGATTTGATAGCAACCTTCAACTACTTGAAGGGTTGCTCCAAGGAGGATGGAGCTTGACTGTTCTCAGTCGTAACAGAGGACAGAACGAGGAGCAATGGTTTCAAGTTACAGCTGGGGAGGTCCAGGTTGGATATTAGGAAAAGCTTTCTTACTAGGCGAGTGGCGAAGCATTGGAATAAGCTACTTAGGGAGAAGATGGAATCTCCATCTTTGGAGTTATTTAAGGCCCAGCTGGACAAAACCCCGGCTGAGATAATTTAGTGGGAGTGGTCCTGCTTTTCCGGCAGGGGCTTGGACTAGATGACCTTATGGGGTCCCTTCCAACCCTATGATTCTATGATCAAGACTTCAAAGAGAAACAGCCGAAATTGAACTAATACGCAGATTAAATTGTATGAAAGGAGGTATGAATCATGACTATGGATTCTTTTCACATTATAACAGGCAATTTGACTTCACCCTCCCTCTGTATGCTGTTTCCTGGAGTTTGAATCCTTAGAAATGCTCTGATTTGCTGTTGCAGTATGACCTCATCCCATGTCTTATACTCCCCTGCATTTATTTTCATCCAATTCTGTAAGTTCTCCCTCTTCAAAGCATCTGATGAAGTGGGATATCCTCCCATGAAAGCTCATGCAATAAATAAATCTGTTAGTCTTTAAGTGCCACAAGACTCCTTGCTTTTTTTGCTTTAGTAGACTAACACAGCTGCCCCTTTGGAACTTGTATCTAATGTGTGCCACACTCTATGTTGTGGTTCGGTGTGTGGTTTTGGGAAGAATGTGAGAAGATGAATGGTTTGTTGAGATGAAAGGAGGAGATGATCTTTGGTAGGAATTTTGGGTGTGGTCAGAGAGAGATTTTGTCTTTGTGAAAGACCATGTGTAGTGGATTTGCCATCAGTGTGATAAGTTCACTGACACATCTGGTGGACATTATGGCAATAAGTAAGGCCACTTTCATAGATACATGCAAGAGGAAGCATGTTGCGAGAGGCTCAAAAGGAGGGTTCGTTACTGCTTTTAGAACCATAGTAACGTCCCACTGATGTACAGGTGAATGGACATGAGGGTATGCATTCTGCATACACATCATGAACCTTTTGGCTATCATACAAGAGACTAGCGATGAATCTTGTACTGGTTCATGAAAAGTAGATATCACTGAGAGATGAACCTTTATAGTACTAAGCAAGAGGTTTTGTTTTTCAGGTACAGGAGATAATCCAGTAGATTGGGGATCGAGATTGTCATGGGATTTTTGTTTCTCTGGCTGCACCATATGGAAAACCTGTGCCATTTCTGAAAGTAAGCACGTCTTGTTGCGGGTTTTCTACTATTTAGGATAATTTGCTTTACTTGATCTGAAAATTGCATTTCTATGTCATTGAACCATCCAGGTACCAGGTCATGAGGTGCAATCTGTTCAGGTAAGTATGTAGAATTCTTCCCTTGTTTTGTGATAAGAGATCTGGGACTTTGGCAAAGCCACTGGCAGTTTCTTGGACACTCAAAGCAGATAAGGGTACCAGGTTTGTCTGGGCCATGCTGGTGCTATGAGTAATACTGTGGCCCTGTCATGATGGATCTTCCAGAGCATTTTGGAAATCACAGGTATTGGTGGGAAAACATATAGAAGTCCCATGTTCCACTTGAGAAGAAATGCATATCCTTTGGAACCTCGGCCTATACCCGCCCGAGAACAGTACGCTTTGCATCTCTTGTTTGTCTGTATGACAAAATGATCCAGTGAGAGGAAACCACACTGTATGAATATTTCTCATATGACATCTTTTCAAATTTCCCATTCGTGGGTACTTTCAAACGTCCTGCTCAAGGTGCTGCTGTAGTTTTGTCTTTCCCTGGTAAGTATATGGCTGATATGTGTACTTCATGTTCTATGCACCAGTCCCAGAGATTCATTGCCTCCAGGAACAGTGGTCAGGACCCTGTTCCTCCTTGGTGGTTGATACAGTACATGCAGGACATGTTTTCCATGTGTACTTTTATGGATTTTCCCAAAATCAAGGGCAGGAAATGTTTGCAGTCATTGCAGACTGCATAGAGCTCTAAGAGGTTTATGTGCAGATGTCTCTCTTTCAGCAATCATTTGGCTTGAGAAAGTCTCCTTCAGGAGATGTGCCCCGCCTCCCCCCCTGCTTGTCATGGATGCATCCATTGTCATTAGTAGGTCTGGGTCTGAAGTCGTGAATGGAACCCCTTGCAAGAGATTCTCTTCCTTTGTCCACCAAATTAATGAAACTCTTTATGTGCTTTGGAGGACACAGGAGATAGTGAAGAGGATGGTAATGTGGCTTGAACATCTTGGCAAACCACAATGAAAAGGTCACATGTGGAGCCTCACATGATTGACTAGGCAAGTTGTTGCTGCCATACGGCCGAGCATCTGCATGTATAAGTGCAACGATATATTCGGGGAAATCCGTATGCTATGTACGAGATTCAGAATGTTTGCGTACCTTTCTGGTGGAAGATAGGCCTTTGTGGTCAGCGTATGAATCCTTGAGCCTATGAATATGATTTTTTGTGAGGGGCACATGGAGGATTTCTTGTAATTTATCACAAAGCCTAGAGACAGGAAAAGTTTTTCAGCAGTGTTCACCGACTGCTGAACCTCTTGGTATGACCATGCTTTTATGAGGAAGTCACCCAAGTAGGGAAAGATTGTGATATTCATTTTGTGAAGATGTGCTGAGACCATGGCCATGAGTTTGGAGAACACTCTGGGTGCACTGCACAGGCCAAACGGGAGCACAGTACACTGATAGTGTTTGCCCAGACATACAAATCTGTGAAACATCCTGTGGACCAGGTGGATTGAAATATGAAAATAGGCATCCTTTAGGTCAAGGGAAGCCAACCAGTCCTCTCGTTCCAGTGCAGGAAGTATTATCGGAATTGTTACCATTTTGAACATCTCGGTGTCGATGTATTTCTTGAGCTTCCTAAGGTCTAAGATAAGTCTCTAGCCTCCCGCTTTTTTCTGTGCCAGGACGTATTGCAATTAGAATCCCATGTTCCTGAACTGGAGCAGGACCTCCTCTATCACTCCTAAAAAGCAGGCTGTTTATCTTCTCGTGTAATAAGTGTTCGTGAAAAGGGTCCCTGAAGAAGGATAGGAAAGGGGGGTGGGTAGTGAGTTCTGATAGAAAGGGGATGGTATACCCCTTCGAGATGGTACCCAGAACCCACTTGCCTGATGAGATGGATTGCCATCAGTGGAAAAAGGGAAGGAGTCTGCTTCAGAAAAATTGAGGTAGTTCTGTGAAAGAATGCTGTGAGAAAATGCAGACCTAGGGAACTTCTGGCTGGTGCCTTGCTGTGCCCCTCTGGGAGTCTGCATACCGGACATATTTGTCTAAGTGCAGTTATTAACAGCTCTGGGAAGGACGCCTTGGTCAGGGTCCTTCGGAGTATATTTGGGCTCCAGGTCTAAGAGGTACCTGGTTGCTGTGTTCAGTCTTTGGACTCTGGTCAGAGCAGGGTTCCCAGTTTAAGAGGTACCGGGTTTCTGTGTTTTAGTCCTTGGACTCTGGTAGGAGCAGGGCTCCCTGTCTGAAAAGCTGTCTGAAAAGTATTTGATTTTTATGTTTTACTTTTGGTGGGTTACAGAATGGGTGTATACTAAATGAATGCCTGACTATGCTTCTACCTGTATTACCTTCCACTGACCAGAGCTGGTCATTTGTTGCCCCAGCCGCACCAAGCCCACTACAAGCTTCTTGGCTGTGACCAGTGGTGTCTTAAACGCAAGGGGGGGGGGGGGGGGGGGCTGACGTGCGCTTCGTGCTCCAGCGGGAAGCACGTTTTGTAATTGTGAAGCGAGTGATCTGTGAAATGGGGCTAGGTAGGACTAAGATTGCTGCCCCTCCGGCGGCCACTCCAGGTTATTATATGTATACCCATTATGAGCCTGATTCATGTCTGTTTTTATCTAATAGAATTGGTATACAAGGAATAATCAGTCAAAGCAGTTTCTTTTTTTAAAAAAAAGCTTTTAATCCGGATAAGATTTGCTTGTGGTTTTAAAAATTTAAGGGGGCAGAACCTCACAAAACAGTAAAATATATATTTTAATTGGTATAAAAATGTCTTAAAAGCACCAGAAATTAGTTGTCAGGAATCTAAAGGACTCCCAAAACAAGCTAAAAATTCAATTAAAAAAAATTAAAATCCCCCCAAAATACTAAATTTGTTAAATGGGACCAGTGCACCTCAAGTGCCATTACACCCCCACATTATATCCCCAACTTAAGCATTAAGCCAGGGTTTCTGTTTTGTCAGCAAAGGTGTGTGCCCTGCGCCATGGAAATTAAGACCCCAAAGCCTGTAACAGTAATGTTATAGTAAAAAGTTTAACAACTAAGGTTAAAAAGCTAAAACAGACTGTTATCAAAGCTCTTCTAAAAAAAAAAAAAGCAAGCAAACAAACAAACAAAAAAAACCTTCTTGCTGGCTAAGCCTTTAAAAGCTATCCAAAAAAAAAAAAAAAAAGAAGAACAAAAAAACCCCTAAACCAACAAATATTCCTATACAAAACATTCAATCCCTAATTACAAATAACACTAAAAAACTACCTAAAATAGGCCCTCAGCAAGCACAAATCATACAAAATTACACCCAGGTAAAGTTCCAAAAACTCAATATACAATACAAACAAAAAATAAATAAAAGTATAAAGTTCCGCCAGTTTTGCTGTTAGCACCAAAAAAACTAATATAATGCACTTAATCCCCCCAAAATAATAAAGCTAAAGCCCAAATCCATCAATACAAAATAATAACAAAGCAGCTGCTCCAAACATTTCCCCCATCAAAAGCATAACTAGTTTAGCATGTCCTTTAGTTAATAAATATTACCTGTAGTGCCTTTACCAAACACATGCAAACTAGTTATTTTTAAAACTACAAATTAATGTAATTAATATAAATATTAATATTTATATAATTTTAATCAAATTTTATAAAATAAGCTACCAATAATAAATTAACTAAATTTTGCAGTACTAATTGTTGCCATTAACTCCCGCAAGTCCCAAAAATAGTTTGCTCAGCCTCAAAAAAAAATAGCTAATATAAAAACTAAATGGCCACCCTGCTAAATGTCCTGAAGCTATTTGTTTAATTGTAAAAATGTTTTGCAAATCAAGTCATTGTTGCTCATCAGACAAACTGTAAGCACCAAAAATGTAATATAAAGCTAAAGCAAAAAATTCTGTAACAAAAAAATAGCATGACATTTACACCACTCCTATAAACAACCCAACTGTAAACTAATGCTGGGCTCCATGCCCAAAACACCAGCTAAAGTCAGTCTCCTGTAAATACTAGCTAAAGCCTAATATAAAGTGCTTTGCTATTTTGCAAAGCTTGGCTGTAATGTACTTTTTTATCTGTTTCTATAAGCTGTCTCAGTCTTAAGCCTAAATGTATTAACAACAAAAAAAAAAAAAAAGCAGGCCTAATCACCCCACCTTCCTCTAAAATAATATAAATGCCTCAAAAACTTTCTCAAAGTCATCTGCAGCCATGCAAAAAATCTCCAACTGCTAATAAAAATAAAATATAAAACAAAAAATTCCAACATTCTAAAAAATTTCACACGCCATTATAAACAATTAAACCACTAAAAAGCAAAATGTCCTTATCAGCCTAGCCAGCAAAAAAAAACCCTTAACTTTCCAATAATGCCTCCACCGCCCATGCCCCAACCCTTTAACCCTCAGTTTCCTTCTCATAAAAACAGCCCCTCCCCAAAAAAATTATAAAGGTACTTCCTTAATCTGTAAATTAAAAAAAAAAACCCTTTTATGTCATGTTTTGTTAATAATACCCCAACTACATTTTTAATTAACGCAAAAGCAAGCTGCTCTATTTTAAAAATCATAAAGCCTCCAAAATAAATTGCAGTTATTATGCTTATAAAAACTGCTTTAAATATTCTTAATTAAAAATACAAAAATAAACATCAACCTTTAGCATACCATAAAACTGCCTTAAATTCTGTGGTTACTGTTTTCCTTCTTAATTAAAATTTGTACTAACAACTCCATTAATAAGTAAAAAATCCACTCCTCCACACTCTGTTGCAACTGTCCTTTTATAAAATAACTACAGCATTTGTTTAAACTGAATTAATCAAATATAAAATTATTTTGTTATTTACAAATAATAATATTCTTACTTGCTGTTCTGTTTTAAATTCCATTTCATTACTCCCAGTTTTTCTAAACAAAAAACCTCGTGATTGCTTGTGTCACCATTCAGTTAACAATGCCTGAAATAAATTTTAAAAAAAACACTCCTTTATAAAATCCTAACTTTATTTTATATAAAAATAAGTCTTATCAAAAAAATTTACAAAGCAAGCTTGTAGCTAAATATGTTGTTGGTTTACAACACAGAATACTTAAAAATAACTGCTTAAAAGTAAGCCATTTTACAAAATCAGTATTGTCATGCCTATCCAATTTATTAAGCCCATAATATTAACAAACGTATAAAAACAAAAAAATCCTTTTATAAATCTTAAAATTAATTTCACACAAATGCCAAAGTATGCTTCTTATAAATCTGTATTAATTATATGTAGTTTTTCAAAATAAATAAAAGCCTGTCCTTATATTAAAGCTAATACTATTACTATCAACAAAAAGACTTCTAAAAAATTCATTCCAAAATTTAATATTCCAGTAACTCTTAACAAAATTATAAAAAAACATGTGCAATGCCCTACGCATTCTTCAACATTCACACTGTCCTTATTATCCCCAATCAGCAACAAAAATAAAAAACAATCTCAAATACCAATAAAAATATATCATAACCTCTAACCTGGAAGCTAAATTATATAGAAATCTTTCACCACAAGCCTGCACTAAAGCCATAATAAAAAAAATCCGTTCCAAGTTTTATTAATCACCAATACAGCAATCAAATGCCAAAAACTGCCTACATAAATCCATGCTTCACATTGTAAAAAATCTACACCCCCCCAAAAAAATTAAAAACACAAAATGCATATACTAGTAACCTCTCCCCATTATTTAAAAAAGAAAAATTGCAAAAAATTGCAAAGTCAAAGCAAAAAAAAAAAAAAAAAACACTACCACATTTTTACAATCTACAAAAAAAATCTAAAAACTTATATATACATATATATACATATATATATATGACTTCTAAAGATTTTTAAAGTACCTACTATAATTATGCTATAATATTTTACAATATAGTTCCTATTATAATCTTCAATATAATCTTAAATTAATAAAATTTAAATATCACAACCTACTAAATATGCTCCCACTTCCCCATCCCTGCCCCCCAAAATTCCCTATAATATCAGCCTCAATCACAAATTAATAAAACCTTTATTAAAAAATTACCACATAAAAATAAAAATATACAGATATCAAAATACATAAAAACCCTAAGTACTCCACAACCTCAGCAAAAATCTATTACATTTATAGCAAAACAGCCATCACTTAAACACTTCCTTAATTGCTCTCAAATCATGTATATTAATTATAAATCATAACCCTCTTAATAACTAAAAAATTAATATTCTGCCATGACAAGTCACATTGCTTGCTGCAAGCATAGTATTACTGCCCTTATAAGCCAATATTAAATCTATAAAAATAAAACAAATACAAATTAGCCAACTAATTTAAATAATATTTGTTATCCTGCTTATTTAAAGCCCGCCATTCAACATACTTTCAAATCTCTAAATTCCTCATTTCTAACCCACTCTAACCAAAACATCACTAAACACAAAAAATTTTAAAAATTGCCTTTCCCCTCTATAATATCAACATAGCCATTCAAAAAATTAAGCATGTTGCTCAAATCCTTAAAAAAAAACAGAAATAAAATAATCACAGCCTTAATTACCATTATTTAAAAAATAAAACAAATTCATCAAATAACTCTTCAATACCAAATAGCTTTAAATTATATCTTAACTTCTAAAAATAAAATGTATGCTTTAATTAACAAAAAATGTTGCACTTACATCCCAAATAATAATAATCAAATATCTTTAGCCTTAAACAAAATCCAAAATCCTCTAGCATCTTGCACCAAAAAACCCCATAAAGCTTATAAACCTAATTTAAAGCTTTAAAATCCAAAATATTTTACAAAATTTTAATCGTAATAGCAGCCCTAACTTATAATTATATTATAATATTACTAATTAAGTACTTCTTAAACAATATAACCAAAACTTAAAAAAATTTAAATCCACAGCACTATTAAAAATACATATTTATATACAAAAAATACCAAAAAACATAAAAGACAAAATAATAAAAATCAAACAATAATAAATTTAAAAATATAAGTAATTAATAAACTAAATGCTATAAAAAAATGTAAACCTAAAAAATTTCTGGCTGGTGCCTCGCTGTGCCCCTCTGCTCCAAACACCAAGGATCCTTAACACATACCATCCTGCCTTATCACACTAATAAAAGCTGCCTCAGTACTGTTGCTCTCATTTTATTATGTAAAATTCTGTTTCCCTCTAACTTTACTCCCTTTTATAAAATAATATTAGCTTACACCAATAAAAAAAATTAAATCTTGTGTTACTTATATGTATGCATATATACTAATATTACTAATAAACTATATAAAAATTTCTATAATGCATCATAAAACCAAAAACCAACACCTAATTGGTCTCTCCCCACTGCAGCAATTAATCCATAATAAACTGTTAGCTTTTAATTCCGCACTTAAATTGGGTTCAGTTGTTTTTTCTTAACACTTTGGTGACAAGAGTTTTCACTGGAGTGAGGTGGTTGGGCAAAACCTTGACCGAAGACTCAAAACTGCCGTTTGGTATTAGATGGTTGAGAGTTGGATGATGTTAGGTTAGACCAGGGGTCTCAAACATTCAGCCCCTTAAACTATTTCCTGCAGCCCATAGTGACACTATTGTTACCAATATTTGCAATATTATTGTACAAAAGGGTTCAGTGGTGTGGCCCTCAAGCTAATGTACTAGTCCTCATGCAGCCCTCATGATGATTTGAGTTTGAGACCCCTGGGTTACACTGTCTTCAATGTTGTTGCTGTCTGGGTCAAGATCTAGTATTTTTGAACCTTCTCCCCTGATCATATTGTGAGTATCTGTTACTGTAACATTGGAACCTGTGGTTTCTTTTACGAGAGGTTGGGGTATAGATTCCTAGGGCACGAAGTGTTGCTCTTGAATCTTTGAGCATGTGCATAACTTCATTTGTTTTTTCCATGAAAAGCTTGGATTTATCAAAGGGGAGGTCTTCAACGGTTGCGTGCATTTGCTTTGGTAACACCGTTGAATGGAGCCAGGATGCACACCTCATGACTATTGCTGTGCCAATAGTGTTACTTGGTAGCTCTGTGTTCTTGGAGAATCAGGTCATAGTATCCAGCCAATGAGACTCACCCCCCCCCCAACACCTTCAGCCTCTGCTTGAACCAGAAACAATGAAAGGCAGTGGGAGACACACCTAAAACCCCTTTGAAAAAGGGTGCTGGAATTAGGGCAACTCCTCTAGTCTCATCTGCATGGAAGATGTGAGCCATTAGCACACTGAATGGACAACAGAAACTTTCTTTGCATCAAGGATGGAACCAGAATTAGCATACTGAATGGACAACCAAGCTCCAAGGCAGGAGTTGCATTGAACTCTGGGACTGGCAAAGCAGGGAAGCACTGCATGATGGGGGATCCTTGCTCCTGAGACAAATGAACTCATGTCTGCACACACCCAGACCAGCAGTTATCAGACCAATTCTAGTCAATGGATCTTCAACTGATATCTAACATAGTGAATCTGCCTGATTGCATTGTAAGCTCTCTCAGAGGAATGCCACCCATCACCAGGAATGATCAGCTCCTATTGTCCACCTAAACAAAATACCTCTGGTATACTCCCTTAAGTCATTATTTACCCCAAAACAAACGTGCCTTAAACCATTGTTTCTTCTCTACAAAAATCCCTACCGAAGTTTCACATGAGAGGTAGCTAGTTCTGAATCTGTTCTGATGCCTGATCTGTTGCCTGGACCAACAAGCTGCATCAAGTCCACTGGGACTTCACCTTCTCCTTGCTGATCGTGGTGGAGGTTCTGCCTGTCTCCAGCACTCCATACCCTAAGCTGAACAGCCTGGTTCCTGGGTACCTGTGAGCTGCACTGAGTGGTGAGACATCCCCCTCCCCCGCTTCTCTTTTTTTTTTTTTTTTCCCCCTCCCTGCGAGTCCAGCTATAACTTTCTAAACCTGATCCTTTGTAATCCACTTGGGCTAGCTCTCGCCAATGCTATAATCGAAACTGGCTAATATTGTAACTGTTTGATCATTTTCCTCTTTTTATATGGTTATTAATATTGTGAATGTTTGGGTATTTTTCTTTCCTTTTATAATTATTCATAAGTTTTATGTACCTGGCATTGAAGTAACTTTCCTTAATCAAACTGGTTGCCAGACTTCCTCTGTGTTCTTGGCTTTCCTATATTGCTCTGCAGCCTCCTTTTACCTAGCCAAAGATCCCTGTGATGCCCAATTCCTTGAAAGGTTTGCTCATGAAGGGGTTACTAGCATGCTGAACTTGTGGCATATAAAGGTGACAGCTGAAAGTGCTGTTTTGACCCAGCCTGCTCAGATTCACACTCAAGTCTAGTCTGGTGTGGTACAGGGGCACATAAGGGTGGAAGCAGAGAAGTGCTGTGTAATCCAGCCTGCTGAGTTAAGGGACATATAAGGGGTCAGCTGAAAGTGCTGAGAGACCCTGTCTGCTCAGTCGCACTTAGAAACCCAGTCTTGGGAAATTTAGGCCCTGCAAGGGTGGCTCCATTGGGACAGTTTTGCAGAAGGGGGGAGTAAGCTCCACATAGAAACACAAGTGACACAAGCAGTACAATAGAATTGCAACCTTCTCTACCCCTGAGGAAGTAACTCTAATAAATGAGCATACCCCGAGCTGATGGGCAAAGCTGGTAACAAATAGTACAGGCTGCTGTCTCTGCAGCATCCAAGGAGGCCTGCAATGCTGTCCTCACCGTAAGTTGCCCTTCTCTATTAAGGAGTTAAATTGTTCTTTTTGTTGTCAGTTATAAAATTGACAAATTCTGAAATCTATGTGTATGTGTCATCATCATAATTTGATAGAATGGCAGTATAATTCACTACTCTAAACTGGAATGTTGCTGAAGTGTATACTTTTTTTCTCAAGGAGGTCCAGCTTTTTGTCCTCCTTTTCTCCTGGGGTTGTTTTGTTGTGACTCTGTTTAGATCTCTGATTCGCAGTGTCTATAACTAGAGAGTTAGGCAGAGGGTGAGTGAACAGGAACTCATTGCCTTTTGGTGCAATGAAATACTTTTTGTCTCTTTTTTTTTTTTTGTAGGCGTGGCGGTGGCTGGCATTTGCCATATTAAATTTGCTGGCTCCATAATGCCCTTGTCCGTGGGCTGGGTGACCTTCGCTGAGGCTGAGGACCGCAGAATCCTATGTAACTTGGGTTGTGTAGTAGAGTTGTCCTGAATGGAAATGTCTAAACTGTGTGTGACCGTCCTGAACAGCTCCTGGAACTGTTTCTCATCGTTGGACTTAGAGCAACAAGTGGAAGTCTCATCCGGTGTCACTTGAGTGGTCATTTTTTGCAAAGACTGGGGCTGTGGATTCACAGAGACAGATAGTAATTCTGCAGAAAGGCTGCCGCAGGCCACTGGGTAGCAGCAGAAGCTGAGATGTAGAGAGGGCTGCCTGTCATGACCCATACTGGACCTAATTCTCCCAGCCTATATAGGGGAAACCATAAGGTAAGTTCACATACCAGGGTGGGGGCACAGTGTATCCTGTGTTTGGACCCTGGGTCTGTAAATTAGGGAACTGCTTTTCTCCCACTGGCTCTGGCCAGATCTGGAGGTGATTGATCCCATACTCTCAGCAGAGGAAAAAGAGAGGAGGCATCAGAGGAGTGCATACTGAATAATGGTGAAATGGGAGAGGAGATAGATTGTTCATTTTCCTCCCCTTCACAATGTCGCTGCTTCTGTTTTTTCCTTCTTTGTGATTGCATGGGATCTTGCTCCTCTGTGCCGTGCGCCTGCTCCCATTGTGGATTAGAAGGGAGCAGTACAGTATTTACTGACAGTGCCATTTGCAGCACCGTATTTTGTGAGGGTATAAGAGCCAGCAAGGAGAGAAGTGCTCGGATCGGTACCAATGCCAGAGCTGGGGCGCACAGCACTGAGTGCAGAATTGGTGTTGAGAGTGTATTTGGTGGGGCCAGAATGCCCACTGCCTGTGGTGCTGCTGGCAGTCTGTCCGCAGCAGTAAGTTTTTGCCCCTGGTCTCTTGTGGAGCTTGACGGCAGCAGTGCCTAATGTAGGCAGAGGTACCTGAGGGACCAGAGGCCTCAAGGGTACTACTAATCATATGGCCACCCTTAACTCTTTTTCAGGGGTGCTGGAAAAGACGCAGCAGAACACCACTTGCAATCATCAGGAGATCGTGACAGGCGGCTGGGGTCTGATGCCAGCTTTAAAGAACCCTCCATTAAGAGGAGCTTTAGTTTCATTTGTCTGTCTTTTTGAGCTTGTGTGGCTAATTTTTAACAGTGTGGGCATTTTTGGGTTTTGTGACCCTTGCCCAGACATTTAACGCACTCCTGATGTCTGTCAGGCACCAGCATTGCATCTTTACAGGAGGCACATCGTTTAAATCCTGGCAGAGACAGCATTTTAACAGATGTTTTCTGTTCTTCTGGGTTTTTTTTTTTTTATCCTTTTCTCTTCTTTCTTTCTTTTTCTTTTTCTTTTTCTTTTTGAAGTGGAGATGGGTGGCCATTAAAACGGCCATTGGTAGCTTAGCTGGAGCTGAGTCATTCTCCGTCCAAGTGCTGAGGCAATAAGAAGGGAACTTAGGGACAGGGGAAGGGAGTCACGTGCATCACCAGTGGCACAAAAACATCCGCGTCCTCCTGTGGAGAATCATAGAATCATAGAATCATAGGGTTGGAAGGGACCCCACGAGGTCATCTAGTCCAACCCCCTGCCAAAAAAAGCAGGACCACTCCCATTAGATCATCCCAGTCAGTGTTTTGTCCAGCTGGGACTTGAACACCTCCAGAGATGGAGATTCCACCACCTCCCTAGGCAACTTATTCCAATGCTTCACCACTCGCCTAGTAAGGAAGTTTTTCCTAATATCCAGCCTGGACCGCCCCAGCTGTAACTTGAAACCATTGCTTCTCGTTCTGCCCTCTGTTACTACCGAGAACAGTCGAGCTCCCTCCTCCTTGGAGCAACCCTTCAAGTAGTTGAAGGTTGCTATCAAATCCCCCCTCAGTCTTCTCTTCTGCAGGCTAAATAAGCCTAGTTCCTTCAGTCTTTCTTCATAGGGCTTGTGCTCCAGCCCTTTGATCATTTTGGTTGCCCTCCTCTGGACTCTCTCTAATTTGTCCATGTCCTTTTTGTAGTGGGGAGCCCAAAACTGGACACAGTATTCCAGATGTGGCCTCACTAGTGCAGAATAGAGGAGAATGATCACATCCCTCGATTTGCTGGTAACACTTCTTCTGATGCAGCCCAGTATGCCATTGGCCTTTTTGGCAGCAAGAGCACACTGCTGACTCATGTCCAGCTTCCCATCCACCATGACTCCCAGGTCCTTTTCTCCAGTGCTGCTATTTAGCTGATCACTCCCCAGCCTGTAGCAGTACATGGGGTTTTTTCGTCCCAAGTGCAGGATTTTACACTTATCCTTGTTGAACCTCATGAGATTCCTCCTGGCCCACTGCTCCAGTTTGTCTAGGTCTCCCTGAATCCTGTCCCTGCCCTCTAGGGTGTCTACCGTTCCCCCCAGTTTGGTATCATCTGCAAACTTACTAAGTGTGCAATCTATCCCATCATCCAGATCATTAATGAAAACATTGAACAGAACTGGCCCCAGGACCGACCCCTGGGGCACACCACTTGTTACTGCCTGCCAACTTGACATGCAGCCATTGATTCCTACGCGCTGAAACCGTTGTTCTAGCCAGTTTTCTATCCACCTTACAGTCCATGCATCTAACCCATACTTCCTTAATTTGCCAATGAGAATGCTGTGGGAAACCGTATCAAAAGCCTTGCTAAACTCAAGGTATATCACATCAACGGCTCTTCCCGCATCCACAAATCCAGTCATCTTATCATAGAAGGCGATGAGGTTGGTCAGGCATGATTTACCCTTGGTAAATCCATACTGACTGTTCCTGATTACTCTACGTTCCTCCAAGTGTTTCAGGATGGATTCTTTGAGAAGCTGCTCCATGATTTTTCCAGGGATTGAGGTGAGGCTGACAGGTCTGTAATTCCCTGGATCCTCCTTTTTCCCTTTCTTGAACACATGTACTATATTTGCTTTTTTCCAGTCCTCTGGCACCTCCCCTGTTCGCCACGAGTTTTCAAAGATAATGGCCAACGGTACTGCTATCTCATCAGCCAGCTCCCTCAGCACCCTCGGATGCAGTGCATCCGGCCCCATGGACTTGTGCACATCTAGTTTCTTTAAGCAGTCCCTAACCTGACCTTCTGTCACCAAGGGCCTCTCTTCTTCTCCCCAGTCCCCCGTACCTAGTGTAGTGGGCTGACCTTGCTTGTGAAAACTGAACTAAAAAAAGCATTGAGCACTTCAGCTTTTTCCTCATCCTCTGTCACGAGGGTGCCTGCCCCATTCAGTAAGGGACCTACACCATCCCTGATCCTCTTCTTGTTATTGATATACTTGTAGAACCCCTTCCTGTTATCCTTCACATCCCTTGCTAGTCGCAACTCCATTTGTCCTTTGGCCTTTCTGATTTTATCCCTGCAGTCCCGAGCAATGTCTTTATATGCCTCCTTAGTCATCTGTCCTAGCTTCCACTTCCTGTAAGCGTCCTTTTTATGCTTCAGCTCAGTGCAGAGCTCTCTGTTAAGCCACAGTGGGCGCCTTCCACATTTGCTGTGCTTTCTCCTTATCGGAATTGTATCTTCTGCTAAAGAAATCTCCGACTCAAGGCGTGGGGCTGGTCACGCACCTAACATGGAGCAGACATGGACACTGTTCAAAGAAGAATGTCACTGTGCTGCTCTCTTATGGTAAGTTGCAAACTTGTTGTGCTGCAGGATGTTTGCATATATGCCTCATACGAGCATGCAAGATAAATAAGCCATGGTCACCTCTGCTTTGAAATATTCAACTGAAAAGAGATCTCAAGTCTAAGATAGCTCCCCAGGTTATACATCTTAAAAGCTGCAGAACTTGTTAATAATCATACCATCACGTTTGATATACTAATTTGCTATGTAGTAGTTTTACTTTCAACCCTTCCCAGTCTTGGAAGGGGTAGATTGTTACTGGTAAAGGTTGGTAAACATCAACTGCACTGTGCACACAAACTGACAAAAGTATTTCAACCCTGCTGACAGAAATTTACAGAGAGAAAAAGAAAGAAAAATATTGTTTCAGGAGGTAAGAGGGATTTAATTTAAGAATATTTACTTTGCATACTTTGACATGATCTTGGCAATTTGTGTTTAAACTGCTATAAAAGCTTTAAATTTTTTAATCTTAACATCCACAATCATTAAGTAATTATTTTCTGACCTTCCTCCATAATTTCTCACAATAGCGAAAACTGAAAACAAATCAAAATAAAAAATGCTTAAAATTGATATTATCCATCAAAATTGTAAATAAAAACAAAAATCAAGTTCTGTCTACTTTAGTTATGCCTAGGAAATGTTTTTGTTTGTTTGTTTGTTATTCAGCATTTCTGTATCTTCATTTTTTTTTTTTACGAAACAAAATTTTCCAGGAGTAACAAAAGCAATAAAGCAAGCAAGGAGTCCCGTGGCATTTAAAGATTTACAAATTTATTTATCACATGAGATTTGACCTCATCTTCCTCTATCTGCTGTTCCCCAGTGTCTGAATCTTAACAACTGTTTTGATTTGTAGTTATAGTGTGACCTGATCATAGGACTTACACTTCCCGGCATTTATTTTCCTCCCATTCTGTAAGTTCCCCCATCTTCAAAAAAATCTCATTCTGTAATTTTCCCCATCTGTGAAGAGTCCCATGAAAGCTCATGTGATAAATAAATGTGTTAGTCTTTAAGTGCCACAGGACTCCTTGCTTGTTCTGCTGACCAAGACTAACAAAATACCACCTCATGCCCAACCATGTAATCACACCATGGTTTACTGGACTACTCATGTGCTTTAGTTAAGAGTGTGCACAAAGTTTTTCAGGATCAAAGCTATATCTGTAAGGTGAATTTTTAATACAACAACAGAGTGAATTCTTAGGAAAACATATTGTTTGCAGGCAGTATCATTCATTTACATGAATGCAATTATTTTATTCTTCTATGGCCAAGATGATTACAAAGGTCAAAAAAGAACATTACAAAGAGGAGCTTTTTTTTAAAACTGTTCTGTATCTATTCAGGAGTAAAGTGTTATTCAAAAGATTTCACAAGTTGATTGGCTGGTTAGCTGTCATAGAGATCTAATGTGATTCCATTATGTTCCACCCTAAGCCAAGAAGAACTAAAAGCTAATCATATCAATTTTTATATAGCAAGTATATACTCCTGCCTACCCAACATAAATGTGAAGAATCACCAGAAATGCATATAAATTATTTGGTTTTCTTGCCTGACAGACCAAACAGAGTTAGCCAAGGAATCCTGCTACCAAACATGATCTGATCTTCTCCATTCAAGTCAGTTCTCTAAAATCTAATTTCTGTATACAAAGATCAGGTGAAAGAAGGAAGCATAATCCTGATGGGATTTAAAATACTATAACCTCCAAATTATGTCTTTTGTAGGCACTAAAAGACTCCCTTTTGAATGGCAAATGAAGCAAACCAGCACATGTGTAAATTTATAGCACACTCATAGAAGTCATAAGAAATCTGTTCAGAAAGGGTAGGTGGAGGAGAAAAGGTGGAGTTGCACAGTATGTAAGAGAGCAGGATGTTTGCTCAGAACTCCAGTATGAAAGTGGAGAAAAACCTGCTGAGAGTCTCTGGGTTAAGTTCAGAGGTGAGAACAGTTAAGTGTTATGTCACGGTCTTCTGCTATAGACCACCTGACCAGAAGGATGAGTAGTTGAAGAAAGCTTTGTCTAATAGAAATTTCCTGGTTCTCGTGAGCGACTTCAATTGCCCTGACATCTGCTGGGAGAGCAATACAGCGATTCACAGATGATCTAGGACATTTTTTGAGGGTGTTGGGAACAACTTCCTGGAGCAAGGGCTGGAGAAACCAACTAGGGGCCATGCTCCTCTTGATCAGTAGCTCACACACAGGGAGGAACTGATAGGGAAACAAAAGTGGATGGCAATTGCAACTCTGATCATGAAATACTAGAGTTTATGATCCTGACAAAAGGAAGGAAGAAGAGCAGCAGAATATGAACTCTATACTTCAGAAAAGCAAGTGCTGGCTCCCCCAAGGAACTGATGGGCAGTAAGGGAATCCAGGAGAACAGGATGTATTTTAAAGAAACCTTATTGAGGGCACAGGAACAAATCATCCCAAGGGGCTGAAAGAATAAAAAATATGGCAGGCAACCAGCTGGGCTTAATAGAGAAATCTTTGGTGAGCTTAAAGATGAAAATGAAGCTTACGCAATGTGGATGCTTGGTCAGAAGACTAAAAAGTATAAAAATATTGCTTGAGTATGCAGAAGTGAAATCAGGAAAGCCAAGGTGTAATTGGAGTTGCAGTTATAAAGAGATGTGAAGGGTAACAAGAAGGGCTTCTGCAGGTATATTAACAACAAGAAGGTGGTTAGGGAAAGTGTGGGCCCCTCATTAAATGGAGGGAGGCAACCCATTGAAAGATAATGATGAAAAACCTGAGAACTCCATGCTCTTTTTTCTGCTCAGACTAGGTCAGATCTCACTTGACTATTGCAGTAGGCAGCAACAGTATGCGGAGGAGGTGAGCAGCTCCCAGGACTGAAAGAAAAGGTAAAGAACTATTTAGAAAAGCTGGACACGCACAAGTACACGGGGTTGGATGCAATCTGAGGGTTCTGAAGGAGTTGGCTGATGTAATTGCAGAGCCATTGGCCATCACCTTTGAAAACCTGTAGTGATCAGTGGAGGTCACAGACACTTGGAGAAAGGCAAATACAGTGTCAGTCTTCAAAAAAGGAAAGGAAAAAGATCTGGGGACTACAAACTGATCAGCCCCATCTCAGTCCTTGGAAAAATCATGGAACAGGTGCTCAAAGAATCTGTTTTGAAGCACCTGGAAGAGAGGAAGATGATCAGGAATAGTTTGCATGGATTCACCAAAGGCAAGTCATGCTTGATCAACCTCACTGACTTCTATGATGAGATGACTGGTGCTGTGGATGTGGGAAAAAAGGTTAACCATAGATAAAAAAGGTATATCTTGACTTTTGCAAAGCTTTTGATATTGTCTCCCATAGTATTCTTGCCAGCAAGTTACAGAAGTATGGGCTGGTTGGATGACTGGACTAGGAGGTGGATAGAAAGCTGGCTAGATCATGGGCTCAATGACTAGCAATCAACAGCTCAATGTGTATTTGGCAGTCAGTATGAAGCAGAGTACCCCAGTGGTCAGTCCTTGTGCTGGTTTTGTTCTGGAAGATGGGATGGACTGCAGCCTCTGCAAGTTCATGGATGACACTAAATTGCATGGTGGTGGGGAATGGTAAATTTGTTGGAGAGCAGGAATAGGATACAGAGCGACCTAGAGAAACTGGAGGATTGAACCAAAAAAAAAATCTGATAAGGCACAACAAGGACAAATGCAAAGTTCTGCACTTAGAATGGAAGAATCCCATGTACTGCTATAGACTGGGTACTAACTGGTTAGGCAACCAGTCTGCAGAAAAGGACCTGGGGTATACAGTGGACTAGAAGATAGATATGAGCCAACAGTGTGTCCTTATTGCTAAGAAGATTAATGGCATATTAGACTGAGTTAGTGGGAGCACTGACAGCAGATTAAGGGAAATGATTATTCCTCTCTACCCAGCACTGGGTGAGGCCCCATCTGCTGTATTATGGCTCATTTTGGGGCCTCCCAACTACTGAACGGTTGCAGAGAAATTGGAGAGTCCAGCAGAGGGTAACAAAAATCATTAGGGAAATGGACTACATGACTTATAAAGAGAAATTGAGGGAACTAAGCTTCTTTAGTGCGCAGAAGAGAAGAATGACAGGTGATTTGACAGCAGACAAACTACCTGAAAAGAGATTCCAGAGGGAATGGAGCTATGCCGTTCTCAGTTGTAGTAGATGACAGAACTAGGAATAATGGTTTCAAGTTGCAGTGGGGAAAGCCTATGTGGGATAGTAGGAAAATCTATTTTTTTAGAGGGGTGATAAAACACTGGAATGGGGTTACCTAGGAAAGTGGTGGAATCTCCATCCTTAGAGGTTTTTAAGGCCCAGCCTGGCAAAGCCTTGGATAGGATAATTTAGTTGAGAGTTGGTCCTGCTTTGAGCAGGGGGTTGAACGACAATGAGTCCTGAGCTTTTCCAACCTTAATCTTCTGTTTCCACATGAGCATGAATGTACAAATGAAAACACAGATGGTCCAAATATTGTTATTAATTTATTCTGCTAGTCCAAGACCACTGTATCTACTTTTCAGTTTTCTACTAGCTGTAAAAGCTGTATAGACAAAATAGTAAAAGTACTTTAATGAAAAAGGCAAATCTTAAAAATCTACATTTGTACTACTTTATAATATCAGTCCTTCAGAATATTCTCAAGTTCCTGAGTAACATTATAGCAAATACCTGAAAAATATTCTAACCTGATAACAAGCAGCTGAAATGCCCCAAATATTTATGACAGCAGTAAAACTGTATACAAGAAATTTGGAAGAGACTACAATACACTAAAAAGGAAATTTAGACACATCATCTGTAAAATAAATTAAGATGCCACTAGACCTGAGTAACACCAACCAAGTCATGCATATTTATTGTCTGTCAGCAGAGGTGTCAGTGGCGCCTGGCACACAGGGCACATGCCCTGAGTCTCAGCACCAGTCCCCCGAGTGCCCAGCACAGCCCCTCCCTTTCCCATCCCCATCCCTGGTGGAGATACGGCACTGGGCTGCCTGCGGTGGTGCCTGCCTCTCCTGGCCCCATACCAGGCCAGACCACCCGTGCCCCAAGTCTTTCCCTAGGGCAGCAACGCTCCTGTCTGCCAGA
The DNA here is from genome assembly GCA_007922195.1 of Podocnemis expansa. Lineage (NCBI taxonomy): Eukaryota > Metazoa > Chordata > Testudines > Podocnemididae > Podocnemis > Podocnemis expansa. The sequence goes on from ML682004.1 coordinate 45,387,802, forward strand.
GTCTCCTTCACTAAAATGTTCCTTTCATTTTTTATACTCGCACATTCATACAGGGGTTAAAGTATAATTTGGTGGGTCCCGGATCCCTCCAAAATTAGCTGGGCCCCCTTGCGCCGATCCAGGTCCCTCTCAATCTGGTCTGGGCCCCCCTCATGCACCCCAGTCACTAACCCTCAAATGCCTGCCCCCGACCCCAGCTACTGCCCCCCCCACATGCCTACCCACCACCCCAGCTACTGACTCCCATATGCCTACCCCCCACCCCGGTTACTGCCCTGGCCCCGTCTCATCGCTGGTCCCCCAACCCTTCCCTAACCCCTCCCACCGTGTATTACCATCTTCCCCTACTACCCTGAGCCGACCACCTCCCCAGAGCCCTTTCCCTGCCAGGCCAACTCACCTGTCTCCTAACCAGGGATCTCCCTAACTCTCCCCCCTACACCACCCTAAATTTCCCAACACCCCTCCAAATGTCAGCTAGTAATAGTGTTATACCAAATTAGTGAGCACTCCCTATACCCCCCTAAACCTCCCCCTACACCCCTCCAATTTCAAATCCTGGGGAGAATACTTCCCCGAACCCCCATCACCACCCAGGCCCCCTTACCTGGCCACCATGCACTGCAGCTGAGGCTCCGGCCTGAGTCTGCTTTGACTGAACATGTTCAGAGGCTCTGAGCATGCTCTGTCAGAGCAGGCTCAGGCCAGAGCCTCAGCCCAGGCCGGGGCAGCTCCCTGCCTCCCAGAATGCACAAGAATGCCATTCTGGGGCCTGCTATTTCTAGAGACTCAGTGTCAGGGGCCCCTAAAAATGGAGCCGGAATGCTGTGTTCCAGGGTCCACTATTTTTAAATGGTGGGCCCCGGAACGCAGTGTTCTGGCTCCATTTTCTACTTTTAGGGGCCCCAGAACACTGAACCCCTAAAAACAGAGTGCCCAGGAACACCGCTTCAGTGTGTTCCAGCCTGTTTTAACCCCTGCATTCATAGTTGTTAAATATTTAAGGAAAAACTCAGCTGACTAAGATACAAACTGAATTTTTCCCATTATAATGAAAACTATACTAACAACAGATGGGGCAACATCTCTCTTTACACAGCAGGTTTTGGAAGTACTTTTTGGGTGTGCAGACCCAAGAGATTTAGTAATTTTTTTTTTTAATGTACTGCACAAATCTCTACTGCTACAACATCACAATGCTTCCTTAATTAGAAAACAAACTCATCTGTTGTTTTTTTTTTAAACTGCTTAAAAGGGTAGAAGTGTAAATTAAGGATGTTAAATTCCAGCAGTAAATACACGTATAACATAAAGGTATTCAATTCAGGTCATAGATCTGCCTAAATTCTCTCTCATGGGTACTTTTCACATGTATACTTTATCTCTTAGAAATGCACAAGGAAGAAATAATTTGCTCAAAGCCCAGTCTTTTAACACGAGTCAATTTGTTTTCCTGACATTCTCTCCCAAATGAAACACAATTTGCAAAACTAGCACATGTTAACAGACCATCAAAGATAAAGAACACAAGCATGTTCAGGAAAGAGGACAGACTAAAATGAGTTCTGGCAGGCTGCAACTGAATATGTAATGCTTCCTTAGTGACAATTCTATAAGTCAGAATAGAGTTATAGTTTTTCCCGGTCCATATTACCCAGTTAGGAAATTTAAGCCTTGGACCTGATCCTCCTAATGGATACACCAAACCAAAGACCTCCTGTAAAGTCTCACTGCAATCAAGGGAACATGGTAAGATTTCAAGACTCTGTGCTTGTGTATCCAACTGCAGAATCATGACCAAATGTCCAAATTCTGAACATCCTGCATGTATGAAAGTTCCTTTACCTTAAGGACCAAATGTTTTACTCCAGAAAGCTCACTGAAGTTAATGTAACTTCATGCAGAAAAACAGCAGGAAGTAGACTTTAGTTACAAACTGAGATATAAAAAAAAAAAGAAAAGAAAAGAAACCCAACACCTATTAATGACAATACTAAACGGACAGTAAGACTTAAAACCACCACATTGTATACATCAAGCGTACTTTACACAGAAGAAAATGAATACATTTGGGTTTAGCAACCCAGCACAAGTGTACTTTGTTTCTTATTTAATATGATTTACAGATTTAGTAAACACTGAGTATCCTTTATAAATTATTTTTTCTTCTTGAGTCCTATATATTACCTGATAGTTAAATGTAATATGAAAGATTAGATTCTTACAACAAAATTATTGATGGAAATACAATTTAGAAATGTACCTCAATTTAAGTTTCAGAATCAGCATGCAATAACTGGTTTTACTATAAATAGTACCAACCCACTATCTTTTTATACCGCTAAGTAACACAACAACCCAAACCAAAAGGCATTCCAATTACATCTCAGATATACTTCTTAGTAAAAACACATTTAGATGCTTACAGCTGTAATGATAATCATCAATTCTATGCAAGCTGATTTTTTTTTTAAAGTGGCGTTTTTTCAAGTTCTAGTGTTTCTGTACTCTCGGGAGACGTCTGGGGTTAAGTCCCCTCACCCACAGAAAAAGACATTTCAGAATTGAATTTATGCCTCTCTGCTCCTTGTCAGAGCTCAGCTGGATGAATTTCCAATCAATAGAATCATTCCAGTTCCAACATTTAAAACCAATAATCAAAGAAATTAAAGAAACTTTATAACACTGATTTCGTATCAGGAAAAATAATTAACTGCTCCTTCACTCTGTCTATCTGATCAGGATTGTTGGGACAAAGTAAATGACAAGATTACAGAAAAGGTAAGTAGTATAATTGCAACTGTTTTTCTAAAAGAAGAATGGTCAGATGACCTGATACCTTCTGGTTACAGGAATTTGTCTAATAATTTCAAACTAGTATAGAGATCAAAGCAAACTAGCATCTTGAGATATTAATGGCCAAATTCACTAAGCCTCTAGACTAGTCTTCACACCATGAAATTCTAGGTACAATTATGGATTTGACAAGGTTTTCGACTAGACATTAAATTTCAAACATAAGACTTAAAATTGCATAAACACTACATCTGTATCACAGTATCTGAGGCTATGTTCACACAGGGAGGGCTTGTTTCAAAACAAGACGTTTCAAAACAAGCTGTTTCGAAATAACTCTTTATTTCGAAACACCTTATTTCGAAGGAAAAAACAGTGTCCTCGAAATAAGGCAGCAAAATAGCAGGTCCACACTGCTTGGGGAGGGGATTGCAGGCACCCGCAGGGCACTACACCCACCAGGTGAGGCACAGCAGGGCGTCTCACACCAGGGGCTTAAAGCCCGGGCTGCCCCCAAACCTGGCGGCTGGGTCCCGGGCGCCCGGCTGGAGCCCGCTGCTTCAGGGGCCGGAGTGAGCACCGGCCCCGGGATTCCCCGGCACAGCCACTCCTGCCGGGGGCAGGGGCACTGGGGATTCCAGGGGCCAGCGCTCACTCCGGCCCCTGCAGCAGCGGGTTCTAGCCGCGCACCCAGGAACCCGCCAGTGTTCCCTCTAAGCTGCGCTGGCGCGCTGTGGCGCAGCCCGCCACAGCCGCCAACGCAGCGAAAGCTGCCAGCAGCGCACTGCCGGCACCCTTCACAGAACTCCTCTGGGGCTGGGAGTTTTGAAAACTCCCGCCCAGAGAAGCTCCAACGGAGCATGCCCAGAAAATCTGGGCATGCTTCGTAGAGCTCCTCTGACCCGGGAGTTATGGCTGGGCCCTCTGGCTCCAGTCCAGCTCCAAGGT